>OY813002.1:1487500-1613953 GCA_963681545.1 Germaria angustata | reverse complement strand
ATCCCAAAATTTGGAAGCTTGCTAAGATTATTCCTATTCCTAAATCTAGTTCTGATTACAGGCCGATAGCAATCTTGCCGTTTTTATCTAAAGCCTTTGAAAGATTAATTCATAACCAAGTTATACAGTATCTTGAAACCAACAATTTGCTCACTGACTGGCAATCTGGTTTTCGTAAAAATCATAGTTGTATAACGGCCCTCGTAGATGTTGCTGAAGATATAAGACAACAGGTAGACTGCGGTAACGTTACATTTTTAGTTCTCCTGGATCATTCCAGAGCATTTGATACGGTGGACTATAACATTTTGTGTCTTAAACTTAAACACATGTATAGATATGCATTAACTGCCACAGATCTAATATATTCATATCTAACCAATAGATATCAATATGTTGAGACACCTACCTCCGTTTCAAGCTTTTTGCCGTTAAGTCGAGGTGTTCCACAAGGTTCGATCTTAGGCCCTCTACTTTTTTCGCTATACGTGAATGATCTTAAGGATAAACTCCAATACTGTAGGGTTAGATTGTATGCAGATGACGTTCAGCTTTATATCAGTTGCAGCAAGACCGATGTTGATGAATGTGTAAGGACTTTAAACCAGGAGTTAGGTATCATTCATGAATGGGTCACCGCTAATGGTCTAGCAATTAATCCCACTAAGTCCAAGTGTTTGATTATTAAAAAAAAAAAGTTATTAAAACTTGACTGTAATCCTATTTTAATTTTAAATAACCAGGCCATAGATATTGTTAGGTTAGGTTAGGTTAGGTTGATTGGAGGGGTATGACAGCCCATGTCATTACGACATACACCTAAGCCAGTGAAGGCTTGTTGTGCGCTCCCTTGAGTTAACCTTGAGTTAACCATAAGATATTGAACCAAAGTTCTAGAGAAACTCCGTGTCACTCACAAAGTTCCTTAATTTCCTCCAGCATATTCCCCGTAATCGGCTTATGTCCGGTAAGATGTCACTCCCAAGATATCGGGACCTTATTTGTGAGAAGGCGGGGCATTGGCACAAATAGTGTTCCAATGTTTCGCTCTCCTCCCCACATGCTCTACATTCATCTCCTCCCGCTATTCCCAAGCGTTTAAGATGTGCCAGTAGTTGAGAGTGCCCTGTGACTACTCCCATTATTCTACTTAGTTCGAGCTTGCTGAGTCTTAGCAGCTCCCTCGTTCTTCTCTCGTCTGGATCTCCCCATAGAATTTTTGTATTGATTCCCATGGTTCCGTTATTCCAGAGAGTTGAATGGGCCCTTTGTGCCCAAGTCTTTAGCTCTGATTTAACTGCATCGAAAGGTTTCGCGCATACCAAGCTTATATTACCTAACTCTATTGCCCTAGAAGCAAGTGAGTTTGCCCTCTCATTTCCAGTTATCCCCGCGTGCCCCGGCACCCATATGATGCGCAGTTCACCATGTGTCGAGTAACTGTTAATGGCGTTTTTGCAATCCCAAACTGTACGTGATTTAGTGCGTTCCTCTGAGATTGCTCTGATGGCCATCTGACTATCTGTGAATATATTCACAAGTCCTGACCTCCTCATTACATTGAGTTCCCTGATACACTCCGTTATCGCCCGAACTTCCGCCTGCAAAACTGTGCAATAGTCCGGCAGGCGGAAAAACAGTTCCGTGGTGTTTTCTATATAAACACCAAGTCCCGTTTTCCCTCTCGACCTTGATCCATCCGTGTAGCAATGAAGCCCCATGGGGATCTGGTTCCAAGGGTCGGTCAACCAGGAATGGATGTCGGGAATCAATGTTCCGCAGTTGGCCTCTAGTCTAGTCTCCGGTATGCGGTCATTTGCGACACTTTCCGGTATGGACTCTCCTATGGCCGTAAAGATTCGTTGATGATACGCTTCGTGTTCCTGATCGATCCACTCACCCATCACCTTTAGTCGTTTTGCTGCTAGAGCCGCTTCGTATTTTATACGAATATCGATTGGCTGGATAGATAATATTGTTTCCATCGCACCTGTTGATGTCGTTCGGAAGGCCCCACTTATACCAAGACAGCAGGTTCTCTGAACTTTCTGTATTGTTTTGATGTTGCATTTATATTCCATCGATGTCCACCACACTATAGAGGCATAGGTCATAATCGGCCTGATAACGCTACTATAAAGCCAGTGTGTCATCTCTGGATTCAGCCCCCATCTCGTGCCTATGGCCCGTTTACAGATTGACCAACATATATGAGCCTTTTTGACTCTTTCGTTTATGTGGTCTTTCCATTTTAATTTCCGATCGAGAATGACTCCTAGATATTTCACCCTGTCGGAAATATTTATTGTCCTTTCAAGAAAGCGCGGCTCATCATATGGAGCTATCTTCGTCTTTCTTGTAAATAGGCCAATTTCAGTTTTTTCTGGGTTAACGTTCAACCCTCTTGGTTGAGCCCAGTTGTGTGCCAGGGTTAATGCCTCCTCGGCCTTCCTGCACAAATGATTTGGATCCCTTCCCTTCAGAAGTATCATGACGTCATCTGCGTAGCAGACTGTCTCGAATCCCTCATCGGTCAGAGTCCTAATAAGGGTATGTATTGTTGTGGTCCAGAGAAGGGGTGATAAAATCCCCCCTTGTGGAGTTCCACATTGTACCCTTTTTCTTATACTTACATTGTGCGCCTCACAATTAATCCATCTGTTCCTTAGCATATTTCCAATCCAGTCGCGTATCGCCCGGTTGACATTAAATTGGTCCAGAGAATGGATAAGTGTGTCGGTATGCACGTTGTTGAAAGCCCCCTCAATGTCAATGCAAACCGCGAGTGTGTACATCTTCTCACTAAGTGACCTTTCTATAAAGTACACCACATTATGCAATGCAGTGTCCACTGATCTACCTTTGACATATGCGTGTTGCCTGAACCTCAGCATATGGCCTGCGATCCTGCCCTTAACCATGTCGTCAATTATCCTCTCCATGGTTTTCAGCAAGAAGGAAGTTAGGCTTATTGGCCTATAAGCCTTTGGTGAAGAATAATTTGGCTTGCCAGGTTTGGGGATAAACACTACCCTCGCTTCCTGCCAGCCTACTGGAATATATGCGTGTGTTAGGCATGCATTATAAATTCCTGCAAGATGTGACGAAACTAAATTCATCCCTTTCTGCAGGAGCGCCGGAAAGATACCATCCGGACCCGCAGCCTTAAATGGAGAAAAGCTTTTTATCGCTTCCATAACCATCCTATCGCTGATAATAGGCACCTCAAGTTCACCACTTCTCCCATCGTCCAGCCTAGCCGAAAGTTCGGCCGGGCTGCATGGAAAATGTGTATCCATGAGGAGTTTAATGGTTTCCTCCACATTTTCAATTGCCCTGCCCGATTCATCCACTAATGATTCAGCCTGGATGTGGGCTTTTGACAAAAATTTTTTAATTTTAGAAACATCGCTTACACTGTCCACCTGTTCGCAGAAAAGCCTCCAGGATGTACGTTTAGCAGTTCTTATTCTCTTGTTGTAATTTCGGAGTTTATCACGATAATCCTCCCAATATACTGGTAATCTCTTACGTTTCGCTCTATTATAGAGTCGGCGGACTTCCCTCCCCATTGCCCGAATCTCCCCTGTCATCCAGGGTTTTTCGTATGGGGATTTTCTTTCCCGAAGTGGGCAACTCTCTTCAAACGACTCAACTAAAGCGTCCGTAATGATTTTGACTTTACCGTCTATGTCCTCTCTTTCTAGGCGATTGAAAGAAACCTGCCCTAAATGAGAATCAAGTGACCTTTCGAATTTTGCCCAATCAGTTTTAGCCCTGTTTCGAAAGGTTATAGGTTCTGGCGGTTGCCTTGCAATTTTAAACATAATGTAACGATGATCTGAGAATGAGTGCTCGTTCAGAACCCTCCATTCAGCAATTTCATCGATTACGTTTTCAGAACATATGGTTACATCCAATACCTCCGCTCTAATTCTATTAATAAAGGTAGGCGTATTACCAGTATTAACAGTTAATAGATCGTTAGTATTTAGAAATTCTAAAAGAGCCTGTCCCCTTTTATTAATGTTAGTACTACCCCATGCAATATGATGCGAATTAGTATCGCATCCGATTAGTACTTTCCTACCTTTTATTCTGCAATCTTCTACCAAGTGTTGTAATTCCGACGTTGGTGGTAGTGTCGGTGCATCATACGGCAAGTATACTGATGCTAGGCATATGTTTCCATTTCCCTGCTTCAGTACTGTTGCGTCTGCTGTTGACAACTCTGTGGATAAAAGAAAGCATAAATTTTTGTGACTAAGAATACAGGTCCTCGGACGATTCCCTGTTTTAGCATAAAATAATTGGTAGTTTACATGGCTTAATCCATTAACCCTGTTTTTTGTCGTCCAGGGTTCTTGTATTAATGCCACATGAATCTTACCTTTGTTAATTTTCTCCATCAAAGCGTGAGTTGCCGTCTCGCTCCGGTGGAGGTTAATTTGGATGACCTCCCACATCATCCTTCTAATAGGCGGTCCTCTTGGGAGTTGGTGATATTTTGCTCCAACTCCTCCTTGGCCGTCTGGACCTCCGAGACACCCGCCTGATTTTGGCTAGCTGCAGCCTGTACTGTGCTTGTCCTGTCGTTGCTGGGGGTGGTTTTCCCCTGGCTGCCGATACAGGACTTGCCTATTTTGACATACACAGCTTTCGACACAAAGAACACCTTCCCTTCAGATTTGGAAAGGCTGGAAATAGATCCTTGGTCGATGCCCACCACAAAAAGAGTTCCATTTTGGTCCTCCTCTCTGTGGAACACCTCCCATTTCTCTACCGCCAGTTCTTTGTTTTGTTTACCAATAACCTCCAAAACACGGTCGGATGTGAATTTGCATCCCCATCCTTTGACGTAGAAGGTTGCCTTGGTAAGAGTTGGTATATTTCTCCCTTCCACCAGTTCCAGCTTACAGCCTTCCCATGGCGGAGGGATTCCTTCTACCAGCTTCTTTAGGGTAGCTGCGCAGGTCTGCGATGCTAATCTTAGCAACAGCACGCCCCTTTGAAACTCGCAGCTATTTATTTTTATTGGAGATCCGTTATCGGTTGCCATAACGTATTCCAATATCGCGTTATTTACCAGATCCTCAACCACTTGCTGTTGATTTTCTGGTATTTTGCCAGTCGGACGTGAGGTGTCAATGACCGCGTAGCGGAGATTGTCCCTGTATTGCCTCCTGGCTACTTTAGCGTAAGATGGCGGCTCTTTTTCCTTAGTTACGTCTAGCTTCCTCTTACGCGTGAAGAGATTCCGCTTTTTGGCGTTCTCTGCTTCCGCGGAAGATTTCACCGACGTGCCCGCCTTCTCAGTAAGTGCTGCTCCTTTGACCCCCTTACTAGAAGGATTCTTCATAGAGACTCCTTTAAGAAGGGAGACGCCCGGTTTTGGCGACTTACTGGTCGACGAGGAGCACCTTTTCTTATGCTTCGGCTCCGCAATGTTCTGCTCTTCTGGAGATCGGATCCTCTTACCAGTCTCTACCGAGGTGGAGGGAGTCTCCGATGCTTCCTTTAGGGCATCTTGCGCATTTTTAGCTGCTGCCTGGTTCTTCTTGGCAAGTTTTCGCCTTTGAGCCCCAGAGAGCCGCTTTTTTCCAGTATTTAGGCTCGCGATTTTGTCGCTCACCTCATCCACCAGTCTGTCTAGATTCTGCGAAGAATCTCTACCTGACTGGCTTATGTCATGAGAGTCAGAGTAGGTGTTCCCACCTGCCACTGAAGGCTGGGTTGACTTTAAGTCCCCCCCGGGTATTACCACCTCTTCCTCTCGTTTTGGTGTCGCTGTCCTTGTCCGATTTTCCGTTCCGTTGTCCGTTTGTGTGTCCATTGTCGTCATCGTTGTATCTTTCGTTTCTGTTATTTGGAATACTTTTTTCATACTTGGTCCCACGAGTGTAGGGGAAAGGGATCTCCTCCACGTCATAGCCCCCGATAACGTGGAGGGGGCGTAGTCTATTTGCTGAGGTGCCCAGGTATCAGCAAAGCTCCGTTTGAATACAGTCTCATGCCCCCGACTGCAAAGAGAACAGATAGGCACGGGTCGCGTAACACCTCTGTTTGGGGGTGGATAACTTTTAGTATGCAGGCTTTTATGCCCACCGCCTTCTTCAGTTAAACTATGGATCCTATAGAGGACCCTCGTTCGCCTTCAGAAGAGGTGTGCAATTCAGCCCACACTTAAGCCCTCACACCACGACAAGGTAGTTATCCCAGCAAGGGTTTTAAGCATTAACAACCTTTTATCTTATAATATTTAGAAATGTTTTCAACTCGTATTTCTCCTTTTATCATTTATGCCACTCATTTACGTTCCGGCTTGATGTTTCTGTTGAGCCAGTCAACTTAAGTTAAATTATATTAACACCTGGCTTCCATTACAGTTATAAATTTCATTTTCTTTTTCTCTTCCCTCCTTTTTCATTTCCTCAAACACTCTTAAGAGGAGCAACAAGAAATAAATTTATTTTTATTGAATGGCAACTTATAATGGTAGTTAAATAAGTTTCGTTGAACTGATTTTATTTATTTAGTTTTCTTAGGTTTTTGAAAAAGGAAATCTGCCCCTACAAGCAGCAGGATATGAAAATTTCCTTTTCGTCTTATACTTCCTTCTAACAACAAAACAATTTATTTTGGCAACAAAATTTTCCAAATGCTACAAACAATCTTATGAAAAATGCAACAATTGTTGACAAAGATTCTAGGAAATGCTTATGATAATAAATGGAAATTTATAAAAGTTGCGAGGAGTAAGGCAAAGCAGAGTTTCTTCTCCATTACGTTTTATTACATACATTTCAGTTTGCCAAGTGAGAAAAAAACCACAAATTTATGGTTATTGGAAATAGTGAAAGGAGTAATAACAATAAATATGAATGAAATAAAGAATTGCAAAGAAATTTATAAAAAAGTGTAGGAAAATTTTAAAATCCATAATATAAGAAACCAACAGAAGGATTCGAGAAAAGTTAAAAAAAGTTTCTATGAGGTACAATTGTACTAAACTACACTCTCGATAATATGACTGTTGAAAATTTTAATGATTTCACAGGTCCCTAAAAACAATAATCAAACTAATTAAATAATTTGACCTCCTGGATAATTCAGAGGAATGACCTCTTGATTGAAGAAATTATTGTAATTGAAAATGGCCCGCTGAACGCTCTCTAATTTTAACTACTTATTTTGGTTTGATTGGGCTTGTGTTTTTCCAGAAAAAATAAATAAATAATTGATGGTTAAAGTTAAATCTAATTCCTATATTTTATGCTGAAAATATATTATTTAAATAAATTTAAATAAGGACATTTATTATAACGCAATATGTAAAAAGATGATACAAAAAAACATCAAAGTATGAACGTACTATCGGCTATTGTACTATCGAAATTAATAACTTATACAGCAAGTTTTTGTTTCTTGTGGGCTCGGCACCAAATCCTCAAAAGTCTTTATCAATAATATTTAAAAAACATTAAGATTCATATTCTCTAATACAAAATGGGGATTTCAATCATATTAGAAAATTATGAAACTATCTAACCATAGTAAGTTTAGGAAGCTTTCGTTGATGTTAAAGTTTAACTGGCAACAAGTTTTTTTTTAATACGATATTGTTTTATTTTGAAAATACATGCCTTATTAACTAGTAGTTGATTAATGAAATATTTATTTAGTAAATTCAAAAATTAGGTGATATTCCGTATAAATTAGAGGAAAAGAAATTATCACAAAATTTATAGGAATTTTTATAATGAATATGTTCCAAGGGCCTTAATAAGCATGTAAATTTCCGTTTATAACATTGTAAAGGCCCGGTTAGCCGAACGTTCACGTTAGCTAATGTAAGGAACGTTTGTTTTTGTGCATATGAAATTAATGCAAATGCTTATCCAAATTAAATGTCACGTTGACGGAACGGCTGAACCTGTATAAAATAGAATTTCATAACGTTTTTACGTGACATTTGTATACCAGTGATGGGACTATTATTTTGTTGAGTTGTATTGTGGCCCAAATTTTCTTCCGGTACTTTTATTGATATATGCAAATTATTAAGGATCTAAGACAACTTTAACAAAATTTTCGAATTTTCAAAGTCTAAAAATGTAATGTTGAGATAATAATGTTCATGAAGAGACTTTAAAAAAAAAAACAAGTAAATACAATTGAATGCAAACAAAATCTTATAGCGTAGACATACGACAGCGTTAATTTGCATTAGAAGCTCACTAATGTGAATTAAAATTTAACGCTGATAGACGACAGTTTCTGCATTTAGTAAACAGCTGTTTGTTTGTCAACTAATTTTTTTGGCATTTACATCGAAATCAAATGGATAGAAGGCAAAAAGTACGATTAGCAGCTATGCTGTTGGTGAAAAATCACTATGTATTTGAAAGAAAGTTGAAATTACTTTTGCTGAAACTGCTCCATAATGTAAGAATTGTACATGCACTAGCAACCATAAATCTGAACGTGTTGCTACAACTTGGGATAGCAAGAGGACAGTCTGAAATAAGAGAAAGGCAATTGTGGAAATTTGTAGGTTTAATATTTTCCAAAAGTTTGTGAAAAAGTTCAAAATATGGAGAGGATGAATACCAACATGAGGCTTTGTATTCCACTCGATAAGAGAGTGGCAATAGCATTGCCATATTGAAAAAGCTAAATTCAGTATAAATTCAGTCTGATTTCGTGCATTTATATCAAACCTAATACACATTGCGATGGGGATAATTCACAAGTTAATTTGAATTAAGACTGCTAATGCAAATTAACGCTGTCGTCTGTCTACGCTATTAGATTGAATTATAAATCCAGTTATATAACAGTTAATTATTTTGAATATAAAAGTTAATATACGCGCATAAACATACATATTTGTTATTTTGCCACTTGCATACCTACATATCTTGAAATATATTGCAAATTTGCAAGTCAAAAGTTTTGTTACGTATACCTTGTGACATATACATACACATAATAAATATATGGACGTACGTATGTATGTTTATTCTTAAAATTTTAATTTTCACACGAACTTTTAAAAATGTTAACTTTTTTCTTTCAAAAAGTACTTAGTATAATTTTGGTACGTTTTATGTATAAGCATGAATTACGCCAAAGTTTTCAAATACCATCTCTATTATGAACAGCTGACTGTATGTATATTTACTGAAAATTGAAAATTGAAATTTTGTTTGCGAGCTGGTTTAAAACATCAACAAATAAGTCTTCGAAATGCATTGAAAGTTTTCTTTATTTGATTTGTTATAATAAACACAGGAATATTAATATAATTTTTTTAGAAAAAAAAAATTACACAAAGTGGGGTTGTACAACGTTTTGTTTTTATTTTATTGACATTCGACACGTTTTAAAAGATTCATTAACCGCACAAACGTCCGTACGTTAAAGAACAGTACGTTTTTCTAACATCAACGTTCGGCTAACCGGGCCTTAAAACTATAAAGTCTCTACATATGTCTTTTTTTGGCAATACTATTTTAGTTTTAATTAATAATCTCCGACTTAAAATAAAGCATTTTTAGTTTTAATAAACCATGTAAAACTACGAAATAAATTATTGCTGCATTAAGAGGAAATGCAGCTGACCTTCGTAGACTAGTAGGTAGTGTACTAGACTCGTAGTGCGAAAGTCCCAGGTTCGAATCCTGCCGCAGAACTCTGGCAGTTTAAAAGGGAGCGCACAACAAGCCTTCACTGGCTTAAGTGTATGTCGTATGACGTGGGCTATCACACCCCTCCTATCAACCTAACCTAACCTAACCTAAGAGGAAATGCATCGATCCAAACAATTTCTGTCCAAAGTGTTTCTTAAGTATATGAAACATGTATATTGTTTTAATTAATTTATGGACAAAAAACACTTAGAGTTAAAAATAAATGTCCTTGCAATTTAATAAAGCCAAAAAATGCTGTGTAGTGATCTTATCATACTCGTAAATAATATGATCTTAACATAATTTCATCGAAATTTTTCAATAACTTTATCATATATACTCTTTTCAATTCACCTAAAGTACATAATATTTTGATTTGAAATGATTTTCTTCAAATCAAATTAAATTAGAAATAAATAAATATGATCAATTCGCTGAGGCAAATAATTTTGACTTAAAACAGCGCAGAATTAAAACAAATTTATATAAAAAATATGCAAATATTTTTCTGTATTCGCGTTTTTTTTAACAAGGAATTAAAAAAATATAAATTAATTTTTTTATAAAGTAGCGTATAGAAAATAATTCAGGGTATTGTCCTAATTTATTTGTTAAATGCGTTAAATGTTAAGTGCGTTTACCGGAAGTATGTACTAGTACACAGCTAAGCCAACAATAAACAAAAAAAGTATTTTTTATATATTTTAAGTCTGAAAATTTGCAAAAGTCCAATTGAATTCTGGCAAAAACTTCTTGCAGTGGCTTAAATACATGTATACAAATTCGATCAATTTACATGTTGTTGAAGTA
This sequence comes from Germaria angustata, assembly GCA_963681545.1. Taxonomy (NCBI): domain Eukaryota; kingdom Metazoa; phylum Arthropoda; class Insecta; order Diptera; family Tachinidae; genus Germaria; species Germaria angustata. Next base: position 1,603,451 of record OY813002.1, on the reverse strand, counting down.
TTGTTGGTATTTTCTATCTAAATATTTACTATAATACTATTAACTTTACATCTTGCTTTTTTCAAGTGATACGTGACCATATGTATGGAAATGTAAAACGATTGCATATTACTTAAGCCAACTTAAATTAAATTTAAAAGCTCTTTAATTAATAAGGAAACTATAAACATATTTGCAAAAGTGTTTAAAAATTTTGCCTTTTGTCAACGAAAGAAACTAATCTGATATAGTAATGGAGTTGCAGTTTTCGTCCTTATCTATATTATTTGAATTAAATTTTATTAATTTTCATCTTAAAAAGATTAGGTTTTAAAGCTTAACACAAAAAACTTAGAATAGTCACAAAGGCCGCATGATATGAGTGGGGCAGTTATTATAAAAATTTTGACATACGCAAAAATATGGCACATAAATTTATTTCGCGATTTAGATAAAATACGGTACAGGGTTTTCATGTTGTAAAGCGAGATGTATTCTTACTCATTCAAAGATTGTATGAAAATTTTATATCTAACAAAATATTTTAAATTTAAGTAAATATTTCTTTTCGTTAATCATTCTACATCGAATGAGCAAATGATTAGTCTACTGCATCTTAGTCTGATGATAGAGCTGCCGTCTGAGCCACTTAGACTGGCTGAGTGTAAAACACATTTATATAACGAACCGCTTAACACAAGAACAGACGTCCGCTTGCAGCGGCCCCAGCTTAGACGAACGACACTAAGGACGCCTCTCACAATTCGTCGATGTTTGATGGGTGTCAAGAACATTGCCCAGTTGACATGAATTGTAATTGATTTATTTGATTGATTTGTGATTGCCTTATCATTATACCCCCTGGAGGCCCCATGCTTCTTAGAGGATCGACGGGAACATATATATATATATATATATATATATATATATATATATATATATATATATATATATATATATATATATATATTTCCTTTAGAGTGAAATTTTCTATTTACGCGTATGATTGATATTCAAAAGAAATATTAGGTATACATCGCTTATACGTAAAATAAATGTTGCCTACTTTTGGGAGCAATTTTATTTACATTTATTTACATTTCCTAAATTGTAAACGTTCTTTACTTTTGAAATTTATAGCGGTTTTCACGCTTGGTAGTACATTTAAAATCCTTTTAGATGTACTAGGATATTTAACTACAAAGTGTGAGCGGTTTTGTGTGTGGGTATTGTAAACAAGTCGAAACAACTTATGTTTGTTTTGTTTTTTTTTCGCCAATTTTTATTCTAAAAACAGCAAAAAGATTTTTTTCTCTAATTTGTATTCCTGAAATAATGTTTGATTAATTTATGTTATTTATTTCAAATGACAGTCAATAAACATTTCAGTCTTCTTAACAAAAATTTATGTATATAATTAAAAAAATATATATGTATATAAAATTGGGAATAAAAAACAAACAGAACAAGAAGGCAACAACCAAACAAATATATGGTTAGGTTAGGTTAGGTTAGGTTGATTGGAGGGGTATGTCAGCCCATGTCACACGACATACACCTAAGCCAGTGAAGGCTTGTTGTGCGCTCCTTTGAATTTAACCATAACATATTGACCCAAAGGCCTAGAGAAACTCCGTGTCACTCACAAAGTTCCTTAGTTTCCTCTAGCATATTCCCCGTAATCAGCTTATATCCGGTAAGATGTCACCCCCAAGATATCGGGACCTTATTTGTGAGAAGGCGGGGAATTGGCACAAATAGTGTTCCAATGTTTCGCTCTCCTCCCCACATGCTCTACATTCAACTCCTCCCGCTATTCCGACGCGTTTAAGATGTGCCAGTAGTTGAGAGTGCCCTGTGACAACTCCCATTATTCTACTTAGTTCGAGCTTACTAAGTTTTAGCAGCTCCCTCGTTCTTCTCTCGTCTGGATCTCCCCATAGAATTTTTGTATTGATTCCCATGGTTCCGTTATGCCAGAGAGTTGAATGGGCCCTATGTGCCCAAGTCTTTAGCTCGGATTTAACTGCATCGAAAGGTTTCGCGCAGTCCAAGCTTATATTACCTAACTCTATTGCCCTAGAAGCAAGTGAGTTTGCCCTCTCATTTCCAGTTATCCCCGCGTGCCCTGGCACCCATATGATGCGCACTTCACCATGTGTCGAGTAACTGTTAATAACGTTTTTGCAATCCCAAACTGTACGTGATTTAGTGCGTTCCTTTGAGATTGCTCTAATGGCCATCTAACTATCTGTGAATATATTCACAAGTCCTGACCTCCCCATTACGTTGAGTTCCCTGATACACTCCGTTATCGCCCGAACTTCCGCCTGCAAAACTGTGCAATAGTCCGGCAGGCGGAAAAACAGTTCTGTGGTGTTTTCTATATAAACACCAAGTCCCGTTTTCCCTCTCGACCTTGATCCATCCGTGTAACAATGAAGCCCCATGGGGATCTGGTTCCAAGGGTCGGTCAACCAGGAATAGATGTCGGGGATCAATGTTCCGCAGTTGGCCTCTAGTCTAGTCTCCGGTATGCGGTCATTTGCAACATTATCCGGTATGGACTCTCCTATGGCCGTAAAGATTAATAAATATATGGTTAATTACCCATGATTTTGTTGATATTTATATTTCAGTTCCAATTCTCGCGAACGTTCTTCCTTTCCTATTTCTAACTTTTTCAATTCAAAATTTTCCTTCCTTTCCTTGATGCAAAACGAACAGCTGTTTGCGCACTTGTAAATAAATGTACATAGATAGTCGACAATAGTTTTTGGTATAGTACTTTAACAACTATGTGGTAGATTAAGGCTTAATGCATTTTGTTGTTGTGGTCTTGTCAACAGTGGTATATGTACTATGTTAATATAGTACTGCTGCTAGCTCTACAATGCTAGTTTACAACAAAGCGTGAAAACCGCCTATATGAAACATACTCGTACTGGGTATTTAAATTTTAAACGCTTATAAAAATATCGATATGTTAAATGTTCCCCTTTAAATAAAAAACACATATTGCTTAACCCTCAAAATATTGATAATATATAAAATTTAATAAAGTTAAAACAAGCCAAAAATTCTAAGTTCACTGTATTGTTTCGTTATATAAAATTTTGCCTTTAACTTTTGCTTTAAATGTATGTACTTGCAACAGTCTACAAAAACCATCCACATTGTCAGAAGTCACAACACTGGTTGTTACACAAGAAATTATTCACCAAAAGCCTTGTATACATAAGTTTTATACATGCTTTTTTATGTAAAAAGGATAAAGTGCTTAATGTAATGATTTGAAATTATTTTCTAAGAGATTTAAAAATATTCGCTCAATGTTTAAGAAAAACAACTTCAATTATCTGTATGTAGCCAACTAAAATTCTAAAAAGCAAATCTTCTAAGGAGGCTGAAAATTACTTTTAAAAGTTTTTTTTTATTGTTCGTTTCTTTCTTTAAAAGATTTTGTTTCCTTAGAACATATTAATCATGTTTAATGCTGTTTCTCGAATCCAGAAAATTAAAATAAAATGTCCATTATTCTAAAGCAACATCAATTGTAAGTATACAAAGGAATTGCTTATATTGTTTTTTATTAAAACAGATTTATTTTCATATGAATTGAATTTTTACAAAACAAACTTTTTTAATCAAAGAGAGGCAAATTTTAAATTCCATAAGCTGTTGCAAATGTACGAGGATTTCATACATATGCACAGCTTTCTTTCTCTATTCGGTTGCTTGTTTTTGTTAATTTATTTCTAAAATACTTTTCAATAAATAAATATATAATTCTGAACTGCTTAATTTTCAGTATGTACTAAATTTTCACTCTTCATTTTGGATTTCCTCTCTTATTTTGGTCATGTGTTGTTCCATTGGTGTGTTTTCATTGGGCCATTATTTTCTTTGGTGTACAAATTTTTGGATGGCTCGAATTTTATTTCTTATGCAGAGTTTATCTGTTAATTTATTTTTATTTCGTCAAGTGTTTTCTGTTTGTGTATTTCCATATTTTCTAGTAGGCTGAGTCGTGTTCTTTTGTGTTATTATGCTTTTGTTTATTCGTTTTTCTAAATCTTTTGTTAAATGTATGGAAGTTGCTAAAAAATCTTCCTTCACTTGTTGCAATAAATAATACACATGTATTAATAATAATTAAAATTTCGCACAAAACTTTATTTATTTTGTTTTATATTATTCTTTTTTTAATTTCATAATATATTTATATAATCGTATAAGACTAATAGCGTTTAAAAAAGTATTAAAAATAAAAATCGTGAAAAGTTCCATTTGAACATTTTTGCTGACAACATTGCTTATAAATGAACATAAATATTTGCAGCAGTTGATACGTAAAAACGGAGAGAAATTCAAATTTAATCAGATTCGTGTGCAACGCAATGTTACGTAGAATATCTACTTACGTACAAGTTTAGTAGGCAAAGCATATCAGCTGATTCCTAACGTATGCATTTACATACGCGAGATGCCGGCACTTCGATGACAACATTATGCCTTAGGGTACGTAATGCATCGTAAAAAGTTTAGGTACAATGTTTGGGAATCAGTTGCATTTTAGAAAAACACCTTTCATTAACCACAAGGCATTCGTACTGAAATTCCCTCCCATCCATGCCTTATATATGTTCCCATTGATCCTATAAGGAGTATAGGGCCTCAATGAATTGGTTGAACATATTCCTGTCTTGTGCCAACGCTCTCACTTCGCGCCAGGTTTTACCCATTGCAGCCAATTCTACATCGATTTGCCTTCTCCACGTATGAGCGGCTTCCCTGCGGGTTCCATTCTATGGCATTTCTTGCAATGTCGTTCGTTGATCTTCTTAAAGTGTGTCCAATCCAGCGCCATTTACGTCATGCCTTCATACTCCAATAACATTTGCACAGGTATTGCAGCATATGACGACTTACAACTCATGAAGTGTAAGTTGAACAATTATTTTCATAAATAATAATTTAGGAAATTCGTAAATTAACAGGAAATTTTTTTATGTTGTTCTTTAGAAAGATAAAAGTGGTCAAAAGTAAAAAAGAAAAAGTTTAAGGACAAGATTTAAAAAAAAACAAAAGTACACTTTAACCTTTGAAAAATTAAACCAAAATTAGCAAGTGTGTTTTCTTCTTTATAAAAATAATGAGCATGTTATTTAATATCAAAGTATCACATGTAAAATCCTTTGGTAAATTTTAAAGTGTATCATATATTTTTGTCTCCCTTCTCTTTCCTTCATCACAAGTGATGAGGGTTTCTATTGTTTCATAAGACTCCTTGAAACATTGTCTCCAACTTTAATAAGCACTCACTGTCTATTTTGATATGTATGTATACAAGTTAGTATTGTGATGTTTGTCCTTTTGTCCCTCGATCTGTCTGTCAAACTGTCTACCCTTGCTTACATTGAAATGGATTTTCCCCAGCATTTCAATTAATATGGGACTCATAATATCATTAATGCATTATTGTTTGGCTTAAAAGATCCTGCTTATATGAAAACCTAATATATCGAATGTCTAAGCATTAGACGAACTTTCACAGCCAAACTTTATATTCCCCAGGCGAAAGAAAACAAAATAGTCATGTAGGCTTACTAAAATATACCTTCATCATTATCATAACAACTTTATTCCTTTTATGAAAATCTCAATAATAAAGAAAAAATGGAGTACTAAATTTATATTTATCAAATCCATATCAGTCTCTATTTGACATCGTTCACTGTTATCAAAATTAGTTGCCTTTGGTATTGATGGCGACATCTCTTGATTCATATCGAGCTTTCTCAGGGATCATATCCAAGTTAAATTCAAGGACACCGTAAGGATCTGTTCTTTCTTGAATTCTAATTCTTAGTTTTCGCTTGAGGATGACAGGTCAATCCTGCCACAGACAGGCGCCATAAGGCAAAATATGAACTACACAGTTAATAACGATCTTGTAATAATCCCTGAGCGGGGTCATACGAATATGATCGATTTTAATGCTCGCAACAGCCAGTACTGTATGCTAAGCGCATGACCACATGACTGAATGAGCTGCTCAATCTGTAATCATGGGCGTTATAAATATGGGCACAATCAGAAAGTCCTGAAGCTCTTGGATATGCCAAGTCTAGTGTGATGTCTGATGTATGGAACACATTTTTCGTGTTGCTAGAGAACCATTCAAGTGTATCGGTTTTTTTTTAAATGGTGTAAAAAATGTTCCACTACCTCTGATCTCATTACTAATTGTACAAGCCATATCACAGAAAAAGGAATAAAATTCTCGCCGAATTTGAATTTAATCCACCGCGTACAGCAGAGGGCAAAGAGGGTCTGCCTTGATAGCCAATGTAGAGTGTATGCCCCTGTTTTATCGGTACTACAATGATATGTATTCTTATGAAATCAGAGAAGTTGTTCCTGAATCCCGGGATTTTCATGAGCAAAACGTTCTTGATTAAGAGTGAATCTATTTGTGGCCGATATACCAATGAATCGCTATTCGCATTACAGCGAAAAATCGTTGTTTAGCTCCTTCAATATGACAAAATTTCCCTTTATCCTCTTTCGAATAATACATAAAACTGTCTTAGTTCCAGCATTGTATGAGTAGAGAACATTTTCTGAGTACCGATTTTAATAAAAAAAATTTGCGACTCCTCAAAATATGAATCGAATTTTGTTACTAAAACGTAAATTTATTATTTTTTCAGTTTGTTTAACTGTAATACTACACAATTTGCAACTTCACTGGTTCTTATATACCAGCCACAATTAGCATTATGAAGAGGAAATAATTTGTTTCTAATTAGGCTTAAGCTGAGCTTTGTCAAATTACGAGAAGTGTCAAAAGCAGAAATTAATCTCATTTTGTCAAAAGTTAATTAATATACTGCTGTGTTAAATTCATAAATGATTTTTATTTGGTGTCTGAAATGAGGATTACAAGTATTTGCAAACTTGTGAAAATAAATCAATCTTCAAATGTTGTATAGAATAAATTTATCAAAAGTAACTTAAAGGACCCAAGTGGATTATTGTGATTTTTGCTTCATAAACTTTTTTATCTACTTAAAAGAACTTGCAAGGTTTTATTTTAAATGGACAAGACTGATAAAGGATTTGTCGCTGTCGTATTGTTTTGTGGGTGCTTAGCTCTCCTTTTGTGACATCCTGCGTTCAGAAAATTTTAACAATATATTGACCCTTATTATGTTAAAGGCAAAAAAGAAATATTCAGCATCTGGTTGATGACTTTGACTTTGTTTTACTATCCGCCCTTTTCCTAATACCTTGTTAATTGAAATTAAAAGGAAATTTTTGCTTTACGACAATTTGTTAAGGCGGCATTTTTTTCCTTAAAATCGGATTTGAATGGAAAAATCTTCTCTGCACGCGAAAAGTTTAAAATTGAATTTCTAATAAATTATGTGTTATAAAGCTTCAATTGCCGATGACATAAAAAGTCCTTTCATTTTAACAATGAGTTTGAAAAAAAATTTTTTTACTCTTCAACAATTTCTAAATCAACATTTAAAGCAAGATTTTGTAGGTCATTTAATATTACCATTTTTAATATATAATTGCCAAATATACTTTAATAAAAACAAAATAACTCTTGCGAAATAAATCATCAAAGTGCTTCAAACTATCAATAAAATGTTAATCATGTGACAAATAGGATGAAAACAAACTAAGCAGATAAGGGTCAAAAACAAAACCTTCTATTAACACGAGTATCCTTTTACAAAAGCCTTCAAATAATTTCTTTTCTGTATTATTTTTTTCCAACAGAAATACTGGTAATATAATATACATTTTTTATACCAATTTAAGGCTGATAAAGTATGTGAGGCCACGTATTTTACTTGGAGCTGTTTTTGAATCCTTCGGACATGTTGTTAAAACTTTCTCAATGTCCTTGCAGCAAAACTATTTATGATTTGTATTACGACATACACTTAATATATTTTCATGTGTTGTAATCCTGGTTATGGTCTTTCGAAGAGGATTGCCAGGATCTTTTTCAAAAAGGAGTAGAATATAAATCGAAATTAATGAAATTATTCAATTGAAATATTCTAACATAAATATGTATGTATTAGAATTTATATCATATCCTACAGTAACACAGATCTAGTGTTGTAAGTGTTTATTTTATAGATTTGGCTAAATTTAGGCCGAAATTTGTGTATTGCCCAAACGCAGATTGTGTTCGAGTTTAAGCCTCATCAATTTTGTCAGAGAAAGATGTTGAATTTTTAATGAGTTTTACGTTTATAAATGGCAGGTGTCTCCAGGAAAATTTTAATTTGTCAGTAAGAAAATATTGAAATTTAAAATTTCTTTCTAGTAGAAGCTCATAATTTTGTAATATTTGGATTCTGTGTCTTAATGTTTTGTTGACATTTTTAATTTCTGTTTAAATATATCATTTTATTACCTCGTTTTTCGGTATACTTATAAAAATGTTTTTGTGAAATTATCAAAAAAAAAAAAACTTAAAACAACGTCGGAAAAAACTGTTTTTTTATTGTCCTAGTTTATTATTTGGATGATGCTAATTTTTTTAAGACATATTCAATTTTGTTCTATTTATTAAATTTGTTTTTATATACATATTTCATTCTTAATGGGAAGAGTTGACTTTCTTACGGCTTTAATTAAAATAATGTATTTCTCTAGCCTTAAGTCTCAAATTAGTTAACGAATACTTAACGCTAAACAATGTTTTGGTAAAAAGTTGTATTCAAAACACAACTTCAACTATTTTATGACTTCAGGAATTTAATTGTTAATTCTACAATATGATTACAATTTCATCCGAGTAGTCAATTTTTAATAAAAAAAAATTATTATTTTGTAGTTAAATAAATCACTTTGAAAAATTTTGAGTTTCTGTTATGATAACAAAACATATAAATTTTGCTATGAAATGAAAACAAAAATATTTTATAAATAAATAGGAATTCAAAAAATTGTTTTTATTTGAATGGAAAGAGTATTGGAGTATGTTTTGATTGTAAATATATCACTAACATATTCTTATATTTGTATTTGTTCTTTTGCATTTCCTATGAATTTTATTGTACTTTTCGTTTCAATGTATAATTTATAAATATTTGCTTTTACATGAAAAAATAATAAACTTCAACCAATAGCCAACATTCCTAGTATTAATTTAAAATGAGTCTGTATGAGTTGTATTAATCGAGGTAATTGAGGTAAAATAAAATTATTAAATAAACTTAAAATTTGGCATAAAGCATGTGGGTATGTATGTGACCACTATAAGGTTCTCATTCCCCATGGGGCTTCATTGTTACACGGATGGATCAAGGTCGAGAGGGAAAACAGGACTTGGTGTTTATATAGAAAACACCACAGAACTGTTTTTCCGCCTGCCGGACTATTGCACAGTTTTGCAGGCGGAAGTTCGGGCGATAACGGAGTGTATCAGGGAACTCAACGTAATGGGGAGGTCAGGACTTGTGAATATATTCACAGATAGTCAGATGGCCATTAGAGCAATCTCAAAGGAACGCACTAAATCACGTACAGTTTGGGATTGCAAAAACGTTATTAACAGTTACTCGACACATGGTGAAGTGCGCATCATATTGGTGCCAGGGCACGCGGAGATAACTGGAAATGAAAGGGCAAACTCCGAGCTAAAGACTTGGGCACATAGGGCCCATTCAACTCTCTGGAATAACGGAACCATGGGAATCAATACAAAAATTCTATGGGGAGATCCAGACGAGAGAAGAACGAGGGAGCTGCTAAAACTTAGTAAGCTCGAACTAAGTAGAATAATGGGAGTTGTAACAGGGCACTCTCAACTACTGGCACATCTTAAACGCGTCGGAATAGCGGGAGGAGATGAATGTAGAGCATGTGGGGAGGAGAGCGAAACATTGGAACACTATTTGTGCCAATGCCCCGCCTTCTCACAAATAAGATCCCGATATCTTGGGGGTGACATCTTACCGGACATAAGCCGATTACGGGGAATATGCTGGAGGAAACTAAGGAACTTTGTGAGTGACACGGAGTTTCTCTAGGCCTTTGGGTCAATATGCTATGGTTAAATTCAAAGGAGCGCACAACAAGCCTTCACTGGCTTAGGTGTATGTCGTGTGACATGGGCTAACATACCCCTCCAATCAACTTAACCTAACCTAACCTATAAGGTTCTCATACAGTAATTGTTTTTAAATGCAATTTCGTCTAATAATAGCTTGTAAAGTTGTTGTATTTTTCTTTTGTTGGTTAGAATACCACAATAAGTTTTTAGCCTTTAATTTTATAATTTTTCAGAAAGTTTTTGTCTTAAAATCTCATGTATTTGTAAATATACTATAGATTCGCTTTTTAAGCTTTAATTTTTTGATAACTGCTCGATTTTTTGTGAAATTTACTTTTATTTCACATACCAATTTTCATATTGAATTCTTATATTTTTAAATGAAAATACGATACTCTTATTGCAAAATACTAATTTGCTATTAGGTCTTCATATTAATTTTTTAAATATATTTACTTGACTTGATGATATTTATTATTATAATTTAATATAATTCTTTAATATTTTGGTGATGATATGGAAAAGTTTGATTACTATAGATATCTAGTTCAGTAATTAATACGGAAGGACATATGTGTAACTAAGCACTTTGGACTTCCCACTAGATGTGCTCTTACTATGAGAAAATTTTAAGAGGATTAATATTTCTGTTACCTAAATTATTGCTACATATGCATGATTATTATCTCAAAATATTGCCAAAGAAAAGAGTGTTTATTTAAACAAATAAGTGATATCATTGAAGTTGTGTACCCCTAAATGTAGGCTATGCTATTGTGAACTTAAAACATGTGGTACAATGAATTTCCCATATGCGGGCGTGCGTGTAACATGTGTGTGTGTGTGTGTGTGTGTGTGTGTGTGCGTGTATGAAAACAGTAAATTATGCATGCGTGAATGTGGGTGTGAAGTGTAATTATAACCTTAACAGCTCTTATAATGGCTGTTGTCCTACGACTATTAGTTGAGTTGTGGGTGTTCTTATATACGATTATTTAGATGTATTTTGATAGTTATCAATTTTGTTATTGTTTTCTTTTTCTCTGGAAAAAGGCAGTTTGTGTTTTAAAGAAAACCTATAACATAAATTTTTTGCTACATCTTGATATAAATTTGATGCTCACGAAGAAGGAGATAAATCTAAGGAACTGCTTTTTCTCCTTTCAGATCCAAATAAATAATGACTTGCTTAATAGAACACCTGGCGCTTTTCTTTTTTATATATTTTAATACAGATTAACTTGAATAAACTGTCTTAATATTTACTTTTCTATACTAATGATTTTCTATACTGATTAACTAAATTTCTATTAGACTAAATTAACTTATGTTTGAACTAAATAAATATGTGAATGATGAGTATTAAGTTTATTATGGGAGATTATGAACTATTTTTATATTGAGTTTTTATTTGATTTAACAAACATGTCTATTTTCAAGTTTTAGGGAATATTTACTTAAATATAAAATAATTTAAATACTTATTATGAATATTTTTTACTTGAGCTTAATGTATGTCATTTTTTTGATGTGTAAAATTTTAATATTGAAAAGTTTTAATAGTTTTTTTTAAATCCAAAAATGAAGCAACACGAAAAGAGTTTTTAAATGGATTAAAATTTAAAAAAAAATGTCTTGAAAGAACATCTTATAAAGACTTTGACATTTTCGAAAGTTTTTAACAAAATCATTGCAGAAAATTAAATCAATATAATATTTTTGAATTAAAACAAAACGTGAAAAATTCTTACATGGAATTACTTTTGCTAATTTAGATAATTATTTACTATAACTTCTTCATAATTTGTTGAAAACAAGTTTGAAATATTAGAAAAACTAATAAATGCTCTCCTCTCAAGAGCCGATTATATTAGATATTTTTTTAGAAGAGCCAACATAAATATAAAGCTTATTTCGATTTTTTTTTAAATTTGCCATAAACTGTCGAAGTATTTAAAACATTTTTTTTATGTGGTAAAGACCCTAATATACAGGGCTATCCATTTTTCGGTTTCAAAAGTGAAGTTAAATAAAATACACATCAAGTTATGATATTGATAGAATTTTTACTTTATCACAATACTGACACTTTGCCATTACGTACGAAATCGAATGTCAATCAAATGACCGCCTTTAGACTGATTACAGCAATGGATCCTTTTGAGGTAACTCTCGACCAATTTTTCGCACATTTTCGGCATTATGTCGGCGATAACATGACGAATTTTGGTTTAAAAATCCTCCAACGTTAGAAAATTATCCGCAAAGCACGTTCTTTGAGGTAGTATCACAGAAACAACTTCCGGGGATGTAAAATTGCATGATATTGGTGGCCAATTGACATCGCCAAAACGTCAATTAATGCGTTCTGGAAACTTCCCATTCAATGAAGTCATAATCGGTGGTGTTCTGTGGCTCATGGCATCGTCTCGATGATACTATATATTGTCCAGAAAATAATCTTGGATTGCCCTGAATGGACGATAACGATTCTTCCAGCGTCGTTTTTTCGAACAATTACAAGCCAATGGCACCTCCAGACCATAACGTACACCGTAACTTTTTCAGGATGCAATGTCTTTTCCACAATCATATCTGGTTTCGTTGAGCCCTTATGCCACAATTTTGTTTGTTGACGTGAGAAATGAAGCTCATTTTCGTTGAAGAAAATTTCGTTTCCTGCTGCTCTAGCATGCAACCAACAGATCTACGGCGTTGTGAATAGTTAGTCGACCTTAATTGTTGCATTAGTTGGACTTTGTATGGGTGGAGATGCTAATCCAAATGTTAAATACGCCATAATGAGCCGTAAGATAGGCCCAATTGGAAGGAACACCATGGAATCCGCACACTATCACTGATAGAAGCGATTTGATTTTTGGCAGTGCGCAAATTGCGATAATGCACGGTCCTGACCACATCTGTAACGTTTCCAGTCTCTTGAAATTTCCTTATAATCGTGCCAATTCCTTGCACAGTAGGTCGGTTATGACGACTATAATCACCCGTAACTCTCCTTAACCTTTTACTAAATAAATGACTTTTACTTTTCAAATGTTTGCCTTCTGATGGCTGTTGTAAACTAGAAATAATCAATAAAACTCCATACAGTATGAATTTCTGTTTGCTACACTAATGAAGATATTTAAGGTGAAAATATCCTTTTAAATGAGATTTATTGTAATTATTATTTTTTATTACTTTACAATTAAATTTGCTTTGACGAATTAAAGGACTGTTACAATAAAAACACTTGTTGATGATTTCTTTTGTAAGTTGTTAATTCAATATAATTAAAGTGTCAAAAAGTCGAAACCACTTTGTCATTACATAAATCATAAATAGGCTATTATTTATTTAATAAATTAATTGATTCTACTAATGACACTTAATTGAAATGAATATACATATTAAAAAAGCTCTTACTTTTCAGCGTTTACTAATAAATAAAAATAATACTTATGGGTTGTTATAATGACAAGGTGGAAAAATATGTGTCAATTGTTTGAATTACACTTGCTCCATGACATGCCGCTAAAAGCTAAAAATTTTGAACGGTTAAAAAATGAACGACTCGATTAAGTGGCTAAAAAATATACGAACATTTTGAATAAAAAGAGTACATGGGGTTTTTTTTAAGAAGTTACCACTAGAACTTGATATTTTAACTGTTTTGGTTTTTTAAACACATTTAGAAACACGAACTGGAAGGTAAAATTTACTTTGAGATTGTATGCATAATTCTTCGGTACTCAGACTAATAGTGTAAAATACATCTAGACATCTAGACAGTCGCTCACGGTTCTTATAGATTGACTGTTGCAACAAACTAACTTGCCACTGGGGTAGTGGTAAATTATGAACAAATTATTATTAAGGGAATTTAGTTATGCCTGAAATAGAAAACATTGAAAACAAATTGTTATATAAGGCCAGAATATTGTGATAAAAAACCTCGACTTTATGCTCTCGATGCTAAAAGGTTGTTTTGGCTGATTTAGCAAACGCTTTTGCTTATGAATATACGATGAATGGGGAGGGCTGGGTGCAAGACATTTTTTAACATAAGAAAATTTAAAACAGAAATATAAAAAAATATAAGAAGGAATATAAAAATTGATTGATGGATTGATTGGTTCCAGGATTGAAATGAAAATATCGCCCTGAAATGTTATCGATCGGATTATAAGCTAAGCATCTAGTCCAAAATCGTTTTTGCCTTATATCAAGTCCTTTTTTCTTGGAACTAGTTGTTTTTTTGGGCTTTAAATCCATACCAAATCTGCTCTACAGTAAAGAGATCCATACTTACCGTATGTATGGGACCGATTTGACCGTAGTTGGACTAACTACGAATGACTTAGCTTTTCGTTTAAATATCGAAATAAAAAAGTAGTCTTGTAATTTCACCATAATATTGCAACAAAACTAATCTACCCAGGAAAAATATAAATGCAGAGATTACGATCCAGAAATGGAGCAATTTCTAATAATTTCCAATAAGTCCATCACAGGCTTTTCACGGCTAGAAGTACCTTGATCAATATAGACTTGTAATCATTGTGATGACTGCAGTTTTATTGTGTTTAGTCACTGGTATTTAAAAAAACTAATTTTGCAAAGATAGTTCTTTTACTTTCAATCTGAAAATTTAAAAAAAATCTTACAAGCTGCCTCCTGTTGGCTAAGGTTTTACTGGATAATGGACGCAGATATCCATATCATAGCCGACAGCAAAGCAGTAATCAGATCATTCATAAGTACATACAGCACATCGAACCTTTCCCAAGATAACCGGACATCCTTAAATATGATGATGGGCCATTTGAACATAGTCATAATATTGATACGTGCTGGTAGAGATCAGATGGAATATGGAGCAATCCTGCACCACGGTGACTTTTGTCATGGCTATAATGATATAAAGAGGAGGAATAAATAGTAATCCATCTTCTATGCCCTGTTCTGCACTGAAAGAACACCATCTTTGCCTACTTGGCAATAGGTGCTTCAGTAGACTGTTTGAAATATCGACTAAAAAGTAGGAAAGTATCAACTGACTCATTAGGAGCAGTAAATGGTCTCAGCGTAAACTGCCCAATGGCAAAAAGGGCCACATTACTAAGGCAAAATTTACCACTCCTTAGCTATTGTAATTACACTGCCATTTTTTTCCTTTCTGCTCGTCCTTCTCTCTCATAACTTTTCACTCTTTTCTACCAGTACTTTTATAAAACGATCATAGTTTTTGGACCCAAGCTGTAACTAACATTAACTAACTCACTTAACCGGGAGTATTATTAATTAGATCTCCATGTTATCTGATTATACTGGCAGCTGAAGTCTCCAGGTCTTGCCCTTAATTGTTATTGAGTCCTTTTGAATATCATGTTTTCCATAATTAGGATTATAATATATAGGACAGTTCCAGTGACCAAAATTTTGTAGACGAAAAGATGATAATCATCCGCAAACCATGGAAAACCGGTAAGTCATCAATGGGATCACAAGGCCGGTGACGTGTTGGGCTAGTGGTGGTTGGTCTCTTTTTTATCAACGCATTGGTAATGCCGATTAGCTTTTCACAACAACAAAAAAATAATAAGGTAATAGCAAAACTTGGTCGTAAGGCAGTTGCTGTAACCTACAGGCGTTGTACATCATACATAACGTGGCTCAAAACGTATTATATTCCAAACATTGACTGGGTTCACCCCAGGGGAAAATTCCTTAAAGTGTATTAACTCTTAATTTTTATTGTTTTTGATAGTTATTGCATTATGAAATAATTTTATACTTTTTCATAAATACTTAATATGGAAATTCATTATTTGGGATATTCTCCCCAACTAATCGTTAGAAACAATTAGAGCTTTTTGCAAAATGCATAGAAAAATCAAAAGTTTGTTGTGGCTTTAGCTTTTCATATGCCGACATTTCATTGGTTGCTAAAACCAAATCGTCAGTGAAGTTTAAGCAGTTTGAAAACATTCAACCTCGGATGTTTATGCCACATAAATCAAATACAATATGAGAACTTCAATATTGCATATGAATTACAACAAATACATAATCATATTAGGTTTAGAATATTTCTATACAAACCAACACAACAAACAATTTACTCAACGTGAGAGAAAAATAAAAATAAAATAGACTAATAGAATAGAATAGAGAAAAATAAATAGACTTTTACTCGCCTATTTACATGCCTTCTTTGACATGAGATGAGCGTTATTCCATCTTCAAACTTGCTTGTAGAGACCAACGTTAAGCAAAAGATAATAACGAGACGTCCTTATATTGTTGCAAGGATCACATAATCGCACCAATTATTAAGTCTCAAGCATATAATACTTATACTTAATCTAACTTTCGCAAATGCAACACTATGCTGTAACAGTAAAGTGAAATATTTTTACCTGTAACAGTGAAGCAGACGGTGTAAAAAAGAAGAAAAAATTGTTTAAATATGAGCAATAGACACATAATCAAAGAGCATCATTTGATTTGCATCGATGCACCATACTGCATTTAGGGACACACCCTTGTTTGAAGATAAATTCCAAAATAATAAGGCCTTTCCAATTACAATTTACAATTTTCTTCTTTGTTTATCCAATTGATTATTCGGCTTCTTCGATAAAAGTTTAATCTTGCAATTATAAATTAATTAGCAAACATGAGCAAGTTTTTGTTGCTGCTTATAATAAAGTACGTACATAATTGTGTTCTGTTGTAAAAACAAATAAAAAAATGAAAATAAACAAGCAACAGTTCGTATTCGTGATGTATTTATTTACAAAATCATTAAAATACTTTACATACAACTTTACAAAAATTTGTTCTCCTAAATTTCATTCTCTTGCTCCAATTTTATATCATATTACGCCTTGCGTATTTTTTCAACTCTCTTTTAAAATGGAATTCAACTTTAACTTCTTCTGAACTTTATAACTCTCAACAAGTTTTTCTAGGGGTCTTTTCAAAAAAGTATTAAGCTTTGGTATAATATTTTCTGTTGTTTTCTCCATAACGCTTCATTGCTTAAACAATATTGTTGCATGACAAAACACATACTAACACATGCACACATACACACATACACACATACACAAAGGCCTGTAAAAGCTTCATCAACCGTAGAAACCTATAAATTGTACTGAACGCAACTTAAATATTTGATAAGCCAGAAGCTTTTTTGCGGCACTACTATTCATGTTTTCTAAGGACAAAGTGGTAGGCGCAAGGTTGAAATATAGAAAGGGATACATGGGAATATTAACTATCTTTAGTATGTCAAGGAAATTCGATATTTTTGTTATAAAAAGAACTTAAACATTAAATTATTAACAAAGGGCTTCAGAGTTTAGCTAAATGTAAACAGTGGGGCTGATATTAACTAAATGTTTTTAAAAATATTGTATTGATATTATAAATGTGAAAGGTGGAATGTTTGTCATTCAATAACCTCCATACAACCGAAGAGATTTGAATGCAAATTGATAAACGGAGAACCTGGATTAACTTGTAGGCTACATTTTATCGCGGTAAATGGCTTGATTTTATCAGCTTTGACTGATGCCATAGTTCTTATATCTAAAAGTCACGTGTAAGCGTCTGAACGGGTGTAATTGGAATGTGGCACATAGGTATCTTATATGTAGGATACTTTTTTATTACGAAGAGGGACTTGCGTTGGTGTCATACTCTGAGGGAAAAAGACGTTGCAGAATTAACACCGTTGGCACTTTTTTGACAAATGGCAGTTGTGAATGTATAAAAGAACGTGTAAATTTTTCTTGTTGCTTTTGACAATGTGTTAAAATTAACGACAGTATGTTGTGGAATTTCCGTTTCGTTTACGCCTTATAAGCAAAGGTATATAGATTGACTACGTTATGTTGTCTAATCATACTCTCTTGTTGTCGGTTGCGTTTTCCTTACAATATCGGTGGGTATAAGTGTGAAAAGACCCATTTCTTAGAAAAAAAAAATGGAAATCATTCGATACAGTAGTTTAAGTAAGTTTAAAAGCAAGTTAATTATAGTCGTAAACAACAATTCAAAAAAACGAAAAAACCAAGATAATTTGAAAGAACCATTTAATTACTCCTCTTAAGAACTTCATTATTTTTATGTATTATACCATATACATACATTTGCGTAAAAAACTTTCTGTTTTGGAAATTATGTGGCCCTCGCAATATCCTAATTATATAACCCATAGTTAATAACTCTTATTAATCTTTATCACTGTGTCAAATTAACTCCAAAAAACTTTTTCTCAAACTCCAAAAAACTTTTTCTAATTACGTATGCGTAATATAAATTGCATAGAAGTAACAATAATAAGTATACGCACCATTAGTTATATAATAGTGTTCACAGACATCAGGTTAATGCGAAAGCGTTTTAGCTTCTTATTTACTTAACACATGTGCGTTATCAATTTTTGTATCTCTGAAAAACGAATAATGAAAACTATTTATTAAATGCATTATTCGGGAATAATTATTCCAATAAATTTATATAAAAATGTGTGTTTTATTGTTGGCTTAGCTGAGTACATGCTTGCATTTCACTGGCTGTGACCGAATCATCAGTACTCTTTAGCCTAATCATATTTGAAAAGCATTCCAACTGATATACGTATACAAAAACCAAGAAATATTACATGAGAATTTAATAGAATTTAATAATTTATTTTCTACTTGTGATTTACAAAACATATGTTTTTAGAAAACTGTTCCATCTTTTTAATGAAAATTTGCCAATAATCTTTCAACATACATTTATATTTTTACAAAAAACTCAATGATGAGTATATCATTACTCCCGTACATAACACAGATTTGCCTAAAGAAAATTTTGTGAAAAAAGTTTTCGTGATTTCGTATTGTAATCAATTAAAATTATTTCTATTAATCGGTAATGGAAATTATTTCCAAAAAATAGTGCTTCCATAACAAAAACTTTTTCTGAAGATTTTTTTAATGATAAGAAATTTCCATAACAAGTATTCTTGCAATTCACAGATGTCTAAAGCGTAAATTTGATCTCAATAACATTTTTTGCCAGTAAATTTTTTTTTCAAAACGAAAAAGATCGAAAAATAGTTTCCCCCAGTACACATGTTTAAAAATCAATTACAGATAGCAATTGAATTCTTTAAAAACAACTGATGTAATCGATGCCACAAATTGTTTCTTTTTTTAGATGGAAGACATTAATCTTCGAGTACCGAATACAACCAAATTTCCCAGTGAAATACTTGCCAAAGTTTTTCAAAGTTTGCCAAGTAACTTTATTTGTTCTCCAGGAATACGCATTTATTTTGCCACTCTTTATAAGCTTTGCGCTACAGAAGAAGTTTCTATCGCTAAACAGGAGATTTTATGTTTATTTCTGAATGAAAAATTACAACAATATTTTAAGTCTTAATTAACTGTCCAAAAATTTATAAACTTACTTGATTTATTCTTAAAAAATACCAAGACAAAAACTGAAGTGAGGTGTAAAGGCCATGAATATTGAGTTTATGTAAAAAACATTAATTTTTTTAGAGAACAAATAAAGTTCTATGCTTTTACAACAGTATTGATTTGAATATTCCAACTGATGTATTCAACAGTTCTTTTTAGAACAAAATAACAATAGAAAATAAATTTCAATCAGTCGATAAAAAAAGCTATGAATTTTTTTCTATGGTAATTCTGAATGACATTTCCTATGAATTATATCAACTTCCAATTTCTTTAATATTAACTCGTATATTCTTTGGAATATTTATATTGAAAGCAATAATAATGGGTGATTTTGTAACCGTTTGGGTTTTGAACATTAAAAAAACACAGACAATTGGCAGAAGGTGCTGTTTGATTTTTAAATATTATTCCGTTTAAATGTTGCCTGCTGTTACGGCGTGGGTGGTACATCTTTGAGCTTTGATTTTGGCATACTTTTTTAAACATTTCGGTCGGTAACTCTCTAATGGCGTTGTCTTCCAGGGCTGGAATCGTAGCTGGCTTGGCCTTCTATAGGATAAACTTCGCGTCAAACCGCTGCAAAACATGAGATTTATGGTTAACCAAATTTTCCTCTCAATAGGTTCATGGTATCCCTTGCCGTGTGGTTTGTAGCACCGTCCTGTTGAAACCGCATATCGACCAAGTCCATTTTGGGCAAAAAAAAGTCGGTAATCATCCGGCGGTAACTTGCTCCACTTATTGTAACGTTGCGATTTTCATAGTACTAGAGGTATGGTGCAATGAACAGTGCATCTTTCAGGGCAAATTGGCAGCTCTCGAACTACCTCTGACTGCTTTTTACAAAGATTTTGGCAATTATATTTGCTGACGTACCCATTGAACTAATTTATCGATATAATAATGGGTATTTATGCAACTTTCCTGAGACCCATTCACCAAACAAACTTCGTTGTGGCTTAAGTTCTTACATCAGCTATATTTTATATTGTCTTCTACTGAGGTCCGTACTTAAAATATTCCACGTGGTCGAATGGCCCAATCCCAATTGTTGACAATGGCGACGCAGTGACATATCACGATCTGCATTGATACTGGCCGATAGAACAACATTATTCTTCTAGATACGCACTATTCGCAAACGGGTTGGATGATTAATGTCCAATAAAGTGAAACTGCTGCACAATTTGGTAACAACAGCTTGAATAGCTGACGACCAAAAAATGGACGTAATTTACTTTTCTTATACAATACGAATTTTGATAATAAAATTCAATGATTTGCAAGTATTGTTTGTTTTTTGGTATATTTTTGGTTAAATTGCACACCTTACTAAGCATTTTGGACATTGCCACATGTCACGATTTTTTTTTTGTTACAAAAAAAGCAACAACAAAAAAATACACGAAAGAAGCGGAAAGTTAAATTTAATGAAATATCACTCATACGTAGGGAATTGTCCAAAAACTATTGCATACTTTTGCAGTACTAAATGAGACCATATTGAGACTCAGTGCAAATGAATTATATATTAAAATATTCAATCACCATAGGAAGTATATTAGTTATAACCAAATATATATTGTTATAAAAAAATAATGTAAGAACTTTGTTGTGCAATTTTCTATTACAATCACTTGACTGTGCGTGTATTGTTTTTTTGCGCGGAAGATTTCTTAATTTGATTAATTAATTTGTATATTGTTTTAACTCTCAATTACTATACTTAATATGTTCTCATAAATACCTGAAATTTTCTAATTTCCCCTCGAAAATTTTAATAAAATATTTCATTAATTTTCCAGACTACCGAACAAAAAAAGAAAAACAATTATAATAAGTAAATCATAAATAAAGTTATATTATTTAGTGCCAGTTTACATTGAACGATTTTTGTCGCTGCAATTTTTGTCTTCCTTTCTTTAAAATTGCATTTGCGTTTACATTGAACGATTTTTGTCGCAAATATTTTATGCATACATACATACATACGTATGTAATTTTTGATATTTTCTTTTTTAAGTATATTCTTACGGTAAACAAACAAGGAATTTACGTATTACGAATTGCGGGAAAAAGGAATTGCAAGAGTACATGCCTATGTGTACTCTCTTTAGTTTCTCTCTTCCCCTATTAGCTCTATTCCCCCTATTTACCGACAAACTAAGAATTGCAGCGACAAAAATCGTCCAATGTAAACAGGCACTTACATAATGGCTCGATCCACCTAAAAAGTGGTAAAGAAAATAGACACGAGATCACTGGTGATGATGTTGTATTGTCCTTAGAAAACGATACTATTTCGCTCAGTTGATGTAATAAGCATCGTCCTATTGTTCTTTCTTATTACAACTTATTTGAAGATATTCATTGATTGAATGATTTCACTTGAAATAAAAGCATTCGAGCTTCGGCCAAACTAATAAAAATTTTAGTTAGCTATCGATAATATTAGAAAAATTGATTTAAGTAAATAGGGTTCTTTGTTATCCATGTTTAACTTTGGATTAACGCAGTGTCCATTAAGCTTAAGCTTTAACTAATGTTCTACGAGGATCGCTTTTTGCTTATAAGTGGCCAAATTCTTTAAATAAATCTGACTGTTAATTTGAGAGTAATACAAGTATTTATAACTATTCTAATCTCCTTCTTTGTGCCTGATAACCCATATTATAACAATACTACTTTACAGTCTTACCGGGTTGCTAAAAAATGTCTCTTAGCTCACAGACAGGCTCCAGGACATATGATTAATAATTGTGCGAGGATATTTTCCTGATATTCGAAACAATTATTTATAATTTAAGGTAATGAGTATTTCATATTGTGCAGTTTTCAAACTCTTCATATTACTTTAAAAACATCAAAGATGCTTAGGCTGGAAATTTGCGTTATGGAGAAGGTACTCCTTCATTTGATAAAAACATTTCTCCAGGCACTTGAAAAACTATCTTTACACAGAGCAAATAGAAAGAGAAGCATTAAATTATCATTCTTAAAAATGCAACGAGTTATTAATGAATATTTTGATACAAAAATATTGAATATAGAATGTTTGTTTTTCCCTTCTATTGAAATTTCTCTATACGCTTTAATTTCTTTCCCTTAGCCATTTTTTCCAGAACAATAAAAATTCCAGTAGACTTTTTTAAACTCAATAAATAATCTAAGGTATCTCGTGACATTTAAGAAACTACCTCTACACACTAAGAGGACATGTTGCCCAAACAACCGAAATGGATTTATTGTCAAACAGTCATATGTATCATATATTCCCTGGAGATGAAAGGGCTAGGATATTAAATGGAAGCATTTGCATAATATCATTATCTGCAAAGATAACTTCATTTGGTAATACGAATGGGCGTCTGTGCCAATTTCAGTGTGACATAAATATTTTAAACAGCATTTCTTATTTTTCATTCTTTCAATAAAAATATGAGGAAGAAAACGATTTGTATTTCTTTTTTTTATGTTTATTGCAAAATAATTGAGTACCATTGTCAGGCAATATTATACAAAACACACACACAAGTATCAAATTTAAACATTTTATTTACAAATGTTTTTATATCCTGTCTTGTAATAATGCCAACCAAAGGTGTGACGAAATGTTGAACAAAATAAGTATTGAAATTTTGGCCTTAAGGTTGACATGAAAAAAAGTCAATCATGTAATAGTATATAAGTTCCCGCAATTCCTACTTGGAGCATGGGGCCTCAATCGAGTAATAATACTTTGTGTTATTGATATTATTGGCTAGATTTTAATCACCTGTCGTCTCAAATGCACTACACTTTAGTTTTGTAACTGTGTTCATGTTCTTAATGATAATGTAAAATCGAATTATTTTTGTCGTAGCAAAATAATTTCGACAACGAATCTGGGACCTTAAATACTATAAGTACAGGTAGGTAATTTAGAAGCCCATTGAAATCAGGGAAGTCGTTGCTTTCTAAATACCTATTAGTACATTTTTATTGGCAATCCTTTGTGCTTTCAAAATGTATATTCTTATTTGTAATTTAATATAAAACCATTTGCTATAGAAAAGCAAAGCTTAGTGTTTTTTGATGATAGATTGTAGTTCGGCTGAGGTCATTAGAACTAAAGCTTTGTAGTGACAAATGAAATCTTTTGAAATTAAGTTAAATTCAAATATATTTCTGCATCCGAAATTCTGCATATTTATTACTTCCAAATAAGTTCTTTTTATCTATTCTATTCTGCCGCAGTTACCTACACTATATATTTACTAACTTCACATCCTTAATGTCCCAGCAAAAACAGCATCAAAAACACATAAAAATGCTAAGATAAAAATCCGGACGCAGTACGAATTCAGATAGTTTCCTATTATTTTAAAACAGAATTGTTTTTTATTCATATTATCCGGTTTGAAAGCTTTTTCCGTTAAGGTAAAAAAGTACTTTAAATATTATTTGTCCCACAGTACATTAATCACTGTAATGTATATGAAAAACAGCTGAAAGTTAATTTTATTAATGGGCTTCGGATGAAATTTATAAGAAGCAAAAGTGGTTAAAGGCACAAAATACATGCGAACTCTAATGAAGTTGCTAATTGCCTCCGAGAAAGACATATTGCTTTGTTCTCTTTGGAATGTTCTTCGCGTTTAATTATTTTAATTGCAGATTATTATGAACTTTCACTTATCAATAAAATAACATGTCTCTAAAAAGCATGTGTAGTCCAGATGCTTGGGAATGAAACTGCTCAGAGGTTTAGGCAATAATCGCCCATTATAACCACGTTGTCGAGAAATTTTTGATTCAGTTTGATGCTGCCTCCAGGAGCGTTAATATATCCATATAAATATATACATGTGTTATATTTTATAAATTCTCATTGGATGAAATTATTCCGAAATCACACGTTTGCAAAAGAACTAAAATAAGAGAACTTTTTTTAATATCCTTTTAATGTGCGCTTTAATTTTTCCAACCGTCATAACATGGAAAAAAATGCTTTGCATAAGGAAAAAGGGAAACTATTTTTTCTACGGAAAAAACCTTTAACCTTCATAAAATCATTGCCATATTAATAATTGTTGTCAGGACGATAATAAATCTAGTACTTTCGTATGACAACGCTTTGATTTAAATCCTTTACAAGCATAAACGCATACATTGTCGTGAAAGACTCTGGCATACAAAAACCATAAACACAATGGTATGTGTGTGTGTATGCACATACATACATATAAATCTTTAATTTAAAAGCATCCTGTATAACTGATGAAAGTATCCTGTGCAAATTAATTACTATTTAAGCTCAAAGGCCTGAAAACTTTTGTTTGCATAATAAAAAGCATTTGGAGAGATAAATTGCCGGACTTGCAGCGGTTAACGAGTATTACGAATAAAAATCCTTAATTAACATTTAATGAAGTAAAAGCGTATATTTTCAAATTTCCTGAAAACTGGTTTAATTATATTACAAAACATTGCTGGCATTAGTTTTAATTCCATTGAAAATTATTAAAATTGCTGGGTACGCAACAAAACAGCTGGAAGGCATAAGTAGTGAAGGGCTAGAAACATGTCGAAAAAAGCAAACGAAAATAAATTAGGAAAGATATTGAGTGTAAAATGTTCTTCTGTTAAAAAGAACATTTAGCCAAGACTTAAAATATTAATGATGCGAAATTCTACCCAACTTAATGCGTTGTCAAGCCGGACAAAGCCACCGTAATGTTATCGCAAGTGTTACAATTATTCAAATAAAATAAACAAAAGGAGCAACAAGGACTACTCTTCTCGGCAAATACGACTCTTAAAATATCCTTTTTTAATAGGCAGTTGAAAATTAATTCTAGAAAATGTTTTTAGAGTATGAAATGTTCTTTTTTCTGCCAGTTTTTATATTTTCTAAATTTAGAAAAAAAAATTAAACAGAAAGGATTCATTAAAGCTTTTAGCTTTTAATAAAAAATTTTTATAGTTTAAATATTTAGTTAAAACTGCTCGAGTTTGTATTCTAAATTTGAGAATAAAAATTAATATTTTTTTAAATTAGCAGAGAGGAACAGTACTGTTTTTCACATTTTTTCAACACTTTTTAGTAGGCTGCTATCATTGGTTAGGTTTTTATTAATTTATTTATTTATTGGTTTATTTCCTGTACAACAAGACTTAATCTTAAATTTATAGTACAGAAACGTAATGCATTAAACATAAAAGGAATTTGGAATCATTAAATTCGATTCAAAAGTTAATTTGAAAAAAGAAATATAATATAAAAAATAAGAAACATATTTGTATAAATATTTGAAAATTGCACATAATTTATTTTAAAAGAATTACCTAAACATTTTTATTTAACAGAATGAACTACAAATTTTAAACCGGCTAAGCTGATTCGTAACGTATAGGTTTACGATCAAGTAATTCTACATTCAGTATAACACATTAAGTAAGTAAGTAATGTAATGGGGGTTTGGCCCAGGATGGCCCTTTGCACTGCGACCATTGTTGATCTATTGTGTTTCCCCTGACCCTGGCAGTCCAATACGGTCGCAAATAGGATCAGCTCCTTCAATGGGAGCATTAGCAGATCCTCTTCACTCAGCGTATATGCATGTAGAGTCCTGTGGCACAATGCCCCACAATTTGCTATCCAGTGTTCCATCGACTCCTCATCTTCACCGCAAAATCTGCAGATGTCCGTGTCAGATAAGCAGGCTTTGCAGGCGTAATGGCCTGTGAGCGCCCCTACCAGCGTCCGTAGGCTTTTCCTGTCCAGTCTTAGAGCCAGATCCGCTCTCCCAGCGTCAAAGCGTAGGAATTTCTTGGAGTGAAGTAATCCATTGATGTCATTCCAATGTTGTGCAATCCTGGACGATGTCCATTTCGAAATCTCCCTCTTAAGGAGACTTTTGTTGAACCCAAAAGAAGGGGTGGGTCCGATGAAGTTCCCCTCAGCCCCTCTTCCCGCACAGATGTCCACCATCTAGAAAACTAATCTAATAAGCTTTATACAAAATATACTTGACAGTAAATTAGCGTGGAAATAATATTAACGTTTTTTTTTTTGCTAAAAAATTGGGGTTTTTAAATTTTGTCGATCGTTAACACAGGATATTCAAAAAAAAACCAACCTTCATCTTTTTTAAATAAAAGAAATTCTATCTTTTATTTCATAAGCGAGCTTTAGGTCTTTTTATAAAAAACAAATTTATTTTATATTCAGTTTAGAATATAAAGAAAAAATTATCACGTCCATTATTGTATATCCTTTGATAAATGTACCAAAATATATGCTTGTTTTCAACTTATCAGCAATTTTAGTTCGACAGCATTTTTAAGGTCATAAAAACTTTTTAGTTGTTAAGATTATTATGGATATTCACAAAAAATATTTTTTTATATATTTATTGTTATTACTATTTATTCAAAGAAATTTTATCATGTCTCCACATAGTTTTAAGCTGACACAGTGTGAATATATAAGACCATATAAGCAGCAGTCTATTTGGCCGTATCAGTGTAGTCTTGCAACACACTGACTCTATTTTGTCATGTACATATTTACCATATGTGTGGTCTTACTTAATTTGTATATGGAATCAAAAAGCGTATATGAAAGTGTAAGAAAAGGATCGGGAAACTTGGAGAATCACTTGTGTACATTGTTCACATTTCTTATTTGGAAGTACGTGTATGCAAATTAAATGGCAGAAATGAAAACATGTTAAAATTTTATTTAAAAAATATGAAAGCGGTAATTGGAAAAAATGATGTGAGAGCAGTTTATTATTTCGGTGATTTTTTGTATAAGAGACAGTTTTGCGGCAACAAATGATTTCGTTTCTCACCGTAGTCCCCTTTTCACTCAAAACATATGGTCCAGAGTTTTCCTATTTTTTTAAATGTCATTTTTATATCACCGTAGTCCTCTCTTTGCTCAAAACTTAGAGTCCTGGGTCTCTCTAACTTTTTTTAATTCCCTTCAAATAATCAGATTTCTCACGGACTTCCGAAACTGGCGTTCGTTGTACCCTGACCTTTATCATCGAGCCATATCTCAAATTTGTAAACATATTGTAGTTGTGGTGGTCCCATTTTGTAGACATGCCTAATTCATAGATTTTTGCCATACAGTATTGATGGAACACCTTTTTTTGTAGTAGATAAGGTCTTTTTTTACTTTGAATCAATATTCAATCTTTCCAAAAGTTCTGAATAATATTGGTCGGGAGTTTCTTTGCCTTGTCAAGATAGTCGATTTAAATAACTCTGCGTGCATGTCGACAAATTGTGGGTATGATCTCCTTCACATTAGCAATCTCTTGTAAACGCTCAGTTGAAGAAAATCCACTTGTTTGATTGTCCCATGGTTTCTTGCATATATAAATCAATTCATATTTCATCCACAGTCAAAAAAGCGGCTCAAAAATCTTTTCGGGTTGCGGCTGAATATTGCCAAGAACTCTTTAGAAGTTATCACAAGGTTACGTTTATAATTTTTTTATTTCAAAATATTCATATAAAATGATGTACCCGCTCGATTGAGATGTATGTCTTCTGCCTCAGCCTTCTCTCCACTTTGATTCTTTGAGCGTGACGATCTCTTTTGGGTGAACAAAACGTTCACTTGTACTTGTACGATCACAACTGAATCCAGTAAACTGCTTCCTAATCATTAAATTTATGAAGCATAGTATTTATAAAAAGCTTTTCCTTGATTTCAGTAATGTTTTTTTTTTTGAATCAAAATTTTTTGTCAACATATGAAACTTACGTGTTAAGGTTTACGAGTTTGTCTGCTGCCAACTATTGGACGTGTCCTGCTCAAAATTTGACAGCAGTCCAGTAATAGACAGCAGCACTGTTGCATAGAAAGTTACTCTGCCAGAAATATAAAGTACCACGTTAGTTTGAAGCTGCCCTTATAAAATCAGCCATATCTTTAAGTAAAACACATAGAGACAAGCATATTTAGTCACACAGTAAATATTGGTTTAATGTTCTAAACGTGCATTTTGTTAAGGTTATTTAGGTCTTAATAAAATATTTCCTTTTACATTGAGAAAAATGTTACACTTAAAAACCAAAACTAAAAATTTAAAAAAAAACTTTATTTCCATATTAGGAAAACTAGGTTTTTTTATTTGCCGCACCATGGCGTAAGGGTAACAAATAAATTTATCATACGCACTGGTGGTTGATCAGTAACCCGGCAGAAAAACATATGCCGCCATATATGGATTCAATTGGTTCAAATTTGTGGGGTAATACACAATTTAAAAAGCTAAAGAAAAATGAAGTCATCTGTACTTAAATCAAGCCAAAGCGGTATCAAAAGTATTGTAAGTATGGATTTTGAAATACAAATCCTGATTGCGTGACTCAAGAGTGAACTCGAGCAAGATTTTAAATAATAACAAAAAATTAGCCTACGAAAGACGAAGGAGGATAATTTAAGCCAGAAGTTTGTTTGGACTGAATTTTTGGGTTCGTAGCCTAAGCGGAATTTCTTTTTTTTCAATCCTGGAAGAGATCTGATCTAGCTGCATTTCACTGATATTCTTTCTCTTGTTGTTTATATTTTGTTTTTTTTTTTTTTGTTTGTTTGTTATTGATCTTCAACCCATATCCCACCCAAATTCATCGTTTTTTATAAGCAAGAGCTTCATAACCTCAACCACAAAAACGATTTTGATAACGACAGCATAAATTCTATATACACATGAAATAATTGAGAATTATCGTACGAATTTTAAGATTTTGGAATAGATTTAGATTTACTAATACACTGAACCAAATCTCATCAGTAATATTAACGAACAACTTGGTGATGTTAACAGATTTTTTTTTCAAATTAATACGAAATTTATTGAACTACCGATTTTCTTCAAATCAACACAATAATTTTTGTCAAATTATTTAAATTCAGCTAAAACACTGTGTGTAATTTTTTAAGTCGTGGCAAAATAACCATATACGGACACCACTACGTGATAAAAGACTAAAAAGAAAAGACCTGTGTCTCCCAATTTTTCCCAAAGTCATGCACTTTTTTTATGGGCCGCCAAAGTTTTGGGGCCTCGGTATCATTTTCGCAAAAAAGTGATCATTTTCTCGGGCTCATATCTTGCAAACCGTTCCGAATTTCGCTTTACTCTCTGAGGCAAACTTGTAGCTCTTGTCATAAAGAACAAAAATTGCAAACATATAAAATCAAAAAAACTTCACCTTCCAGATAAAAATCGCAGAAAACTTAAAAAAATTCGATTTTTTTTCCTTTTGAAATCTTGTAGATGTTTTTTTCTGGTTTGATGACCGGAAACGTAGCAAAATAAATCAATTTTTTCACACTTCATACTGAAACTGTCAGTTGACACTGTTGTGTACGAATTATGTTGTAGCACTTTATATAACTTTCACCGCGTCACTTTTTTCACTTTTGCGGCTACCTAAGCGCTACCTAAACGGTGTTCAGAATTATTCCCAGGAAGTTTATATGTTGTAGAAATTTGTTTATTGAGATCTTAGGTAAATTTTTGTAGTTGATTGTTTCCTTGAATTTTGAACGGTTTGCTACCTATGGACCTGAACAAGAGAAAAAGTTAAAAAAAATCGAATTTTTTTAAGTTTTCTGCGATTTTTATCTGGAAGGTGAAGTTTTTTTGATTTCATATGTTCGCAACTTTTGTTCTTTATGACAAGAGCTACAAGTTTGCCTCAGAGAGTAAATAGAAATTCGGAACGGTTTACAAGATATGAGCCCGAGAAAATGATCACTTTTTTGCGAAAATGATACCGAGGCCCCAAAACTTTGGCGGCCCATAAAAAAAGTGCATGACTTTGGGAAAAATTGGGAGACACGGGTCTTTTCTTTTTAGTCTTTTATCACGTAGTGGTGTCCGTATATGGTTATTTTTTTTCGTGTTGCACTGTGAAATTAACTGAAAATCTGTTAAATCGACAAAAAAAAAATTAAAATAGTAGTAAAAAAAATAATTACTTTATAAAGAACTGTAAAAACAACATCTGAAAATAGTTAAATTAAGATCCCGATAGGAATTTATTATCGCCCTAGGGGCGGTGAATTGTATAAAGGAATAAGAAAAATAAAAAGATGCAAGTCGATTATAATTGTTTGTTGTGTTCTGTTGGTATAAAACCTCTCATACTTATATATTTTGTAATGTTTGAAAAATTCTCATATGGTATTTGTTGGTTTTTATATAAGTACATTAGTTTGAATGCTTTTCAAACATGACGTAGCTGAAGACTACTGATGATTTGGTTGGCACTAATGAAATTCAACCAGTAAATTGTTTAATAAAAGACCTTAAGCATGAATAATTGAGTATATTAAGTTCTATGTAAATAAATGTTAAAATTAACTGCATGTATTAGTTATTATAATCGTATTATCTATAATCGTTTGTTAAATTCAATAAATTGCTACCTCAGTTCAGTACAGCAACTAATATAATATAGTTTTCATATCTATATTTTACAGGCCATTTTATCAAAGCTCCTGCTGCTTTTTAGATTCTTGGATAAAAGGAATTAAAATTTAAAAAGTAAATCACACCATATGTTGTTTCTTGAGTCGACACATTGAATAATAATAAATATTTGCTGAAATTCATTGGCCTAAAGATGAGGTTATATAAAACTTGTATGCATGAGGTAAGTAAAAACATATTTTATGCATTTTATTTTCAAGACACAACCCCACAAACAACAACTTTCTACCTTTCCTTTTTGCCAATCAACAAGTAAAGTCAAAGTTTTTCTTTCAACTGCCTGAAATTTTTTCTAATTAAAGTTCTCTTTAATGACCGTGTTGCATCGAAATTTTTATTCTATAGTTTTTTTTTTTACTTGTTTGCTGTAAAACGTTGGAACATTTTTTCTAAACAAATTTCTACTCATGCAACTTTAGGGAGGCTTTGAAATTATTTTTTTTTTTTTTTTTTTTTTTGTTTTTTGTTCTGACACAAATCTAAATGAAAACTTCGTGGCATTTCTTATCATTTGCACTCGCTAGTTTTAATTTTCCTAATTGTTTTCTCTTATTTCCTTTTTTTCTTTGCTATGACGTAGGAATGTTTTAAGGTCAGTTAAGTGCACTTACGTTTTTTGCAGGTTTGCAAATTGACTTTACATTTTTCTTCCTTCACATTTTTCTGTTATTAAAATATGGTTGAATTTCTAAGAAATACTACGAAAAAGTTTTGTACACGCAAGCCGAATACTGCTTGTAATATGAAAGGACTTTTACCCTAAAGGTTTTTAATAAAAGAAATTAAAAGCTTGCAAATAGAATTAAAGCATTATATGTAAACTATTTTTAATAATATTTTTCATATACTTGATTTGCTTAACTTGACAAAAGTAAATGTTAAGTTCATTCGAGGCCAATGGCATCTGTTATAAGTTTCTAGTATAAGTTTTTTATTTGCTACGCCTGATCCATCCTGTTGCTTTATTCTCATTTCACAGGATGAATGGTTCACTGACAAGTAATCGTTATCTATAAATAATTTCTAGTCCCTCGCCCTTGGTTGAAATTATTATTTCAGATTTAGTAAAAAAGAGCTCCAACAAAATCATAAAAATTCTGAGATTAGGATCCAGAAGTAGGGTGAGATCGGATAATTTTTAATGATTTTAACACAGACTTTTCATTTCTTCTTTTTTAATGCCTATTAACTGATTTGGAAGCTTCTTCACTATGTTAAGAAAATTAAGCATTTAATGTTTTTCAGAAAATAATTTCATAATAAATCAGGTTTGGTTATTTACCACTGAGAATAAACTTCATAATCGCGATCTCTATTTTCTTATGTGGAAGTAATTTTATCACTTATCGGTTGAAGAAAAATAGCATTTTTCAGGGAGACTTAAAGAATAAATTTTTCAAAATATATACTCGTATAAAAGGTATTTTTAAATCGAGTTTCATAGACTTGTAAAAGTAATTTGAATTTTTTATAAAAATTTTTTCTACTTAATTTAATTACGGTATTTGAAAGCAATGAAAATGGAGTTTCTTTAGAATGACTTCCTTTTAATCTTTTTCTTCCTTTTTATATCCACTTTTTTTTGATTTTAAAATTAATAAATTTATTATTTTTATCTCGAGTATCTTTCTTTCACTCGCTAATTTTGTGATATTCAATTAAAAATATTCTTATAACTAAATAGTATTAATTTTATAACTTTTTTTGTTAAAGTTTGTTTTTCTTTTTTATTAATGATCTTAAAATTTTGTATGTCCTTAACCTTTATATTTTCGTGGAATAATCCTTTGCCTTGTTATTGATATCAGTGATTATCACATATAATAGACAACGATATTAACGTCTAGACTTTTAACGATTTTTAATTTGTTTACTTGTGTTATTTTATGTATAAGTACAACATTTTAAGCCAAAGAAAATCGACTAAAAAGAAAATCTTCTGTTCAAGGACCTCATTCGATGTTAATGGTAACAACTTGAGCAGTTTGTACGTGGTATTTTCCTTTTTATATAAGACTTTCATATTTAAAAGATTATTTTTACACGTATACGTCCTTATAACAAACACAAGACGGTGGAGGGAAAATTTTTAGTCACGTGTTTTTCGTTCCATTTTTCTGTAAGGAGAATTTTGCCATATATTGACATATTACATTTAAATCTTTCGCAATTTTCGTGTCTTGTGGCAAAACGATATTTTGTTAAACAGAATTTTATTATCTTGTTTAGTTCTTAAATCTAATTTCTAAACACTCTATACTGTTTTTTTGTTATACGCCGTTCAATATGCTGATTTGTTCCTGAAAAAGACAAATTCATTTTAAATTATGTTTATGGCGTTTCCGAATAAGAATAAGTAATTTTGCATTCAATTTAAGTGTCAGGATGTTATATATCAAACACTAATCTAATATAAAATTTATTTAATTTTGTGTGAAGATGAAGTGAAAATTTATATTTTTCTGATGATATTTTTTTTCTTTTTTTGGAAGTGGCCACTTGAAAAAAGAAAAAAAAAACAAAAGGTCGGCTCAGGTCCGCAAATTTATTAAGTTATTACGAAGGAAGCTTAATAATTCCATGGTTCTGTGTATTTCCAGCGCAGTGGCTTTTAATACAACACAGTTTCCGTTAACTCTTCACTCTTGCCACCTCGATCATTTTAAATGAAATGGAAAGAAGTGAGTTTGGTGCACTAATAAAATATAATTTTTTGCGTAAAAATCTTTTACCGAAACTAAAGAAATACTATGGGGACTCTGTAATAATAATTTCATATGCTGAAAAATTTACTTACTTCCCTTATGGTACACCTGTGTAAATGCCGACAAACGTTCAATACTCCTAGTAGAGCAAATCAAAGCAAGTTTAAGGAAAGACAGAAATGTCCTGCCTTTATTTTTACATATAAAGAATATTAGGGACTATTAGAAATTCTAATTGTTTTCTAATTTACCTAAAAATGTAATAATATATTCCACTAAAAAAATTAAATCTTTCACTGAACTGAGAAGAAAGAATCTAAAAAAAGTTAGAAAATGGTTCTGAAAATCAAAGGGAATTTTTTTCAATATATATAAGCAAAGGTCATTTCTGTAACACTAATCTATTCAAAGGACCATTCGAGTTATGTGTATTTTGCAGGCAACTATAGAAAGTATTCTAAATCGCAATGAGCTGTGAAGTTTTTCTACTATGAAATGGATGTTAAACACTGAGTATTTAATAGTTTTCAGTTTAAGCAACTGTGACATAAATAAGGACGAAATTTGTATGTCCTTACAATAATACAATTTTCTTTTTTGAATTATAAAAATATCACCTTTAACGAGTCAGAAGGGAAATAATAAGGGAAAACTTAATGCAATTTTATAAAATTAAAAAAACAAATAAATTAAATAACTTTAATAACGTGTACTGCCACAAAAAATAATAAAAAAACTTAAAGAAATACTAAAATAAATCTATGAAATCTAACTGATACATTTAAATTTTACTTATATAAATTTTTCTAATGAATAAAAAAGAATATTTCCTTTGAAAATAACAACAGTCGAGCTTATTATTGCTTTTATTTTGCATTTAAATCAGGACTCAGAAATGTTCATTAAAGAGCACTCAAATTCTAACATTATTGATGCTTCTCATATATAAAATGTCTAAAAAGTTTTCTTTTTTTCGTTCTCCCAAATGATCATGACTATAATCAAAAATGATGTGTGTGTCTATCCTTTCTTTTCAAAGGATACACGTTCAAGCGTAAGACGCATACAAAAATTTGTTGTGCTTATGATTATTGATTGGTGATTATTGACTTAATTAATTATTCTTAACTAAATTAAAAAGAAATGTAAAGGTTATATACATATTTATCAATATATTTTTTTGTATGCTCAACGATTTTTAGTCATATTTGGACCGATTTTTTAAATTATTTTTTATATAAAAAGTTATACACCAAAGGTGGTCGCGCTATGATCAATATATGAAAAAAGTTGGGGATCGGCACCTCCTATAGCGACTTAAAAAATAATCATTTAAAAAATGTTAAAGTTAAAACTCTTAAAAAAATGTAACCGACTATAAAAAGGAACCGACTATAAGGAACTGAAAATAAATAAAATGTTATTATACAAATGCTTTGGCTGGTGTACGTGGCTACGGCCAGAGAGAAAACATAGAGATCAATCAATTAGAATAAAGTGATCCTGTTTTGACAACCCATATTTTATCTACTGAGATCTTTGAAGCCGGTGCCAAGATGACTAGAAGCTATAAAATAATTTTGTTAAACCCTTCTCCGCGCCGTCTTTAATAATATCAGTAGGAAATGCATTTATTAATATGCTAGTTATTTCTTAAATTTTTGTTACTACCGCTCTACACTAGCCATCAGCTGAACATAACATGTGTCGCACCAGAACCCGGCACCTGGAAATGCCTCATGTTCATATTTTCATTAATGTGCTGCCATTGTTGCCTAAACAAATGTTCGAGCAACCATTTCAGCCATGAGATACGCCATATAGAAGAAACATTTTTCATGTACTTAAGAAGACTATAAACTTAAACAATATACAATTCGAACATTTATAAATTTTTGGCGAAAGATCGCAGTTTTCAGTTGCAATCCCGTTGGAAGTTGTATTATATGGTTCTAGAATATGACTAAACTCAGCTGGACTTAGTCGAGTTTGTTTCTTAACACTTTACAATTCCATACATCAAATTTTTACAATCCCAAATGAGCACAGCGATGATCAGCATAAAACTCCCTTTCATTTCATCCTCCTCTTCCTAATCGCATAAAAACTATTTTGTTAGAATTATGAAACTTCTATGTCTTGTATATTCTGCCCAGTCGATTCATTCATTAGCACTTCTACATTAAACAGTTTGCATAATGCGAAACCGTCTTATTCATAATAATTATATTTTTGCAATTTTTATTTGAATTGATATTCTTAGGACACTTTAAAGTTTAAAATAAAAAAGCCTGCAACAAAGTGTTGTACTTTCTATAACTTCTCATCTACAACATCTTGTCAATTGGGCAATTGATTTTTCCTATACATAAATATTTATTTATTAATTATTGTTAATGTGTGAACTATTATTTATATATGAGCTTTAATTTCCGCCAATACATATACTTCTGAAAATGCTTTTAATATTTTTTAGTTTTTTTTTTCAATATATTATTAAATGTAGAATAAAAGTTTATTAAAAGAAATGTTACAAATTAAACACAAAATAACATTGAAATTTAATATTTGGGATGTGCTCCCCAACTAATCGTTTAAAAACAAGTAGAAATGAAATGAAGTGTTGTTATCAAATAAGCTTAAGGCAGTAAAGTTTAGTGCTTTCGAAATTTAAGTTTAACAACTCTGGCTGAAAATTTAACACTCCATGCAAAGAAAAAGTTATGCCATTTTAAGTGTTGCATAAACCCAATTGTGTTGCAGGTGCGAAATTGTGTGTTTTGTAGCTGGGTTGCAAAGTAAAAGCTACGATACTTTGCACTTTCATTTCCGCTAGGTATTTCCGCTAAACGTTAAGTTCCTCTAAAGTAATATTCTATTCTTACAAAATGAAAATTTCCTTGAGATTATAAATAATTATAATAGTATTAGATTTACCATAACTGATTGCTGTTGTAGATGTGTGCTATGATTTCTAGTCTATCAGATTTTCATATCTGTATGAAATCGGAAATTTATGTCTTTTGTTTGTATGTATTGTCTAGGAAACTGTAGAAGGGAAGTTTGTAAACGAATGGTACTCTTGCTATAACAAATTTTTTATGCCAAAGTTTTAAGAAAAGTATTCTTTTAATATCTTAATTTGTCTATTTCAATCAAACAATTAGTAAATGTTATGAAAGACGAAAGAACGTATAATATAATCTCCATATCTCTTTCGTGGTGGTGTTTGTTGGGTTGTTGATTGTTAAATTTTTTAAAGCAATTCATGCTTTTTTAAATATTGCTTTATTTTTAGTTCAAAAAAATTGGCACACAAAAAAGCTTTCTGTACTCCCTTTTCATCATTGAAGTGGTAATATGTATGTATAACTTTAAGTGAAAGCTTAATGTTAAATACTTTTCAGCACACAATTTTACGTTTAAGCTTTTACCAGCAATAACATGGGCCAAAGCTTTGAGTGTTAAAATAAAAAAGCAATAATCAAGTGTAGGTTTATGGCCTGGCTTTTATATTAACATTTATATTAAATTCTATATTACAGCTTAAAGCTTTTATGTATGGGTCTTTTCATAAAATTTTTTTTTATAATTAGTCATGATTCAACATGAAATGACATGAAATTTTGACAAAAGTTGCTTATAGATAATTTGAAGAACTTTAAACTTAGTGGTTGAACAATTTTATTTGAAATTATCGATTTTCATTGAGTATCAACTTCATATCATAATACCATGATAGATAAGTTCCCAAACATTCTCATTAAAATTTCTAAAAAAAATTATGCAGGATCGATATGAAAATAGTAGACTGGTAGTTGAATACAGTTAAAATTGCAATTATTGATGAACACAAAATCATACTTGCAACATGTTTACACACCAGCACGTCTTGCAAAAAAACAAAAGAAATCTATTGTAGGATTAATTTAAGAAAAAATATGTTTATATTTAAACAGATAGTAAGAAACTACAACAACAGCAATTCATTTCAATAAAATATAAACTGTCAAAGTATGTCCTTAATCGCTAACACTTCCTTGCAACACAAAACATCTTCCCTAAGGTACATCGATTCTACTTTCATTACGTTATGCTGGATGGCTAAGGTTACAGAAATTTGCTTGATGCTTTGTGGGAATACAAACTTCTTAATATTTAAGTCCACACAAAATACAAACGCGAAGTTTTAAAAACAACAACGTTTACTCGAGTGGTTAATGTTTTAAAGGAAACGGAATAGATATGGTTGAAATTAGAATAAAAAATTGTTTTTTTCACGCAATGTAAGCTCAATTTGAAATATTCTGTTAATAACGATATGAAAGTGTTTTTGCTATAAAAAAATTAAAAAAATCATAAAGTCCTTTAACAGGATATTTGATGATAACAAACATTTTCATATTTTAGAAAACCATGCATTAAGCAGGTATTGCATTAAAATTAGCTGCTTAAAGCGAGTAAGTCCAACCCTAATCTGACGATGCGGTTTAAAGTTATTAAATATTTAATGGTGATAGTTTTTCACAAAAATGTCCGTCATGCCCAAATTTGAAGGACTATAATCTCGAAACAATGATTGATATCGAACTGTTTTTTTTTCATCACCGAATGCGCCCACAATACTTGTGTAAGCACACCAAGTTAATCTATATATATAAAATTGGATGTGTGTATGTATGTATGTATGTATGTATGTATGTATGTATGTAACGTAATGGCTCCAAAACGGTTGGGCCGATTTTGACGAAATTTTCAGGGAACCTTCAGAATACTCGGGCGGGTGACACTGTGAAGTCCAATTTTTTATTTTCGGTCTGTGGGCGGAGGGGCGTGGCAAAAACCAATTTTCATATTGCACCACCAATGACATACATATATTTATTTTTTGTGCTTTTTTTATTTTATTTCCCTTTTTTTTTGGAAAGCCCTTTTCGTTCTTCTAAACGAGATATCAAACTCTTAAATCGGTTATGTAGTTCCGAAGATGTTTTGAGCTGACGGTGTCAGCTATATGTACATAAAAATTACGTGTATGTTCGTGATCGCTAAACTCAAAAACTACTGGACCGATTTTGACCAAATTTGATATGCGTGATCTATGGGCCGTGAGGAGTGTTTCTGTGTAGTTTGAAGTTCGTCCGACAGATGGCGCAATACTTAGTTTTGTGTGTATGTTTTGCACAGTAACTCAAGAACTACTGCACCGATTTGTACCAAACTTTATATACATGTTCTATGGGACGTGAGGAAGTTCGTCCGACGTGAAGTTCGTCCGACAGATGGCCCAATATTTTGTTTTTTGTGTTTTGCCCAATAGAGATTAGCGCGATAAGCCTATGCTGCGTTTTGCTGAAGGCGTTGGGTCCTTAACCAGCGTGTAGTGGGGTTAATTAGCCCGATACCTTTATTTGAACAATAATTGCTATGTCGATTTAGTGCAAATTTGAAGGCAAAACAAGGTTTGCCCGGGTCAGCTAGTTAAAAATAAAAATGGTAAAATATACAATTGTAATCCTAGTACAAACTGCGAAGCTTTGCTACCTGAAAATATGGATTAAAAGACTGATAATACCTGATTGTTTCTTACGTGTTTCTTTTATTAAGTCTATTGCATGACTTTTATTATCGTCACGCCAAAGAAGGTGATGGTTCTATATTCATACGAATCCTGTAAAAAAACCATACATGGACTAATTTTTTTCTTCTCTTTGAAAAAAAAAAGAAAATATATTTTCAGTTTTCAATGCTTTATTTACATTAAGATTGATTATTTAAAATTTTTTATAATTATTGTTTTTAACAATTTTATATCATTGTAATAAATTCAGGGTTCATGTACGAGAATCCAATAAAATCATTTTGATCCAAATTCATCATGAATAATTTATCTGTTGGGGTTAAATCGGTTTTCTCCTTAGTAAAGTTCTGATCGAAATTGCAGATATCTTTGCGATGTTTCTAAAAGGAAAATTTAAACAGAAATCTATAAAATTATGTTGCATTAAGCTTTTGCACTTACAATATGAGGTACAATTGGTGGATCTATCCAATCTTTATCGGCCGCAGCCTCCCAGTCTACACCATTGAAAAAGGGATGACCTTGTATCTCTGAGCGGGCGAATCTACCAGCGCCCAAGCGATTGTTTGGTTTTTTAGCCAAGAACTTTAGAAAAAATTAATATATTTTTATTAAACAAAAATTACTTACAACGACTTACGCTTGTGATAATATCCATCGATTCTTGGGTAAAATGTTTGGGAAACACTGCCTTCTTCTCTTTGGCACTTTTGAATATGGCTTCATCTGTATCACCCTCAAAGGGCTGTTGACCGGCCATCATTTCATATAAAAGTACACCAAAAGCCCACCAATCTGCCGCGTGGCCATAAGGCTCAAAATTAAGAATCTATAAATTAAAATAGAAAATTATTTTCTTTAACAAAAAAAAAAAACATTATTGATAATCATACCTCTGGCGCTATATAAGAACTGGTGCCACAAAACGTAGTGGTGGTGTCATTCTCGGTAACATTATCCTTTGATAAGCCGAAATCGGTCAGCTTCACATGACCTTCGATGTCCAGCAAAATATTATCCAATTTCAAATCGCGATAAATAATTTTGCGCTCATGCAAGAATAATAAAGCCAAAGCCACCTCAACAGCATAAAATCTATAAATAAAATTCCATTAAAACTTAAAAATCTTCACTAGTTTCAAGCAATTTAGGCCTACATAGCAACCGATTCTTTAAATCTGCCATAACGTTGCATATGGAATAACAAGTCGCCTCCTTTACAATACTCCATCACAAAGAATAGACGGTCCTAATGAATGTATTAATTGAGAAAATCAATACTATAAATCAATAGCGATTTTCAACCAACCATAGTCTGAAAACACGAATGCAACGATACCAAAAATGGTGACTTGCCGGGCAAAGCCAAAACACTCTTCTCAATCATGGGCAATTCCATGTCATCACTTTGTATGATGACATCTTTTCTTAGGACTTTGACTGCATAAAGTTCGTCGGTACCACGACGCTCTGCTAACAGGATCTTACCATATGAACCCTTGCCCAAGACTTTGATGAAATTAAAGTCAGCTGCCCTAATCATATCGCGTTTGCTCATGTTATGAGGCATGTCCTTGTTGTCCATTCGTCGTGTGTTGCCAGGCTTTTCCCGCTGCAAGAAAAATTACAACAACAAAAATCTCATAACTCCTACATTAAACATAAATAAAAGAAAACGTATACTCGTGCAAATAGCCATGACTTGAGAGCAGAAAACATTACAAAATATAGAATTATTGTCCGTCCGACTGTCTGTCTGTATGGCGAATATATTGATGGTGCGTAGCCATTAATTAAAAATTTAAACCGACTCCTTTTAGAATGTATGTCCTGCTATAACCAGCCGTGTGTCCCTGTATAAATGTTTGTATTTCAAAAAATTGTCTTTCTTATTGCTTCACTGTCTGTTTTCTGTCTAGATTTCCCATTGTACTTGAAAGGCTTCTGGACACTTTTAATAACAATGTGTGGAAGTTATTGATTGTATTTTCGAACTTTTGTCTGTCCATTTGTCTATTTCCTGTCTGTACATGAAAAATATATATAGAATATTTTTTTTTAATTTTGGTGGTGGTGCTTTCTACCACAATTAAGAAAAGAAGACGTCACGAGGAACAAAATTGGTCGGAAATAAAAGAAAAGTCTCATGTATAAAATAAGTTTTGGCCATTTGTATATGGTAATTTAATTGTGAAAAATTCTAAGTTCTGGAAAAACAATTACTTAAGGATATGGGTGAGCTAAACTAAACAACAAAGAATTCAAAGGAAATTACCAATAGTCGCA
Source organism: Germaria angustata (assembly GCA_963681545.1). Taxonomy (NCBI): domain Eukaryota; kingdom Metazoa; phylum Arthropoda; class Insecta; order Diptera; family Tachinidae; genus Germaria; species Germaria angustata. The sequence continues at coordinate 1,561,818 of OY813002.1, read as the reverse complement.
TAATATACTCGTAGATAATAGTTTTTGTATATATTTGATATTGAAATTGCTCCAAGGATTTGAGTACCTCGCCTATATACTTTTTTGAAAATATATGGTTTAAGCTTAACCAAGCAACAAAAAATAGCAAAGATATATTTTATAACAAGAATATATTTAATATATTGAGTACAATATGTTTTTGAATTATTAGCAAAAGAATCATATGAGCTAAACCAACCTACTGAGAATACAAAAAAAAACCCGCACATATTTTTTCCAAATGCAACATGCAGTACCACGCATATACATACATATTCTATTTAGAAAAATTATGATTGAAGCTAAACTAAGCAAACAAAAAATGACCAGAAGTCACAAAAACTTGTACACCATGCAGAATATTTTTAGCTTTGCTATATATTTTTTAAACTGACCTTCGTAGACTAGTAGGTAGTGTACTAGACTCGTAGTGCGAAAGTCCCAGGTTCGAATCCTGCCGCAGAACTCTGGCAGTTTGTGTCTGATAATTAAAGGGAGCGCACAACAAGCCTTCACTGGCTTAAGTGTATGTCGTATGACATGGGCTATTACACCCCTCCAATCAACCTAACCTAACTTCATATTTTTTTTTACAAAATTAAAAAATATTCAAAAATTAGTGGTATTTTGGGTTCGACAACAACACAATACTTTAGCCCAAAATGTGAGGCTTCTGCTTTTTTACATGTACAGCCCGGAATCTAGTATTTAAAATTATTAAAGAAATTGGAGACGATATTAATATAATTTTGTATATATAGTATATATAATCGAAGTTAGATCATTTATACCCTGAAAAAATCTATGATTTCTCAAAAATCAATAAAAGAATTTAATGAAAAAATTCCTTTAAAACTTTAGTATTTGCAGCAACCACATGTTATGAGTCAAAATATCAAATTCTTTTCATATGAAAATTGTAACACTGTGAGTCGATTTTTTTAAAATTTTGGACAGGCCGTCTATATTTATCATGCTGTCTATTTGTCATTCTGGCTGTATATGAAAAACACCTGAAAAAATTTTATAATTTTTACATTGTCATCGACTAAAGTTATTGATTATTCTTTGGCAGTTTTTGTTACATTTATCTAGCTGCCTTCCCTTTCCCTTCTGTCTCTCAATACATCACGCAAGAACTACTACATGCGAATATGTGTTGGTCCTACTGATATTATTCCTTCATTACGGATGTTATGCACTATGAAAAAACACAGACATTTTGAAGAAAATTTATGAAGTAGCAAGTTTTCATAATTTTATCGAATTAAGTGGAATTAATATTAATATTTTAAAATCTAAATTTTTTCTCAAAATTTTTATAATGGAAAAAATAATAATTAAAAAGAAAAATTTTCTCTTACAATATTCTAAACTTATTTAATTTCCTATTCCGTTCGTGAAAATGAAATGTCTGTATTTTTAATCTGCAGTAGTTGCATCTACACTAAAGTTAATTCTTCTAACAATATAGATTATATGTTTATATAAGATGAACATTAAATGCAAACTAGTTCGACTTATATCTAGGAAGCTGCTGGGTATTTTCCGATAAAAATTTTTTGTACATAAACGAGTGCAATCTTAGCTTTAATGCAAGATGTTCTTCTCTAATTTCTTTTGAAAACTTTGGTTTTATTAACGGCTGAAATTGAAAACAATTGCAAATTTGGGATTATGGATACGAATGCGGGCCTTTGTCCTGACTGGTGCCCCCCCATAATAGTGAAACATTTTATTTATTCCAATTTATGGATGACCAAGATCAGCTACAGTCTTGAAATTTTTTTAAGTTTAACAAAGAGCGGTATATGAAGAAGACAACGCTTTAACGTTAAACAACTGTAACTTCTCAAATTCTTGGGCCCAAAATTATATTCATATTGCCTTAATTTTTCTAGCAAAACATATTAACGAGTGTGTATTTATTCAAATAACATTCAGATGGTAATTATCGCTACTTGTAGGATTCTTGTAGGGCGTTTTGATAACCTTCTTAACAACTAAGGAGTTCCTAACCTGCTGAAGGAATTCACTTGTCCCCATAGTTGGTATCTTTATAGGACATCATACAAATTGACGCACGTGCCCCGTAGCGGACACATATATTTAGTCAATCTAGACTAATTAGTATTACTGTTATCTGGTGAACCGAGATATCCCTTAATGATCTTGCTCTTCGCGTGCTTCGTTTTAGTAACCTAATCTTATCAAGTAACGGAGCAGATTACAATAAATTTAAATTTTTGGGGTTAAAGATCATGCAAATTAACCATAATTATATTCTCTGAGGCATATATATATATATATATATATATATATATATATATATATATATATATATATATATATATATATATAAATTGAACTAAAAGCTCTACTCCTACTTACACGAACTTCATCTCTTAAACGTGCAATATCATTGACTGCATCAGTGCATGGTATATTGTAATGTTCACCCTCAACTTGGGATAAAAATTTGTACCAACCATCAATGGGTTCCTGGCGACATATTTATTTAAAATGAAAATTTAGAACTTCGTAATGATTTATTTTAATTAAATACCTTTTGAATCTCATCTAGGCTAAAGGAAAATGAACCCATAAAATCATTGCGAGAAGTACGATCCCAATCCCAGACTTCTATGAGTAAACGCTTCTCGCGATCTGGTGGTGTTATATCGCTAAGAAAGTTAAATGTTTGAATATATTTATGAAACCATTGTTGAGTATTATATATTTACAAAGTAAATGTTTCATTGTAGACTGGATTCAGATTCTTCTGTATGGTCTTGGTCTTTTTCTTTGTCTTGCCACTGCGATCGGGATGCAGTTGTACCGCTATGTAGGGATCACTAAGGCCATTCGTATCCATGGGTATTAAATTAGCTGCTTCCTTGACTGGTGTTATCAAAAAAGGATTACATTTTATTTACTTAGCATGTATTTTTATACTTGCTATAAAACCTACTTTCGACTTTTAAGGTATTCCCTTTGAGTTCCACATACAGTAGCAATTTGCCTCTTAGTTCACTTATGTCTGTACCGCATAGGGGAGGCACTTTATCTTTGCAGCCATGATGTACATTTAGATTACAGTCTAGGGATCAGTAAACATTTTATTGCTATTTTTGTTTTGAACACTTAAATTTCTGAGAGTTGCAGCAACTTACTGTCACACTTGACGCCCTGGTGTGCTACGCCATGCAACAACAGGCCGCAATCATCACAGAATGTGGGTGCCGAGTACGTTGTGGAAATCCAAGAATGCTTAACTTTGGCACAATCAGCATCAATATCCGTTTCGGTGCCAGGACATTTAAAGACAATAAAACTAACACACTTCTGATGTATGTTGAAGCGACAATCTAGAATTAAAAGCTTAAATTTATTTGTATTGGTTTGTTTTTAGCTACAAACCTTCACATTGATAACCCTGTTTGCCGAAGCCCCTTATTAAACGAAATTAATTGAGTTTAATTTCTCTTCTCTTATAACTTTATTTGAAAAATATTTTTTACCATATGAAGTCCTTACAGTGGCCACAGTAGGTGGGCTGTTTGAAAAATCTCACCATGAACTTGTGACCCATGACCACTTGCATGCCTTTACGTTTCATGCCTCCCCGCCTCAAACGGTTCTTCATGTAATTGGTGATATTGGCCTCACCTGCAATTTCCACTATGTTTTTGGGTACTGCTGCGGCAGCACTTGCTGCTGCTGCAGGAGCTGGTGCTGCTGCCGCCGCTGCCATTTCCTAATTATCCTTTTTTTCCTATTTTAAAATTTATTGCTCTCGCTTTTAGGTCTTAACACTTTGAAATATAATGCTAGACTGTCGCAAGCAAGAACTATTAAATTTGTAACGTTTATTTTTTTAAGAAACCACAAAAGTGCACCCTAGTCAATGGGAATTTACCCTTAAAAAGTTTAAGGTGTTTTTCATGTGTTTGTTGCACAGTTGTTGCAAGAGGTTAAAATAATTGGTTTAACTGGGGTCATCGTTTACATGAAAATTACGAAAATGTTTGAGGAAAAAGAAAAAACAACGAAATAACAAGCGTTTCTCAGTTTTGAAACTGAAAATTATTTTTAGAACACACATAAAGAAAAGGCATGATCAGGAGAACAACATTTTATTATTAATACTTATTTCAGGGAAGTAATAAAGAAATATTTTAGATTTCAACAAATTGTTATTTGTTATGGTTTTTTTACTAGACAATCTTACAAAAGCTTACCACTATTAACAAATTTAATTTTTCCTTAAAATAAAAAAAAATCCTTTAGTTTTTAATTATATTTATTGATTCAAATAATATGATAAATATTACAATGTTTCAAAAAAGTTATTTATGTCATTTTTAGAAAGAGAACAAAAAACAGAATGCGCAAATAATTAATAAAATTTTTTTGACAAAGTTAAGAAAAAATGTTAATTTTAAATGGTCACTTCCGGCTTCCCAGCGCGACATGCATATACTTAAACCTTCATAGCTTTTGAACTAATGCATATCCACCTTAAGAACTGCCACTGTATTACAGATATAGGCTAAGATAGCCTGGAATTTAAGGCAGCAGCAAAACGTTGAGGCAAACTGTAAAAATTTCTTTTTAAATTCTCATTTCCGGTTTCGCACTGCGAGATGCATTTAAATAAACTGAAATAACTTTTAAACTAATGTATAACACACTTTAAAGTTTTTACAGTATCACATATATTTTCTGAGTTAATTTTTAATATAAAAAATTAATTTGGCCTGAGTTGAAAAATTGGAATTTCAAATGGGCATATCCGGTTTCACAGTGCGACATGCCTGTTCCTTTAAAAATTTTTCTGTTTTGAATACAAACTGTAGACTACATTTATGTATTTTTATGTGCATTACTGCACATAAGCAAATTTATAATAAAAAAAATTTTAAAAAACTGCCAATCACTGGGTATAATTTTTTCACTTGCTCAAAAAGTTTTACATTTTCATTGCTGGAAGTGGGGTGTATTTTCGAAAAACCAAAAATATTTCAGTAGTATTGTTGGACGGCCTAATGATTGATTCTTATTGTTATTAAATAATCATTTAATACTGGTATGTTTTTGGTACAAAAACAACTAAATTTTTCTTTTTAAATATTTCAAAACATTCAATTTTAATATTTTTACTGCCACAGCTTTTGCGATAACAAAAACATTTCGTTTATTTAAAAAAAAAATAGAGGGTATAAGCGAAATAATGTCAGGACGAAACAATATTTGTAAGTTCCTTTGCACTGAAACCATGAGAGTTACTCGGGCTATAATGCTTTAAGCATATTTTATTCTTCAAGATTACCTTACGGAATTATCATTAAAATCGGTTCACATTTATAGTAGTCATGAGTTCACACACGCAGTTGTGCTATCACAAGGTGCTTCGAGAAGTTTGAGAATTTTTTTCTAAGAATCGCAATTTATTTCTTGCAGGTCTATTTTATTTTAGATTTTCAAAGGCAGACTGACTTGGAGAGATAGAAATATAAAAAGGGACCTTTGTACTAGGGACTTACAATGATGTATCAAGCTTGATTTGCAGCTCCGCCTACTTTTTCCTCAAACAATCTTGAAACGTGGTACTTGTACCATCCCTCCGATGAAGCAGTTGTATAACAGACAGGGAATTGGCTTACAGAAGTATTCGCAAGAAATTTTCAGTAGTTGCAGCTTTATAATGGTCTTAATAATAGATCATTTGATTTTGTCTCCTAATTTTATTGAAGGTCGAAATGGCGGCGTATAGCCAAAACGGAATTCTAAAGGGTACTGCAAAGTCCTGCCTCATTGTGGAATGCCATTTATTTAAACTCTTATTGAAAAATAAAATGATAGCTACGAATTAAAAAATTAATTAAATTAATAAAATTAAAGTGCTGTTTACATGATTGCAGACAGCATTTTCGTCTAAAAAAAATTTATAAAATAATCATCCAAAAACGTTCATGCTTCTCGTATAGATTTTTAAGACGAGTCGACTGTCTGTGTTATGTAAATCACACATGACTTTTTTGTATCACAAACTTCTTATGTATTGAACACAGAGAAAATGAATTAGAAAATTTAATTTTGTCCTTTAACTCTCACACGAATTTGGTCCAATAGAAATGAAAACAAAAGTCACGCTAATTTATAGATTTGAATATTTGTATATTCTTTCATGCTACAACTTTGAATTTTCATAAATCACTAACGCTTTGAAACCTTTTGATACAACTATGGGGGCATTGCTTTCCTTATCCACTACAACTTTAGTACCAGTGCATCCATCATTGTGTTTAATACCACTCAAAATATCACAATAAATGCCCTGAGGTAAGCCAGTCTGCAATGTGGCCGTCAGGTCTTTATTCTGTTCCATATTGAAGACCACGAAACCCAAATTTCCACGAGAAAAGGCTATTTGATTTTCACCATTTTCCCACCAGTTTTGAATCGGTTGGCTGCCGACAAAATTGCGGAATTTTGCCATTTGCTGTATCGCTGGCCATCTGTGTTCACAAACCCAACCACTGTGAAGGGTATCGCAGAGATTATTTTTTAAGAATGTGGGTGATCTTATACGACCCTTACTATCCACTGGAGGTCCTTGATCGCCATTTGTAAAATTATAGGAACTCATGATTCTAATTACTTTGCCATAAGGATGAGCTAACATAAAAATTACAGCCAGTTTGTAAAGTTTGGGATCCTTAAAAGTTAAAATATCAGGCCCACCGGCACGATGACCCCGCTGATTGTCATGATTGTCTACAAACGCTACAGCATCATGTGAGGGCAACATATCCCATTCAGGACCCCAGTTCTTTAAATATTTCATAGAGTTTTTACCACGGAACATTCTACCAATCTCAAAGGAGTATTTAAACTCGGTTACAGCGCCTAGAGAATTATAATCCGTTCTTTTGAATTAAAAAATAATTATAATAAATTTGGATTTCACAATGTTTCTTTCCTATAAGCTTACTTTTTTACGCCTTCCCCGCCCAAATCTATAACCTCTTGGTATATAAACGGCCAACTATTTTTGGGAAAACCAAAGTGTTCATTTAAAGGCTTTAATCGGCCATAAATAATTTGAAGGTCTGCCGGCCACATGTGTTTGGCGGCATCTATACGAAAACCAGCCACACCCATATCTATTAATGTATTCATATAAGCAACAATCATGTCACGCACATGAGTCTCTGTTTGGTTCAAGTCCAACAAGGTACTTAATTGGCAGTTTCTCACCTCTACGGGATCTTGATAGTTATTTATATTACAGGGGCTATGGAAATCTTCCTCTCCATACGGTACTGCCGGATATGAACCTTTGTTATAGTCACAGCGAGAACCAGCAGTGCCTATAGAGTCTCCCTCAGCGTAACCGGTCATATGATTTATGACAACGTCTACATAAATTAAAACATCCACCTTGTGGCAACGTTCTATCATATTGGCTAAATCAGCCTGATTGCCCGACCTAGATTGGAGTATATATGAGACAGGCTGATAACGGGCCCACCAAGGTTGACCCTCAATTACGCGTGCCTCGTTGGGTGGAGAAATCTATTTTAGTAGAACTGCAATGAATTCTTCGTTTCTTTGCTTTTTAGAGGACTTAAGTACCTGTATGCCACCATATCCCTCGGGTCCTAAGAAATCTTCACATTCTTTAGCTATATCGCGCCAGGTCCATTCAAACAGATGCACTATACTCGAACGGTTGCCTCTAAAGTGGGGCTCTTTTTGAGCCTCTACGCCAAACTTGCACATAAAGCATATGAAAATTAAAAATATTTGGAAATTTATATACATCTCGTTTAATGATTTCATTGAACTTAAACCCTAAAGCATTTAAAAGCAACTAATTAGGCAAAACAATATTTATTTTACAATACATACAATATTTAATTAAAACAAAAACAATTTTCAATGGCTGATAAGAAAATGTTTTTGTTTTTCTTTCAAGTTAAACAGCAACAACAACTAGTGCAACACCAATTTACAAAATAAAATTTCGTTTCAATAATTTTAATGGGAAACAAAAACAAATTACGATTATGTTTTATTGTTGCTTCGAAACGGTCTTTGATTTAAATTTACAAGATCAGGCCATTTATAAATAAAATCAAATAGAAAAATGATTTCTTCATAACTTTGATTGGCTAAAAACAGCCAAAGCGTGTGCTCCTTTCGGCAAATGAATCTCAGCCATGCCGCTCGCATCTACTCCCAACTTCAAACCAGTACACTCTCCATCTTGCGTCATACCCGACAAAATGTCGCAATAAGTTCCTTCTGGCAAACCGGTTTGTATTGATGCCTTCAACTCTGCATCCGATTCCATATTAAAGGCCACAAATCCCAAATTACCACGTGAGAAGGCAATTTGATTTTCGCCATTTTCCCACCAATTTTCCAAGGGTTCGTCCTGCACCACATTGCGGAATTGAACCATATGGTAAATGGCTGGCCAGCGATGTTCACACACCCACCCCACATTAGCAGTGTCACATAAACTATTTTCCAAAAATTCAGGAGCTCGAATTAGGCCTTCTTCGTTTGACGGAGGTCCTTGATCGGTACTAGTGAAATCGTAGGAACTCATAACTCTTGTCACTTTACCATAAGGATGGCCCAGCATAAAAGCCACGGCCAGTTTGTACAAATCCGGCTGCTTAAAGGTTAAAATGTCCGCGCCACCAGCCCCATGACCTCGTTGATTGTCATGATTGTCTACGAAAACTATGGCATCATCAGAAGCCAACATGCCCCATTCGGTGCCCCAATTTTTCAAATATCTCAAAGAATTTTTATTACGAAACAGGCGGCCAATTTCACTGGAGAATTTAAATTCAGTTACGGCGCCCAAGTGGTTGTATTCGGTTCTGACAGAAAGAAGAGAAAAATTTATTATTTGTTGTGGGTTGCATTCAACAAATTGCGTTAAAGAAATCACTAAATAAATTTAGATTTAACACAGAAATATTTTTTGGAATTTCATTACTTTCTCAATGAAATTTTGTTTTATTTCTAAAAGTATCGTTGTCTCTTGAATTTTTTCTATTACAAAATCTAGAATCTTTTGCTGTAACGAGTAGAATTCGGATTTATTTTGACGTGAATGCTGATTTTGTATGGAAGAGACGCACGTCAGAATATTTTGATAAAATTATAAAAGTCTGTGATTTTTCAGCGTTTTAAATGATAAAAATTTTAAAAATTCTTAAGCGAAAATTTTGCATAGAATTTAAGAAACTTAAGAAACTGATTTTTTCAATTAACTATTTTTTACTAATGTTAAGATTTCTATAAATTTTTATTTCCTTAAAAAACATTAAGAAATTGTGACACATTCAAATCAAAGATAGTTTTTTGACCACATCTCAGTCATTCAAGGACAACTTTTTATCAGAAGAAACTTCACTTGATATAATCCATACTGCACAGTGGGTCATATGTATCGCAAAATGTCTAAGAAACTTTGATAATCTTTGATGACACTAACACTTTTTTGGGAAGTTTCATGGATAAATAATTTTTATTCCGCATATTGAAAATGTAATCACATAAAACGAAGCTTATTTATAAGCAGGTAGAGATTTTTTAAGCTCCTTGCAAGAGCTCCTTGAAGTTTCAATTTAAAAGCATCGCAATTTTAAAAAATTAAGTCTGTTTTTTATTTGGAAGACAACAAGCATCCTTACAAGCGGAAACTGTGCCAAAGAGCAACTAGATTTTTTATGTTATAGAAAAAAACTTTCATCTGTTGTGAAAAAGTCGTTTGCATTTGTTTTTTTAATTTACGAAATTTTGCAAAACATGGCCTACGTGACTGACCTCCAGTAGTTAAGAAAAATCAAGTGATTCCGTTTTAGTTTTAACATTTTAAAAAGCTTTCCAATATACTTACTTTTGTACAGCTTCTCCACCCAAATCGATAACTTCTTGATAGATGTAAGGCTTGCCATTGGCAGGAAAACCAAATTCTTCACGTAGATCATCCAACTCACCATAAATAGCTTCCAAATCTTGGGGCCACATGTGCTTAGCAGCATCAACACGAAAGCCAGCTACACCCAAGTTTATTAAGTGATTCATATAATTCACAATCATGTCACGTACATGAGGAACGGTATGATTTAAATCAATCAATGTCACCAATTGACAATTTCTAACTTGAAGAGCATCTCGATAATCCTGTATATCACAAGCGGGATGGAAATCTTCGGGACCATAAGGCACAGCGGGATAACTACCCTCAATGTAATTGGCTATGGAGCCAGCAGTGCCAATCGTTGTACCCTCGTTATAGCCAGTCATATGATTCACTACAATATCAACATAAACTCTCACACCCACTGCATTACAGCGGGCAATCATATCAGCCAGCTGATCTTCATTACCCGATCTAGAAATTAGCTTATATGAAACGGGTTGGTAGCGGGCCCACCAAGGATTACCTTCGGCTTCAATAACTTCATTTGGAGGAGAGATCTTAAAAATATTATGAAAAAAAAACATGTATGATTATCAATTTTTATTTATTATATTTTCTCCACTATCAAAAAATGTGAGGTTGTTCTTTTTAAGTTTTCATCAGATCTTGGCGCTTTCAGGTCTTAGGATACAATTCAGACAGACTATTTTGGCAATGATTTCCGTATGAACTCTTTAGATTAAAACGTGAAAACTTGAATGAACCTTTAACCTTAAAAGCAACTTCAGTGACCGCAAATATCATCAAATTCTAATTAAACATTAAAAAGATTTTACTAAAAAAATTACGGAAACAAAGGGGTTTCTTAATGAATCGACTTTATAGATTCGGCCGTTTTTCAAACTTTTAAAACAGCCTTAAATGCCAGAATCATGATCAGAGTCCTTTTATACATTCGAGAGATAATGTTGTAAATTAATTTTGAAACACTCCGAAGATTGCAGTGAAATGAATTTTATAAATTCATTAACCTTTGAAACTGAGATTTCGATACCAGATTTTTTATGAATCGATTAGTTGTAATAAATGTTTTTTTTTTTTGTCTGTCCGAAAATTTTTTTCATATTGATTTTAATACTAGTGGAAAATACCATTAATAACCCAAGTTTTAAGCAGGTGGCAAATTACGGCATTCGATATCGAACGAAATTTCAAACAAAATTTTCTTGAATTGTATTGAAATTTCGATCGATATCGAATGCCGTAATTTGCCCCCAGTATTTTTTTTAATTTACCTGCACTCCCCCATAACCCTGAGGACCCAAAAAGCTCTCACATTCATTGGCTATATCAGGCCAGGTCCATTCAAACAAATGCACTATGGTTGAACGATTATCCACAAAATGTGGCTCCTTGTGAGCTCTAGTTGCAATAAAAAATATTGTTATAACTAAAAGATACCCTAGACTAACCCTCATGATTGAAAGGTTTTCGATGAACTAATAATGTTTTCGGTCTAATGAATTTTTATATGAAAAATTATTATTTATTTGCATTTGAGATAAAAATCGATATTTACAATTTTTTTTTTAATTTTTTTATTTTTTATTTTTTGCAAACAAAGAATATTGCAACAATTGTGAAGCACTTTTATTTTTAATGTAAATATTTTGAAACTGCAGTAACTAATTCATAACAATAAAAAAATTAATTACTCACTATCAATTGTCCGCAATACTGTTGAGTTTCATTGTTAGAAAAAATATTTGTTTATCTAACAACAGTGACAAAAGTAAATATTTTTTTTTATATAAGAAAAATGTTTACTGGTGATTTTGTAGCAAAATAAATGTACATATGTACAGCCCAATGACTAGGTGGCACTTGGCTTAGAACAAGGATCCATTTTATTTAAAAAGATGTTAATGATAGTTTTTCGAGTTTTATTTTGTTCTTAGAAAAAAAAGATATAACAATTTTTCTTAAGTTTTGCTTTACATATGTTCCTTTTAGTCCTCGGGAGAGCATAGGGCCATAACTGGTTTCATTAATGAGGATTATATTTAAGACCTACAAGTTATTAGACCATTATCCCCACGCGGCGTGCAGAAGGTTGTAGGTATTTAGCCAAACAGGATGCTAGGGCTATCCCCTTACATGGTCGGTCGTTAGAGCCTTGTAAGCTTGACAGGGGTCACCAAGTCTTTGAGACAGTGAGTGAGTTTTGCTTTATGCTTGGATATAAAAATTATAACAATTTATATTCGGAATTTGGAAAAGAATTTGACCTCAAATCAGTTAACTATTTATTTTGTTTTTATGCCCAGTAGCTAGTTACATAGATACGGGGTATGAAACCTGAGTAGTACCATTTAATAAAATTGCATTGCTCCAAAAGTGTGAAAAACTTTATAAGATAGCCTTTTACCACCCACTGCTTTTAAAAATGGGTTACTTAACTGACATTCATTTCAAATAGAATTAAATTTGACTTTTTTCAAACTTGAAAACTTTTTTTTTGGTTTCTCAATCCATACAATTTTCTTTGATTGAGGGTTTCAGTTCAAAAGTGCTAAAATTATATGAAAATATAATAATGCTTCAGGTGCGCAGGTGCCCCTTTCCCATATTTAAAACTTTTTCATTTTACCAAAAAGCCGTTAACCTGATTTAAAAGTTTAAGTAGACTAGAACTCATTTAATGTTAACAAAACAAACAAAACTCTATTATTGAGACCATCAGCAAATAAAATCAGCAAAAAAAGTAAAAATCATTTTGAAAACTTAACAATAAATAAATGTATATAAATGAAAAAGAATTATATACATACATACTCGTATGTATGTACATTAGGTTGTCCCAAAACAAAAATTTATTGGGGATCAAGCATAATTTGAAAGCTTATGTAGCGAAGTATTTTTGAGATTTTTCTCAGACTTTTCGGAAAAGGTTTAGATATTATTATGTTTGTGATATTATTATAAGCTGTTTTCCAGTTACCACTCAGAAATCATTTTTGGGATTCTTACGATGTACTTCAATGCCCAAGTTTCTAGCATTTTAAACACTGCATCGACTTGATCTTTTCCCCTTCTCGACGAAGGTGGTGCTACTTCCAGAAGCTTTGAGTTTGAATTTCCGATTATACTAATAGAGATACGATAAGTTTTTTTTATTTTATTCCATCCCAATCTACTGTTATGTAATTTGAGCCCTCAAACGACTTTTAATGGAATCTGCAACAACCTGTCACTCTTTTATACGTTCCCTCCAAATTGAACTCTTTGAGCATGCAACTTTTGCGATGTTATGACCAGTATCTGAGCAGGAGTTTTATATGCACAAACCGATTTTAAATCTAATTTATCGGCCAACTGATTACTATAGGTTCCAAAGAAAACTTAATATTCATGGAACAAAGTTGTATATTTAAAAGAGGTAAATGATGTGGCAGAACGAGGTGTGGCTTTGGCTAACACTTACATCAATGCCACAGCTTCTGAAACAGATTTTCTGAATTTATTGGTTTCTTGAACAAACCAAAGCAAAAGATTTGATTTTTATTTGTGTGCTGGTTATGAGTGGTAACTGAAAAATAATAAATTATAATAATATTATCAACTGAGTAGAAAGCTAAAAGCGGGTATAACTCAGGAACAGTAAACGCAAATTCAAAAATTTTGGTTTCTAAATTATTTTAAATGAGTTTATCTTTCAAACTGCGTCATTAGTTTTTTTTTCAATTTTATAGAAATTTTAAAAGTTATAAAGCATTATTTACAAATATTTTGGAAAAATTATAAAAAATTATAATGTAGGGTACCTAAATAAACAAAAGCCTTGCGAAAACATATAGTTTTTGCACATAGAAATAAAGCGTGGACATTTTTCTTTTAAGCTGTGTTCTCAAAAGTAAAAAATCATAGTTTTTGGCAAAGTTATGAAGAAAACTGAAAAAAACACGGCCGCCAAAACCGATTTTTGCCGAAAATTCGACTTGAGCGACCTATAAATTTTTTTCGAAAATTCTGAAAATATCTCAAAAATACTTCACCTCATACTTTCAAATTGTGCTTGATCATCCATGAAAATCCAAAAATTAATTTTTTTTGGGATAACCTAATGCACATACATATACTCATTTAAAATAAAGTTGCTATAACTTTCAAAAATACTGTCAGGAAAAAAATCTAAAATTGAGTTCAATTGCTTTAAAGGGAGTTATAAAAGCAATTGTTGTTCACATATACTTACATACAGCGAAACATGTTTAGGGTAAAAATAAAGAAAGAAGAATGCAAAAAGCAGAAAAGGTAAATAACCTAAAAAATAGAATATGAAACATAATGAAATCAAAATTCACCCCCGACAACAACGAACATTCGTTCTGCAAGAGAAAAACAACAGCAAAAGGAGAGAAGTCAAAAAAAACAACTTCCGCTTCAGATTTAAGCAGTACACAACAAAAACCGAGTTATTTATTGGCTACACAATTCAACACTATTTTTAATTATGTAACCATTACCAGATAAATCGCGCGATAGGGTGTACCTCCTTCATAGCTTTTCATTTTAGAAGAGCTATAGAGGCTTGAGGTGTAATCGAATTTATTTTTGTGTAAAGTGTCAATTGAAATAAAAGTATTGAATTGAGTTTTTATTTCACCTGAGTAAGGCATTGCACTGTTTTTTTTTTTTCATTAAAAAAAACTAAAAAGCAGTTGTATTAAAATAACGCGACGCGTCTGGTGAAACCTATAAGGTTGTGCTATGACTAACTAGCTCTTCAGCCCAGTCATGCCCTGGATGCATTTGCGACCTGGAAGTCGATGTAAATATGCTTCGCAACGTCGCTAAGATATGATCAGTAGTTGAAAACTGTTTTTTCCTCGGATACCAACGTCATAAGCTTTTGGGTAGAACTTTTATAGAGACATTTATGAATCGAGGTGGGTAAAGTATTATCTACTTTCCAAGTATGTGCTTTTAAAATAGCAATTTGCAGTAAATGGCTGTAATGTATATCTCAATACAGAATCTCAATAATATTTACGGACAGATACGTATGTCATCATACTACTTTTTTGCTTGTTTTCCTTGGATCTACTAAATATAGATTTAGATTGCTTTCTTGATTGCGATGATTCCAGTCGAATAGTACTGGTGGTTCTAGGAAGTTCAGCATTTACGACTGCGATTGCGATATTTAGAATTAATCAAAAAGGTGCTAAAAAGGCAACAAGTTTGGACGAAGGAAATCTTGTAGCATGCTAGTTTCTAGCATGCTAGTTTCTAGTTTCCTTATAAATAGCTTTTCTGTCCACTCGGTCCGCCAGTGGTGTCAATGCATTTTGTTCGCTTCCTCAACTAGTCTAACCATAAAATCATTCAAAGTTTAGATAATAAACTATGAATAAACTAATCTTTTTCATATAGAAATTTTTTAAGTGTTTTTATATTTTTTGGTTTTATATTTTATTTCTATTATTCAGGTATGTCTTGGACTTAGTAGAGTAAATGTAGAAAAATTTATGTTTCCAATCCTCTTCTTTCGAGAGAATGGATTGCTTAGACATACACGCATATTGATTTTTTTTGTGAAGATTGATTTTATAAACAAAATTTAAAAAATAAAACTAGTCAAAACTTATGTAACTTTGCAAAATAGTCTATTATTATAACAGTAACCACCTTCTATTAATAACAGTTATTTTGTTGGTGTCGGTGCCTGTCGACTCCACAAATTTACACATCAATAGATGTTTTTGTTAATACTGTGTGCGTGTATTCACTGCATCAGACTAATATGAAACACGTGACATCATTAGAAGCATCTATCCAAGTTGTGTATATGTGTGCGTATGTATGTATGTACATATATAAAATGACAAAATAATGACAACGAATACGACAATATAATTATTTTAATATTAAAATGCGAATGATTTGAAGGTTCAAAGAAATAAATCGCACAATTGTTAAATTGTCATCTGCTGCCCTCTATTTGAATTTTGACGGGAAAAATGGCAGTATATATTAGTTGGAAAGAGGAATACAGTTTTGTGTAAGAGCAAATGAAAACATTTTTAGAGAATTTCTTTAACAAAGGAAGGACGAAAATTTTAACTAAGAGCAGACAAATTAGGGTTTAAGAGATTTTTTTAAAGAGCGAAGAGACCATATATTTTGTACTTTAAGTTACTTAAAGCTTACGTACGCGATTTTGTATTTTTGAAAGATCTTTGTATTAAAAATTAATAAAATAAAATAAAAATGCTGTATATAAAATAGTCCTTTTATAATATAAGGCTGGAGAAATTTCAAAGGCATTGAGCATATATAAATTTTGTAGGATACCTTTTAAAATCGGACAAGGACAGCGACACCAAAACGAGAGGAAGAGGTGGTAATACCCGGGGGGGACTTAAAGTCAACCCAGCCTTCAGTGGCAGGTGGGAACACCTACTCTGACTCTCATGACATAAGCCAGTCAGGTAGAGATTCTTCGCAGAATCTAGACAGACTGGTGGATGAGGTGAGCGACAAAATCGCGAGCCTAAACACTGGAAAAAAGCGGCTCTCTGGGGCTCAAAGGCGAAAACTTGCCAAGAAGAACCAGGCAGCAGCTAAAAATGCGCAAGATGCCCTAAAGGAAGCATCGGAGACTCCCTCCACCTCGGTAGAGACTGGTAAGAGGATCCGATCTCCAGAAGAGCAGAACATTGCGGAGCCGAAGCATAAGAAAAGGTGCTCCTCGTCGACCAGTAAGTCGCCAAAACCGGGCGTCTCCCTTCTTAAAGGAGTCTCTATGAAGAATCCTTCTAGTAAGGGGGTCAAAGGAGCAGCACTTACTGAGAAGGCGGGCACGTCGGTGAAATCTTCCGCGGAAGCAGAGAACGCCAAAAAGCGGAATCTCTTCACGCGTAAGAGGAAGCTAGACGTAACTAAGGAAAAAGAGCCGCCATCTTACGCTAAAGTAGCCAGGAGGCAATACAGGGACAATCTCCGCTACGCGGTCATTGACACCTCACGTCCGACTGGCAAAATACCAGAAAATCAACAGCAAGTGGTTGAGGATCTGGTAAATAACGCGATATTGGAATACGTTATGGCAACCGATAACGGATCTCCAATAAAAATAAATAGCTGCGAGTTTCAAAGGGGCGTGCTGTTGCTAAGATTAGCATCGCAGACCTGCGCAGCTACCCTAAAGAAGCTGGTGGAAGGAATCCCTCCGCCATGGGAAGGCTGTAAGCTGGAACTGGTGGAAGGGAGAAATATACCAACTCTTACCAAGGCAACCTTCTACGTCAAAGGATGGGGATGCAAATTCACATCCGACCGTGTTTTGGAGGTTATTGGTAAACAAAACAAAGAACTGGCGGTAGAGAAATGGGAGGTGTTCCACAGAGAGGAGGACCAAAATGGAACTCTTTTTGTGGTGGGCATCGACCAAGGATCTATTTCCAGCCTTTCCAAATCTGAAGGGAAGGTGTTCTTTGTGTCGAAAGCTGTATATGTCAAAATAGGCAAGTCCTGTATCGGCAGCCAGGGGAAAACCACCCCCAGCAACGACAGGACAAGCACAGTACAGGCTGCAGCTAGCCAAAATCAGGCGGGTGTCTCGGAGGTCCAGACGGCCAAGGAGGAGTTGGAGCAAAATATCACCAACTCCCAAGAGGACCGCCTATTAGAAGGATGATGTGGGAGGTCATCCAAATTAACCTCCACCGGAGCGAGACGGCAACTCACGCTTTGATGGAGAAAATTAACAAAGGTAAGATTCATGTGGCATTAATACAAGAACCCTGGACGACAAAAAACAGGGTTAATGGATTAAGCCATGTAAACTACCAATTATTTTATGCTAAAACAGGGAATCGTCCGAGGACCTGTATTCTTAGTCACAAAAATTTATGCTTTCTTTTATCCACAGAGTTGTCAACAGCAGACGCAACAGTACTGAAGCAGGGAAATGGAAACATATGCCTAGCATCAGTATACTTGCCGTATGATGCACCGACACTACCACCAACGTCGGAATTACAACACTTGGTAGAAGATTGCAGAATAAAAGGTAGGAAAGTACTAATCGGATGCGATACTAATTCGCATCATATTGCATGGGGTAGTACTAACATTAATAAAAGGGGACAGGCTCTTTTAGAATTTCTAAATACTAACGATCTATTAACTGTTAATACTGGTAATACGCCTACCTTTATTAATAGAATTAGAGCGGAGGTATTGGATGTAACCATATGTTCTGAAAACGTAATCGATGAAATTGCTGAATGGAGGGTTCTGAACGAGCACTTATTCTCAGATCATCGTTATATTATGTTTAAAATTGCAAGGCAACCGCCAGAACCTATAACCTTTCGAAACAGGGCTAAAACTGATTGGGCAAAATTCGAAAGGTCACTTGATTCTCATTTAGGGCAGGTTTCTTTCAATCGCCTAGAAAGAGAGGACATAGACGGTAAAGTCAAAATCATTACGGACGCTTTAGTTGAGTCGTTTGAAGAGAGTTGCCCACTTCGGGAAAGAAAATCCCCATACGAAAAACCCTGGATGACAGGGGAGATTCGGGCAATGGGGAGGGAAGTCCGCCGACTCTATAATAGAGCGAAACGTAAAAGATTACCAGTATATTGGGAGGATTATCGTGATAAACTCCGAAATTACAACAAGAGAATAAGAACTGCTAAACGTACATCCTGGAGGCTTTTCTGCGAACAGGTGGACAGTGTAAGCGATGTTTCTAAAATTAAAAAATTTTTGTCAAAAGCCCACATCCAGGCTGAATCATTAGTGGATGAATCGGGCAGGGCAATTGAAAATGTGGAGGAAACCATTAAACTCCTCATGGATACACATTTTCCATGCAGCCCGGCCGAACTTTCGGCTAGGCTGGACGATGGGAGAAGTGGTGAACATGAGGTGCCTATTATCAGCGATAGGATGGTTATGGAAGCGATAAAAAGCTTTTCTCCATTTAAGGCTGCGGGTCCGGATGGTATCTTTCCGGCGCTCCTGCAGAAAGGGATGAATTTAGTTTCGTCACATCTTGCAGGAATTTATAATGCATGCCTAACACACGCATATATTCCAGTAGGCTGGCAGGAAGCGAGGGTAGTGTTTATCCCCAAACCTGGCAAGCCAAATTATTCTTCACCAAAGGCTTATAGGCCAATAAGCCTAACTTCCTTCTTGCTGAAAACCATGGAGAGGATAATTGACGACATGGTTAAGGGCAGGATCGCAGGCCATATGCTGAGGTTCAGGCAACACGCATATGTCAAAGGTAGATCAGTGGACACTGCATTGCATAATGTGGTGTACTTTATAGAAAGGTCACTTAGTGAGAAGATGTACACACTCGCGGTTTGCATTGACATTGAGGGGGCTTTCAACAACGTGCATACCGACACACTTATCCATTCTCTGGACCAATTTAATGTCAACCGGGCGATACGCGACTGGATTGGCAATATGCTAAGGAACAGATGGATTAATTGTGAGGCGCACAATGTAAGTATAAGAAAAAGGGTACAATGTGGAACTCCACAAGGGGGGATTTTATCACCCCTTCTCTGGACCACAACAATACATACCCTTATTAGGACTCTGACCGATGAGGGATTCGAGACAGTCTGCTACGCAGATGACGTCATGATACTTCTGAAGGGAAGGGATCCAAATCATTTGTGCAGGAAGGCCGAGGAGGCATTAACCCTGGCACACAACTGGGCTCAACCAAGAGGGTTGAACGTTAACCCAGAAAAAACTGAAATTGGCCTATTTACAAGAAAGACGAAGATAGCTCCATATGATGAGCCGCGCTTTCTTGAAAGGACAATAAATATTTCCGACAGGGTGAAATATCTAGGAGTCATTCTCGATCGGAAATTAAAATGGAAAGACCACATAAACGAAAGAGTCAAAAAGGCTCATATATGTTGGTCAATCTGTAAACGGGCCATAGGCACGAGATGGGGGCTGAATCCAGAGATGACACACTGGCTTTATAGTAGCGTTATCAGGCCGATTATGACCTATGCCTCTATAGTGTGGTGGACATCGATGGAATATAAATGCAACATCAAAACAATACAGAAAGTTCAGAGAACCTGCTGTCTTGGTATAAGTGGGGCCTTCCGAACGACATCAACAGGTGCGATGGAAACAATATTATCTATCCAGCCAATCGATATTCGTATAAAATACGAAGCGGCTCTAGCAGCAAAACGACTAAAGGTGATGGGTGAGTGGATCGATCAGGAACACGAAGCGTATCATCAACGAATCTTTACGGCCATAGGAGAGTCCATACCGGAAAGTGTCGCAAATGACCGCATACCGGAGACTAGACTAGAGGCCAACTGCGGAACATTGATTCCCGACATCCATTCCTGGTTGACCGACCCTTGGAACCAGATCCCCATGGGGCTTCATTGCTACACGGATGGATCAAGGTCGAGAGGGAAAACGGGACTTGGTGTTTATATAGAAAACACCACGGAACTGTTTTTCCGCCTGCCGGACTATTGCACAGTTTTGCAGGCGGAAGTTCGGGCGATAACGGAGTGTATCAGGGAACTCAATGTAATGAGGAGGTCAGGACTTGTGAATATATTCACAGATAGTCAGATGGCCATCAGAGCAATCTCAGAGGAACGCACTAAATCACGTACAGTTTGGGATTGCAAAAACGCCATTAACAGTTACTCGACACATGGTGAACTACGCATCATATGGGTGCCGGGGCACGCGGGGATAACTGGAAATGAGAGGGCAAACTCACTTGCTTCTAGGGCAATAGAGTTAGGTAATATAAGCTTGGAATGCGCGAAACCTTTCGATGCAGTTAAATCAGAGCTAAAGACTTGGGCACAAAGGGCCCATTCAACTCTCTGGAATAACGGAACCATGGGAATCAATACAAAAATTCTATGGGGAGATCCAGACGAGAGAAGAACGAGGGAGCTGCTAAGACTCAGCAAGCTCGAACTAAGTAGAATAATGGGAGTGGTCACAGGGCACTCTCAACTACTGGCACATCTTAAACGCTTGGGAATAGCGGGAGGAGATGAATGTAGAGCATGTGGGGAGGAGAGCGAAACATTGGAACACTATTTGTGCCAATGCCCCGCCTTCTCACAAATAAGGTCCCGATATCTTGGGAGTGACATCTTACCGGACATAAGCCGATTACGGGGAATATGCTGGAGGAAATTAAGGAACTTTGTGAGTGACACGGAGTTTCTCTAGAACTTTGGTTCAATATCTTATGGTTAACTCAAGGTTAACTCAAGGGAGCGCACAACAAGCCTTCACTGGCTTAGGTGTATGTCGTAATGACATGGGCTGTCATACCCCTCCAATCAACCTAACCTAACCTAACCTAACCTTTTAGCATAGCAAGGTTTTACGACTAACACCGTAATTCTTTAATTTGAATGTTTTTTTAATTAAAAAAATAATATTTATTAGAATTGATTTAACCTATTTGGGGAATATATTTCCATGCTAAAGAGTTTTATGACTTCTTTTTTAGAGAATACTTTCAGGACAGCAATAAAAAGGATTTCTAACACGAAATTTTGAAACCAAAAAAACAGTAGAAAATTGGATAGCTAATGTACATCGTAAGGTGAGATGTATACGTTTTAAGTAGGCACCACCTCTGTTCTTAAAGGTAGAACAGCTTCACCTCACGTGCAACATGAGTGCTTTATATAGAACCAGCTGCTGATGCATCAAAGAGGATCTACTAGAGACAAGCAAAAATTGTAAAATTGAATTTCCTAATGATTTATGTTATCCAGTGGCGACAGAAAATGAGCGTATTATTCCTCCGATTCCTACTTATGCTTCAAGTTTTGCAATTTACGATGAAGGGTTTCCACTTTCGCATAAAAGGCTATATACAAGGACCTGGTGTAAGTGGCAGGGCTAAACGTTCAACTTTATGTCGGCTGCTCAAGAGTATGGAAAGATATCTACAAAAGTGTATTAACTTAAAATATATACATACGTATGTATATAGACAAGAAAGCAATAGACATTTCTTATTTCATACGTTCATCCGAGTTTACCAAATATTATCAATAGACAAAATGATGAGCAGTGACGAAAACACATCACACCCAGTACAGTTTTCAAACACTTTAGAAATAGCAAATATTCCTTCCAATGAACTCATTGTGCCTGTTCTCATAGTGCACCGTGATTGTGAAGCACCACAAGGCTACGTATCCATAACCTGGGAAGGAATATCATAAAAGCAACTGTTATCAGCTAAGAGGATAGAAAATAAAGCATGTTGGTCTCCTGCATTCTAATTATCATAAAATCACCATTAACATTAGGTTAGGATCTACAATGAACATTGATCAGCCCTAGGGGTGAAAGGGCTAGAAATTCATTATGGTACTCATTCCATCCAACATGGTCAGCCTCATAGCGATTGTTTAAGAGTATCAAGCGTTGTCTATAGAAGTACAGTTAAAATATGTATGTATGCTAATGCATAAGAAAGTATTAAATATTTCTTATTTAATTACAATTTTAAAAACGTAGATAATATTTACAAAAATAGTAAATATGTACAAGTAATAAAGATTATATACATACATATGTTACTAGAAAAATTTTATCACATTAATGAAAAGCTTTTACGTTGATAAGGAATTGTTAAGAAAGCCTAGTGATTTGAATCACAGGTCACGATGATTGCAGAATTCTTTCTAGAACTTTTATACATACATATGTAAGTATGTCAAAGCATGTTTTTCTGTGATGTTCTGCACAAGATTGTTATTGACACGGTCCGTTATAAATAAATACCTGCCATATACATACATACATCTATAGTTTCACTCTTTGAGAAAGAAACTTCCCTCCTAAAGAGACATTTATTTAGTATATTTGGTAATTCTGAAAAGTTTTATTTGCTCGGGTTTGAAAGCTGTTAGTGATCTCAAAGTATAAAAAGGAAAAAATCCTTTGGTTTCAGCATAATCTCTGAATAAAATTCTAAAGAAATATATCGAAACTTTAGTAGCTTTTTAATCTCATTTCTCCCCATGAATTATATGAAACTTTAAATAAACATCATCAAATATTAAGAGAATTAAAACAAACAAACATCTGTGGAAATTTCTGTTTAGCAAACAAAGTACCGTTGCAAATCAATACAAAATAAGAGCGCAAGTCAAAATATCAAAATAAAATAAAAAATTTTCTCAGACCCAACGACTCTTGATGAGCGACAACATACACAAACACTAGCACGACTATAAACACACGTAATAATCGTAATAATATTATTTATACGACGTGCATACAAAATACACACGTAAAACTTTTTGCAAAAAAAAAAAAAACAACAAAAATTTTATAAACGGAATAAAAATACTGGGAAATTAATGTATAGAAGTCCACAAATAAAAGAAAATCATGTGAATAAATGTTTGAGTATGCAGGCCTGAAGGGTTTAGTATTATTGTTGGTTTGCTGCTTGGTTGGCTGGTTGGCTGCCTGACCGTATGGCTGTTTGACTGCTGGCTTGGCTTGACTTACTTTCAGCTGTACTGAAGGTAACCAAACAGCAAATAATTATACATATACACACATACACACGTATAGTTACAAAGGCTCGCTTGCTAATATTTGGACTAATGCCATTTACAGTGGCAACAGCGGCAACAATAAAAATTTAACACGAATAGTGAACTAAAAGTTAGAAGAAGTAGTACACGAAGCAGAAATAAAAAATAAATAATAATGAACGT
Organism: Germaria angustata; assembly: GCA_963681545.1. Lineage (NCBI taxonomy): Eukaryota > Metazoa > Arthropoda > Insecta > Diptera > Tachinidae > Germaria > Germaria angustata. Next base: position 1,538,043 of record OY813002.1, on the reverse strand, counting down.
GTTTTTACTAGCAGACACACAAGTTGATGACGTCAATAATGTGCTTGATAGCACAGAGAAATAAAATAAGCACGAGATGTACACGTTGGCAAATGATGTTTTCTTAAGCGTATTTATTTAAAATTTTATATATTTTTTTGTTTGTAATTTTTGGGAAAACGTTTGCTATTGTTTAGAGACACTTTAAGAGAAACTGGTTTGAAAAGATTTTTTTTTTGAGGAAGGTTTTTGTTTTATAAAAGGCTTCGTCAAAGTGTCTTGTATTTGTATTCCTTAATTGTTTTTGCAGTGTACATAATACTTTCTTTCGCTGTTGTTGGTTTTAAAATCCTAGATTCAATTTTTTATGTATATATGGCTCATTTGCTGCAATACAATCATAAGTCGACTTTTGAGCTAAAAATGCAGATTAATATCTCACATACACTCACATAGAGGATAATTAGATTTAATTTTTTCACTAAGTTATGGGAAACTGAAATATATTAGGGGCTTATTCTGTATTTCGCCAAGATAAAGCGTCGCGTTATTTTAATACAACTGCTTTTTTTTTTTTCATTAAAAAAAAAAAAGCAGTTGTATTAAAATAACGCGACGCTTTATCTTGGCGAAATACAGAATAAGCCCCTAATATATTTCAGTTTCCCATAACTTAGTGAAAAAATTAAATCTAATTATCCTCTATGTGAGTGTATGTGAGATATTAATCTGCATTTTTAGCTCAAAAGTCGACTTATGATTGTATTGCAGCAAATGAGCCATATATACATAAAAAATTGAATCTAGGATTTTAAAACCAACAACAGCGAAAGAAAGTATTATGTACACTGCAAAAACAATTAAGGAATACAAATACAAGACACTTTGACGAAGCCTTTTATAAAACAAAAACCTTCCTCAAAAAAAAAATCTTTTCAAACCAGTTTCTCTTAAAGTGTCTCTAAACAATAGCAAACGTTTTCCCAAAAATTACAAACAAAAAAATATATAAAATTTTAAATAAATACGCTTAAGAAAACATCATTTGCCAACGTGTACATCTCGTGCTTATTTTATTTCTCTGTGCTATCAAGCACATTATTGACGTCATCAACTTGTGTGTCTGCTAGTAAAAACACGTTCATTATTATTTATTTTTTATTTCTGCTTCGTGTACTACTTCTTCTAACTTTTAGTTCACTATTCGTGTTAAATTTTTATTGTTGCCGCTGTTGCCACTGTAAATGGCATTAGTCCAAATATTAGCAAGCGAGCCTTTGTAACTATACGTGTGTATGTGTGTATATGTATAATTATTTGCTGTTTGGTTACCTTCAGTACAGCTGAAAGTAAGTCAAGCCAAGCCAGCAGTCAAACAGCCATACGGTCAGGCAGCCAACCAGCCAACCAAGCAGCAAACCAACAATAATACTAAACCCTTCAGGCCTGCATACTCAAACATTTATTCACATGATTTTCTTTTATTTGTGGACTTCTATACATTAATTTCCCAGTATTTTTATTCCGTTTATAAAATTTTTGTTGTTTTTTTTTTTTTGCAAAAAGTTTTACGTGTGTATTTTGTATGCACGTCGTATAAATAATATTATTACGATTATTACGTGTGTTTATAGTCGTGCTAGTGTTTGTGTATGTTGTCGCTCATCAAGAGTCGTTGGGTCTGAGAAAATTTTTTATTTTATTTTGATATTTTGACTTGCGCTCTTATTTTGTATTGATTTGCAACGGTACTTTGTTTGCTAAACAGAAATTTCCACAGATGTTTGTTTGTTTTAATTCTCTTAATATTTGATGATGTTTATTTAAAGTTTCATATAATTCATGGGGAGAAATGAGATTAAAAAGCTACTAAAGTTTCGATATATTTCTTTAGAATTTTATTCAGAGATTATGCTGAAACCAAAGGATTTTTTCCTTTTTATACTTTGAGATCACTAACAGCTTTCAAACCCGAGCAAATAAAACTTTTCAGAATTACCAAATATACTAAATAAATGTCTCTTTAGGAGGGAAGTTTCTTTCTCAAAGAGTGAAACTATAGATGTATGTATGTATATGGCAGGTATTTATTTATAACGGACCGTGTCAATAACAATCTTGTGCAGAACATCACAGAAAAACATGCTTTGACATACTTACATATGTATGTATAAAAGTTCTAGAAAGAATTCTGCAATCATCGTGACCTGTGATTCAAATCACTAGGCTTTCTTAACAATTCCTTATCAACGTAAAAGCTTTTCATTAATGTGATAAAATTTTTCTAGTAACATATGTATGTATATAATCTTTATTACTTGTACATATTTACTATTTTTGTAAATATTATCTACGTTTTTAAAATTGTAATTAAATAAGAAATATTTAATACTTTCTTATGCATTAGCATACATACATATTTTAACTGTACTTCTATAGACAACGCTTGATACTCTTAAACAATCGCTATGAGGCTGACCATGTTGGATGGAATGAGTACCATAATGAATTTCTAGCCCTTTCACCCCTAGGGCTGATCAATGTTCATTGTAGATCCTAACCTAATGTTAATGGTGATTTTATGATAATTAGAATGCAGGAGACCAACATGCTTTATTTTCTATCCTCTTAGCTGATAACAGTTGCTTTTATGATATTCCTTCCCAGGTTATGGATACGTAGCCTTGTGGTGCTTCACAATCACGGTGCACTATGAGAACAGGCACAATGAGTTCATTGGAAGGAATATTTGCTATTTCTAAAGTGTTTGAAAACTGTACTGGGTGTGATGTGTTTTCGTCACTGCTCATCATTTTGTCTATTGATAATATTTGGTAAACTCGGATGAACGTATGAAATAAGAAATGTCTATTGCTTTCTTGTCTATATACATACGTATGTATATATTTTAAGTTAATACACTTTTGTAGATATCTTTCCATACTCTTGAGCAGCCGACATAAAGTTGAACGTTTAGCCCTGCCACTTACACCAGGTCCTTGTATATAGCCTTTTATGCGAAAGTGGAAACCCTTCATCGTAAATTGCAAAACTTGAAGCATAAGTAGGAATCGGAGGAATAATACGCTCATTTTCTGTCGCCACTGGATAACATAAATCATTAGGAAATTCAATTTTACAATTTTTGCTTGTCTCTAGTAGATCCTCTTTGATGCATCAGCAGCTGGTTCTATATAAAGCACTCATGTTGCACGTGAGGTGAAGCTGTTCTACCTTTAAGAACAGAGGTGGTGCCTACTTAAAACGTATACATCTCACCTTACGATGTACATCAGCTATCCAATTTTCTACTGTTTTTTTGGTTTCAAAATTTCGTGTTAGAAATCCTTTTTATTGCTGTCCTGAAAGTATTCTCTAAAAAAGAAGTCATAAAACTCTTTAGCATGGAAATATATTCCCCAAATAGGTTAAATCAATTCTAATAAATATTATTTTTTTAATTAAAAAAACATTCAAATTAAAGAATTACGGTGTTAGTCGTAAAACCTTGCTATGCTAAAAGGTATCCTACAAAATTTATATGTGCTCAATGCCTTTGAAATTTCTCCAGCCTTATATTATAAAAGGACTATTTTATATACAGCATTTTTATTTTATTTTATTAATTTTTAATACAAAGATCTTTCAAAAATACAAAATCGCGTACGTAAGCTTTAAGTAACTTAAAGTACAAAATATATGGTCTCTTCGCTCTTTAAAAAAATCTCTTAAACCCTAATTTGTCTGCTCTTAGTTAAAATTTTCGTCCTTCCTTTGTTAAAGAAATTCTCTAAAAATGTTTTCATTTGCTCTTACACAAAACTGTATTCCTCTTTCCAACTAATATATACTGCCATTTTTCCCGTCAAAATTCAAATAGAGGGCAGCAGATGACAATTTAACAATTGTGCGATTTATTTCTTTGAACCTTCAAATCATTCGCATTTTAATATTAAAATAATTATATTGTCGTATTCGTTGTCATTATTTTGTCATTTTATATATGTACATACATACATACGCACACATATACACAACTTGGATAGATGCTTCTAATGATGTCACGTGTTTCATATTAGTCTGATGCAGTGAATACACGCACACAGTATTAACAAAAACATCTATTGATGTGTAAATTTGTGGAGTCGACAGGCACCGACACCAACAAAATAACTGTTATTAATAGAAGGTGGTTACTGTTATAATAATAGACTATTTTGCAAAGTTACATAAGTTTTGACTAGTTTTATTTTTTAAATTTTGTTTATAAAATCAATCTTCACAAAAAAAATCAATATGCGTGTATGTCTAAGCAATCCATTCTCTCGAAAGAAGAGGATTGGAAACATAAATTTTTCTACATTTACTCTACTAAGTCCAAGACATACCTGAATAATAGAAATAAAATATAAAACCAAAAAATATAAAAACACTTAAAAAATTTCTATATGAAAAAGATTAGTTTATTCATAGTTTATTATCTAAACTTTGAATGATTTTATGGTTAGACTAGTTGAGGAAGCGAACAAAATGCATTGACACCACTGGCGGACCGAGTGGACAGAAAAGCTATTTATAAGGAAACTAGAAACTAGCATGCTAGAAACTAGCATGCTACAAGATTTCCTTCGTCCAAACTTGTTGCCTTTTTAGCACCTTTTTGATTAATTCTAAATATCGCAATCGCAGTCGTAAATGCTGAACTTCCTAGAACCACCAGTACTATTCGACTGGAATCATCGCAATCAAGAAAGCAATCTAAATCTATATTTAGTAGATCCAAGGAAAACAAGCAAAAAAGTAGTATGATGACATACGTATCTGTCCGTAAATATTATTGAGATTCTGTATTGAGATATACATTACAGCCATTTACTGCAAATTGCTATTTTAAAAGCACATACTTGGAAAGTAGATAATACTTTACCCACCTCGATTCATAAATGTCTCTATAAAAGTTCTACCCAAAAGCTTATGACGTTGGTATCCGAGGAAAAAACAGTTTTCAACTACTGATCATATCTTAGCGACGTTGCGAAGCATATTTACATCGACTTCCAGGTCGCAAATGCATCCAGGGCATGACTGGGCTGAAGAGCTAGTTAGTCATAGCACAACCTTATAGGTTTCACCAGACGCAGTGCTGTGTCGGAAAAAAATGGAAGGCGAGTCATAAGGGATGACAGCGAAATCTTATAACGGCTAAGCCTTGTCTAAATATGTAGGACATGTTCTGCCTACTCTCCATAAATAGGAGACAAATAACAATACTGGTGTATTTAATAAATCGACATTGTCTATTTGCCATACATGATAACACAATGACCACTACCGCAGCTGATACGACATAGACAAGCAATAGAGTCTAGAACGTTTCCTATGTCACTGTGCTGGGCGAGCGAGAAGATTAATAGTTTCCATGGGACCTCTTGAATTCAGCAATCAATCCGATCTTCGGCTGATTCGAAAGCGGGTACTCCGCTTAGGCAGAGTTTTCGCGCTATTACAATGGACCAGCAGGCATAAATCAGTCTGATGGAACTCTGTTATTCTATCTAGACTATCCTAAAGGTTCCAGTATTGCAACAGGTACTTTGATTAAAAAGAATAAAGTGTAAATGCAGATGAAATCCTAAATTCCGAAGGTAAAAAGAACCAGTTCGAGTATTGACTCCATATAAATATAAATCTCAGTTCGAAGCTAAATAATTTTGCTTCTTGCAGAGAAGCATGGACACCTTTCGAAATGTTAATTTTTATCGTTAACACTAACGATGTATAATATTTCGTACTATTCCCATTTCAAATCATTGTCACTATTTTTCTAGTAGGAATATAGTGCCGCCCTACGTTAAAATTTTATTAAATCTTTAGCTGCATTTGTTTGAAAAAATTTTTCTATATATTTTTAATTTTTAGTTAAGAGCAATATTTCCCCCTTCTGTTTATGGAAAGCATCAGCATTAAGTCGTAAATGCCTCTTCTAAAAACCCATTTTGGTGGCTGTTTTCTAAAGCGCAACCCTTCCTTGTGCTACTGGCAGCAACATCAGCAATAAATACTTGTCCGTAAATGTTTCGATAACCATTGTAACAACTTACAAAGAGCCACATTAGCAGGGCCCAAAATTAAATATTTTTTTATTAGATTAAGGTAAGATTTCTAAATTTAGTAGAACCACATTCCATCGTTTTCAGATACACATATAAATGTGAAATATTAACATATTTTTGAATTAGTTTTCCTTCTAAAGATATTTTTTCTTCGGCAAAATGAAGCGGCTCTAATACATGTGTAAGAACTAGGAGAAGAACACGAAAATTCCACTTATACATATTTATCTGTGTTGAAGCACATTCATATAACGAAAAAAAAAATGAAATCTGCTCTAAACACGTCAAGAGGCTCGTCAGTGTATGTAGATTTTTATGGTATCGCCATACAGACAACCACATAAACACACACGTGCACAGATTTAGAAAGATATTTACAGTAATGTAAAATTAACGGTAGTGTTGTGGGATTTTGTAGGAAATAACAGTACATTTTAAAATACTGCTTGGGGAGTGTGTATGTATTCTTGATCAAGCGCGTGCAGGTGTAGCAAACAAATTTCTTTTAATATATAACAAGTATGTGAAGCCTTTAATATGTACTCGAAATGTCGAAGTGTGTGTAACCTTAATTATAAATCAGTAACAGTATTTAAATATTCAAATTTTAATTTCTGAATTCTTCAAACTGTGTGTGCAAATATTCTTACAAGATAAATATTGAAGCCATTAGATGACAGCACTCCACGTTGTAGTACAATAATTTCTATCTTACCGCCACCTTATTTCTGAAATTTGAATGTAACAAACACTTGTCTACACGACATCATCATATGTATTTAATATTTTCGTATATTGGGAAAGATAAAATTAACTAAAAGATTGTTCTTTTATGACTCGTAAATATTTAAAATCTATTATTATACTGTAGTACGCGGTTAATATCATTCACATCGACCTCCGAACCAGAGTCATAAACTATCGGGATATATCCACTCTTCCTTTAGCTCTACAGTTATCGCATTCGACACTATACTACTTTACACATGCAGCACAGATTTTACACTTGCATTGATCATACACCGAAATTTTTGGCCATCGTTCAAAATATATCATAAATTTATTAATGCAATCCTGGCTTTATGGAATGGGTTCTTCGCATCTGGGATTATTATACTTCTGCAGTAGTTAATGGATCTTATATTCTCAACAACAATATAATTTTTGACTTGAATCGTTGTGTAATGACTGCCCTTTATTACGCAGGTCTTTGAATTGGTAAAGACAGTATGTCTGGTTTCTATTCCGCCTTTGGTACAATTTCAATATGCCATCTGCGTAATGTAGAGTAAAAAATGCCTTGATGTCTAATACTTAATATTGAAATTTGTATTCGCTGTACATTTCGAATTTGCTTGTTCATATGCCGACATTTCATTGGTCACTAACTAAATCGTCAGTGAATTGTAAGCAGTTTGAACGTCAATATGTACAAACGTGCTTAGCTAAAAATGATGAAATTTGATATATAAGAGCATATATAAACTGTATAAACTAAACATTTTATAATCTGATCATTAATGTTAATTTGGATTAACGTCAATCCATAAAATTAAAAAAAAATTCTAAATATATAAAATGAAGATTTTTTTAGTAAAGAAACGTCGATAGTTATTTATTTATAAATTATCCGTACCCAGGGTACCCGTCGTAATAAAATGAAATGAAAACTGATAAGCAAAGGTGTATAAGTATTTGCATGAGTATGTGCTGCTTCGTTTGCAGTTTTCTACTACGACCTTTGTCTTTAAGGAAATCAACACTGTGACTTCTCTTACGACTTTAACTATTCTGGTAAAAGAAAAATAATAATATTCTTTTATGAGGATAAGATTCTCTCCACTCCTATTCAAGTAGCTTTCAGCCTGCCTGTGCCCTTCATTTTCGAAGCAACCCTCGCAAAATTCGACGACACAATTTTATAGTTTCCTTAACTCATGCTGCTTTATATGTAGGGATTCATCTACCTTCATACTTTTCCTAATCAAAGGCACTTTATTGCCACAGTAATATACATTAAATTTCGAAAGTCTTTTTAATTAATTTTTTTATACGGAAAACTAATAATTACCCCAATGGCAAGTATGGCAGGTATGGAATAACCAACAATTACTTTAGGTGACCCTTTAATCCGCAGCCTTAAATAAATAAATCGCCTTCTCAAAAATCCAGATCGTCTGAAATGTGGTTGGTTGTATTTACAATTTTTCCACACTCGCCGAAAATTCGCTTTTTAATTTATTTATTTTGTATTTTTTCAGACATGCGTTGTTATTTCAATGGAGTGCAATTAAAGTCAACAAAAATTTTTTTAATTAGTTTGATGTTTAGCCTTTTTTTTATTTCACTTAGTGACAGTAAATACTATCAGCAAAGTTTATTTTTATGTCAGCTTTTAAATCGTTATTTTTCTTTTTAATCCCCATTTTCTTCTCTTTAGAATATGTTTCATTAATTTTTTCTTCTTTTTTTCAATTTATTAAATGTTTGAATGTGTGTGTTCTGTTAACAATCAGACATTTGGCACGCAATCGGAAGTCCGTTTTCCTTCTTTATAGTCACAATAAATAATCTATGCAGCCGAACAAGAGGAAATATGTACGTGTGTTTATAAAGAGCATTACTCGGCTTAAAGGGAAAATAATACTAATAATAATGTAAATTTATAATTTTTTTATTCTCTATTCAAAGCCAGCACGTTGGTCAGTTTTGCGGACGTTTTACGCTCTCTATGTGCCAAAAGCGGATGTCCTGTGGTAGCCAGCAACTGCAAATTCTGATCGCGGTTGTAAATTCCGTTTTTATCTTTTAATTATACATTTCTAGTATTTATTTAGATTGTTTTGATGTTGATAATTGTTCGCTACATAAATGACAACCACAAAATGTTTTATTTTTTATTTTTAACATGTTACCAAGGCTTTAATAAATCAATTGTATTCTTTCTTTGTTCTATTTTCATATACTTTTAAATATCTTTTTGTCTTTTATACATAATTTTTATAAAAGTTTTTTTGCAATAATGCAAGAGCTCGTAAGGATTCCTTAACAATATGTGAATCGTGCATTTAATAAAAAGAGTTTTGAATTGAATTGCTTATGCATGAATTAATTTTAGGAAGCAAAAATAATTTTGTCGCAATTAATTAAATATGCTTATTTCGAATCAATATTGATAGTTTGTGGCACAAACGTTTTGTTCTTCATTCCATTGTGGCCGGAAAGTAATAAATTCAATTGCTGATAATTAATCATGATAATGAACAGGATCCGAAAAAATAGAACATCTTGACAGCTTTTGCTAAAATCATTGAAAAACATCTGTGCTTCGGGATCATAAGTTGTGGATCTTATTGACTTCAATAGAAGTCATTTTTACCAGGTAGTTCACACGGAATGATATGTAGTTGACGTATGAGTAATATTAATTAAGTTCAATATCAATCATACGTATGAGAGGGTTGTCAAACAAATTATATACTCGTATATAAGGAGACGCAAAACAAAATTTGCGTTGTTTTATTAAATCATATTTTATTATTTTTGCATTTAATGGATTAAGATCTGCTGGGAAAAAACATATTTAAACGCAATTCATATTGATTTTTTGAAAACGATTTCCCAACATTTCGAAATAAACAACAAGACATATTCAGATGTTTCATAGAAATAAAATTGCGATGAAACATATGGAATAAATTTCTTATCCAGCTTCACAGGGAAAACTTTTTAATGATTGAAGGGGTTTTCAATTTCTGTTTTAGTCTATTTTCCTTAATTATTTACACACTTTCTAAATTTCAATTGCTGCCAATTCCCTTAGGATATGTACACATATATTTGGTCCTTCAATTTAGTGCACTTCTGTAGTTTTGCTTTAAATTCTCTTTATAGTATATTTTTTCAAGAACTTATTAGGCATAGACTAAGTGAAATGTCTTATTTTTCTTATCAGAACCTGAAATATAAATATTGACTAGTTGATTTCTTTTTGCTGTAAATGGAGCGATAAATAAAAGACATTCACATGCAAAACGCTTTTCAATTATAGTTTCTTACAGACATATTTCTTTATTTAGATTTTTTTTAAGGATAAGAACAAAATTAATAACATTTCTTTTTTGCCTCTATTGTGCTTTATACGTTTTTATTAAATTGTTTTTATTGTTGCAATACAACATGCAAAGTAAGGAAATTAAGAGTGAAATTCGCCGAAATAAAGTTGTTAAATAATTCTATTTTGACTTATGACACCAAAGAGTTGGTAATTATTTAAGAAGCTTTTGATATGAAAAAGCAAAATTTTTAGCTTGATCCCTTTAAAATTTTATGCTAAAAAAAGTACATTCATTGAAGGAATAAAAGAGGAAAAACTTATAGTTATAAGCAAAAAGGTGTAATGAACACTTTTTTTGGCTGAGAGTCAGAACTACAACACTCCATGAAGGTGTAATATGATAGTAGTCTAACTTAGCTTATGTGCCAAGAAAAAAGTAGTACTACCTCCACGAAAAGAAATTTACAGTCCGATTGGATTATTTTTATAGTTTTTTTATTATTATTATTATTTATAGAATTTTCAATCTAAATTTCATCAACAATAAGTATTAAAATCTTAGATTTAAAAATCTGGTGAAATCTATGTTTTATATTTTTGCAATAATATGCCAAATGTTGTCTTCAAAGCATTTAATTGTCTCTACTTCATCCAAGTGACTTAAAATGTAATATAATTTGATTTGACCGCAATATATTGGTGGTAAATTCTTCGATATTATGAATTGGCAAGCCAAACTTACCAAAAATCAGCTGTCACTTAAGGCAGCATCGTCAACTCAGACATATAAATGTCTAAAAAAATCCCCTTTTAAAACAAAAGAATATTTCCTTTCTTTATCGTTTAAGAACTCAATAGTAAATTAAAAAATTTCAAAAACGTTTTGATTCCAACAGCTTTGATTTCCCATAGCTTTGTCTGAAAATTTAATTTAGCATATATTTTAAAAAGTAATTTAACTAACCTTATTTAATTTTTTAATTCAATAATTCAATTCAACCCAAAAAAGAACTTAAATAAATTAAAAAGTCAGCCTTAATTGAGGAACACGTTTGTTTGAAAAGAAAGTGTGAAAGCGAATTTGTCATTTTACATTTTAATGCTTTTCTGACTTTTGACTAAATGTGAAATTAAATAATTAAGCTTTGAGGAAACACTTTAACATACACATCCAAATACTTACACTAATACACCTCCCTTTCAACACTGAAACACTCATTTATATAAAATGAGTACATTTCCACAAAATTTCTATATCAAATATTAAGTGCAGCAGAAAGCTTTACCCCTTCCCAAATGAACGCCATGAAAAATGTTTGAACTAGTTTGGTTTATCTGGGAAAAACTAAATGTGCTGATACACACATGCATGTATATAATATAAACTAATGCCTCCATCATGAATATGTATGTATTAATAGGAATAAAACATTTGAGCATGAAGGATGTGCATTTTTCAACAAACATGGCAAAATGAATAATTAATACGTAATATAATCTTTTTATTGAATCTGAGAGAAATTTTTTTATTAAATTTAGAATATTCTATGCTTAAATTTAATTATTGGTATTTAAACCCAAGGCTCATGTTCTCTATACGATATCTATTTTCAATTATATACCAAGTACAAAAATTGAAGCCACTCTCAAGAAACTACAATTTTATTGCTTCTTGAAATCTACTAGTGCATTTTCTAAACTTTTTCGGAAGTCAATTCGACCAATTTTTGACTATAAATATTAATTACTGCTGCCAGTCTTGATTTTAAGAACATTATTTAAAAAAAATTGTTTTCTTTAAATTTTCATTCAATATGTTATGAAATTCCTTTCACATCAACAAAACCGCTATACCTACTATTGAATATATAATCTCCTCCTTGATTTGAAGTCTGGTAAATATTAAGGTTTCACTTCTGTATAAATTGCTACGCATTCAAAAGTAATAAAAACACGGATAAAATAACGATTTTTAATCACAGCTTTTCATATAGTTAGAACAACTCTGTAATGCTTGGTCTTTAAACTCAGTGAACTTGCTTCGTTTGTCAATGCCCATGTATGCACGATTATTTGATGCAAGTTAGTACATGACTACCACAACATGAAAAAACCATAGTATAAATACGACACAGTTCTAATTCCAATACCTGTGCCAATTAACAGACGAGCTGGGAATAATTTTCTTCCCACCACAACATACAGTTGCAGTTTGGAGAACTACACTTGCAGCTTCAAAACATTAGCTGGCATGCATAGAAATTTTTGTACAAGCCATGCAAAAATCCCCTACTGAAGATCAGTGCCACAAATGATGACAGCTTCATATTTAATTTGTCGATGTGCCTGTCTATTCATAACATGGTCTATTTTAATATATATAATTGCCTTATCTACGTTTGGGCTTGATCCGTCCTCATAACGTGATCCTCAGGTGGTACTCATTAATATACGTATAGTTATTTCGATCAATGGCCACTTATGAGAGAGTTCTCTTAGGTTTTCCCCCTTTATGCTTATAGCCCAGAATGTCATACAACTTTGGCTTTTGTTAGCACGTTGGGTGAAATTTTTATTATTCTTTATAGAAGAAAATAGGTCTTTGTTATACAGTAACTGGTTTTATAACATATTCTTTCAAGGTTCTAACAAATTTAAGATATTCTCAAATGATAATCCATATATTTTCCGAGTTAGAATTCAGTTGCATGATCACAATAAACGCTTGATGGTGATTTTACTTTACTAGAGCTGAGGTCAGTGTCATTAAACTATAACAAAATTATTCCAAGTATGTAAAAAATTATATAAATTTTACTATAATCTAAATTTGGCCAAAAAGCTTTTACTAAATTGCAATTTATTAATAATCCAATTCCAGATGACCTTAGTAGCTCAGGTTACAAATATTCTAAGCAATATATTTATTTTAATATTTAATGTTTCCAACTTAAGTATGCTATAAAATTTATTTCCTTTTTTTAAACAAAAAAGTCCCTTAAAAGGTCTTAAAGCCTTAAAACCTTTTGGATTGTGGTAATCTGATATGAAAGTTTTAAAATAATTTATATCTTTTTATTACAAAATTATCCAATATCAATAAAGTGCAAAAATGTTCATGCAAAAAAAATAAAAAGAAACAAAAACAACAGCACACATGGCCGTATTATATGTATGGATTTATGTCTATGTGATGTTACCACAAGCAATAAAAATTTATATAAAATAAACAAAAATGCCAACAAACATGTATAAAAGCACAGACAGATAGACGGACCAACGCAGATAATCAACAGTGAGTGAGAGAATAATTTTAGAGTTTGAAAAAAAATGTTTTCCAAAATATTTTATTTAGCAAAAATATCCACGAATATGGAAATGTGTTAGCGGGAATTTTATTATAAATCGCCTTTTAGTACATGGGAAATGATTTACATCTTACGTATGAGTAATATTTATTAATCACATTATCAATCATACGCACCAGCTGAATGTAAGAAATGCAGAAATGCCATCGATGAAACAAAAACTTGTGCATTGTTTGCAAAGCCTAATGGAATAGTACAAAAATATTTTCTGCAAAATTTTCTTATTATTTTCATAAAAAATATTTATAAAAATCTTTTTTCCCTAGTAGGTTAAAAACTTGCACCTCCATTTATGGAACACCCTCTATCATAAAATGAATAATCAGCAAACGATAATATGAGAAGAAATTTGGAAATTTTTAAAGAGATTTTTATACAATATAAACCTCTATTTTAAAAACATTCGAAAATTTTTTAAACTAAAACTTAGGAAAATTTGATACACTTAACTTTAAATTGATTGCCGCATGTTGCCAAGGCCGTTATTTACTAAGATTTAGCAACAAAAGTATTCTCATTAATAAAAAAATTCTTGATTCCTAGAATATTTGCAGTAAAAGCTGTACTGAATTCTAGGAAATTCTTTGGAAAATATTCGCATTATCACACCAAAATTTAGTAAATTTTCTTGAACTCAAATTTAAATTTTCTCTAACATTCTCAGCACAATGTATGTTTTTATTAGTTTATTATAATTATAAAACAATGAAAAGTCACTTATATTCAGGTCATTATTTCTTTAAATTACGACTCAAATCCTGTTTTTATAAAACAAAAAGAAAATTCTGTTCGAATACTTTTAGTGATAACAAAAATAAATTTAGATTTGTTGTTGTTATTTTCAATAGAAATACCCCAACGAACGTTATGTGAAAACCGGACAAGCTTACATTTAAATTCAGTTATTTTTCTAAATTTCATATTTCATTTGCTCATAAATTTCCTCATTTTCCCAAATGAATCCTTTTTGCGTTAGAGAAAGATGCACTATTGGGGTATAATTTTTAAAATCTACAATATGATAAGGAGTTTAAAAACAATTTTTTTTTTTTTTTTTTTTTTTTTTTTTTTGATTAGCACCACAATTGGCCTGAACCAGCAACATAAAAGTTAATAGTTCAGCAATCTACCCACGTTTCTAACGGATCACTCTCCATATTTAATTAATGAAATTATATATTTTAAGCAAAAGGGTGAAACTGTGCCAGATTTACATACAAATCTTTTGTGAAAATAGTAAAAATTTAATGTTTTGTACTATTTTTCTTACAATCCAGTAAGTCACGAACTAATAAATATCTTTAGGACCATTTTTTCTGCATCCTAGAAATATTTTACTACAGTAGGGGAAAGTATGAACTAATACCTTTTGCAACTTTTACGTATGTAAAATTTTATGAAATATTTATTTAAAATATCATTTTCTACACTTAATTTCTTTAACTATACTAGAAATTAGTTATTTTTATATTAAATTTGCTAAACATTTACTAAATTTTAGAAAATATATTGTTTCATTGAATTTTTTATCAAATATAATAAAGAAATTCATTGCGGGAAATCTTGAACTATTTCCAATTATACGAGTAGTTTTCATTACATTTAAGATAATGTTCCTTAATTTTAGAAAAATTGTACTTATACTAAGGACATTTTTAAACTAGGTCCTAGGAAATATTTCTACTTCTATATACTACATGTCTTTTTTATCTATACGAGTATCTAAGTTATAAGAATGATTTAAGTCTTCAAGACGCAAAAGTTCATGCTCGCACCACTTATTTACTCTTTTTTTGCTAATGCTTTTCATCAAATGGAAATCTAGATTTATAATTTAATAGCGTTTTTATTTTCATTGATTATGCGAGCTTGTGAACTACTATATCTATAAAGCGATGACTTCAACATAAAAAAAGATGTTTGTTGTTAAGCTTCTGCAGAAAATTAACTATTTTTTTTAACGCATCACCGAAATACATGGCATATTGTTGCATACAAATAAATGTATGTGGCAGAAATGAAATATTGTTATCAGTGTTAGAAAAAGGGAAAACAAGAGTAAACTAATGTAAATTATAAAGTAAGTGGCAAGAAGGCAATTTTTCTTCAAGCAAACGTTTACGAAACGTTCAGTAAAATTTGCCGGAAAAAACTTTTTTTTAGTTTCAAACAACTGGTAAAAAAAAATAATAAAAGCGGTACAAAAAACTCTTGTGCGATATTGTTCCCTATTTTCCTTTTTGCTTTTGTATTTCCAATAAATTAAGTTTAATTATACCATTCTTTAAATATCACATTTTTATGAAGAAGTGTTTTGCTTATGTGTATTACAAAAATTAAATTTTGCAGACAGTGGGAAAATCCTAAATGATTTTTCCTAAAATAATTTATATTGTAGGTAATCTGTTCCATATTTAACATCTTAGTAGTTTTAGTAACAATCAAGCGATCTTTAAGGACGAATCTAATAAAGTTATATATCAAAATATGTATAAAGTTATAACAATTGAACAATACTTTCTTAAAAAAAAATCCGTTCTTACATATAGACTTACTTCGATAGCCCTGACTCTATTTAAATAAATATTTTTAACAGAATTTTCTACAGGAATTTATGCAATAGTCAGTGCAAGTTAATTCTGTATAAAATTTTCTTTAAAGGAATTTCTGTATTTAGTTCCGGCAGATTGAAAAATTAGTTTTAAAAACTTTCACAAATGATCACTCAAAACTAAAAACTTCAATTAGAAATCAAATTCTAAATAAGGCCACTATTTCAATGCACCTGTTTGTTTAAATTAATGGAATTTTTATATCACATAAAACCAATTTAATTAGAGATTTAAAATTTTTTTATCCCCCACTGTTAACCTACTGAACAAATATCCACATGTGTTCGACTGGTTTCATTTTAGTATGTTTGTAGTGGTAGTTAAACACATAAATTGAATTTGAATAGTTTCCATTGTGTGCCATCGTTCCCTATTTTCCTTTTTTTGCTTTTGTATTTCGAACAAGTTGATTTTAATTCGACCATTCTTTAGTCACTTAACGTGTACAAAATTTTAATGCTATTATAGTTTGCATTGTTGTTATTGTAGTTTTCTTGTATGTCTCTTAACAATACACAATTTAAAGTTTTGTTTGCCATTGTTGAGAGAAAAGGACAGAAGCATCTTTGATTAAAGAAGTTTTTTTTTCTTTATCAAATACGAAAGGATAAGTGATAGTAAAGGCTATTGTTTGGTATTGTGAACACTACGTGAGATTAAACTAATATATCAAAGTTTTGCAAAGAAATTTCTATAAGCAGACTGTAATTTGTTTTAACGTTAGGTTTTGTTAGATTGAGAGGGTACACTCGGAATTGGTAAGGCCATTGTGATTGCCAGAGAACAAATTACACCCCAGGTATTTCTAAGAAGTGCTGAATTAACTAGAACTTTTTACCGGGCCAAATAGATCACTTAGCATCACTTCACTGAGACAGCAAAGCTTAGAGAGCCCAAAATTTAAGCAGTCGTTGCTTAATTTTCACTATCAATTAGAAAGGTTTAAAGGATTAATATATCCTTTGAATATTTTTTTAGTTCGGAAGAAATTTTATTAAGAAAATTTTTTGAACTAATGTGATATGAATCTCGAAATGATATCCGCCTTAATGGACTACATTGTAAAATAAATATTTATCTTGACCTTTATTGCAATTTGGCTTGTATATGTTGGTTTTATCCATTGCTATACTCCTACAAGCACTTACTAAGACTTTGTAATCGAAATTTTGCTCAAAATTGGTCCTGGATGACTTAAAATATTAACAAAATTGTTCTCAATGTGTGCGTTGCGGAACACCAAATTTGAAGTAGATTTTTTAGAGGGAACCTTGATAAAGCGAACACGTTAATTCGAACACGTTACCTTCAGTAAACCGTATATTTACATAGATTCGTTCTGGTGAAACATCCTTCGAAATATCCGTGTTTAGGTGGTATTAACATAAATGACATTTGCCGACAAAGAGGTTCGAAAATGCATTTTGCGAATATTGTTGGGGATCAAACTTAATTTGGTCACTCTTTTGTAATTGCTGCTGTTTCATTTCGAGCTTAATTTGAATAATATGTGTGGGAAGTATTGAAGAAAGATGGTAAGTTGGTTCGAAATTTATTACAATAAAGACACATCATCCGGTCCACTAAATGTTGGAAATTTAAATTTTCTTGTGTAAAAGATCCACTAATTAATATGAGATGACATAATTGATTGTTGTTCACGCATAGAAAAAGGATAATTTCTTGATGCAAGGTAAAAAAGTTTTACTTATACGTTAGTCATTAATTAGAAACTTAAATGTATAAAACTTCTACTGTACTCTATTTAATAATTAATTTCGGTCATAATTAATTTCGGTAATAATCAAGCGTTTCATCGAAATTCTTTATTAAAGAAAATTGTTGAAAAAGTTAAATCAATAAATACAAGGCCTCTAAGTTTTCAGTGCTTGATAAACCATCCCGTTTGTTATCAAGCTTCGAGTGAAATTCCTATTGGAATGCATTCTAAAAATACTTTTAAGGGAACCTAGTTTGCCTAAGAATGGGAAAAATATTTTTAATGATAAGCTCTTCATAAAGATTCTGCGATGAGTTCCTTTCATGGAAGTAAAACTTTAACTACTAGATGGCGTATACTGATAGTAATACCGCTTTTAATTAACTCCTCTTCGGTTTGAAGTCACCGGTGGACTAAGCCATATCCATTACCTACTAAAGTTATAGGTCATTATACAATATATTTAATTTGATAAATGATATTTGATTCCTTTAGTAACTGCATAAGCATTTGAATTTGGGGGGGTCCTATGGAGACATAGGACCCCGGGCCCTTATTTTCTAGACATCAGCCACACAAATGACCAAACTGATGAACTAGGACGCCTTCACAAGTTTAACTGACAAACGATTTTTAAAAAATAGAAGTATCCTTTGAAAAACTATGCCATTATTGCTAATTAATTCAAAAATTTTAAAATGGTATTTTGGGCAAGTGTTTGAAAAGCACTGGATACATTAATTTTCTTTAATTACTTGTGGCCATTAACTTCACAACACGAATGGTAATTTAGCACAGAAAGTATAAATAACAAAAGTGAATACATAAACGAAAAAGTAATGAAAAATAAACAAACCTTAAAATAATATAATGTTCTTTTATACGTGTACAAATTTTGAAATTATTCTGTATATAATACACAGTACCATAAACAATACCAACATATATAAATAAATAATAAATGTCCTTAATATGAAAAAAGGGATTTTTATACACAATAGATAAATAAATACTCTACAACTAAATTCCATATTTTATTTCACCAACGAACCTTAAATCTTTATAAAGTATTTTTATGATTATATCAATATTTATAATCATATTATATTCATAATTATATTCAAAAAATAAACATGTAGTGGTAAGAACCAAGGGATAGAACATTTTTAATCGTTATGGGTAGAAATAGTGCATGTATCTCCACAAGAACATGTCAATTCGTGCTTTACTTTCTCATTCATGTCTCACACCCAAATCAAAGACTATAGATTCCATTGGCCGCTAAACCAAAACGTCAGTGAACTTCTTAAGCCAACTGATTACCAGAACCTTACTCGTATTTATGTATAGAAAGCCTTTGAAAATAGAAACTAATTTGGAATTTTACAAGACAATAAAATGGTAAAATTTCTAGCGCGGCGAATTTATTTACATACATTATTCATTCATCAATAAAAATACGATTCTTTAATATTTTTTGCGTTTATTTTATTAGAAATAATTTTTGTTTATTTTGCTAAAAATTCTTTGTTGCTTTTTTTTTTGCTTTACAATTGAAAGTTTTTTCTTGATTTTTTGGAGCACTCAACTCAGATTTGAACTCCGTTTTTTCTTTTTGAATGTTCTGAAGTTTTCGAGATATACCACTAAGTCCAACATGAAAAATTTGAGTTTTTACTCGCATGATTCATTACCTCTTGTGTATTAAAAAAAAGAAAATGAGAAAGTTATCCTAGGAAAGTATTTTTTTTTTCAAAATCTTCTATAATTTTAATTTGAAAAAGTCTAAAATCTGGAGAGTTGCTGTATCATGAGTATATCAAGGGAAGAAGAGGCTTTTGTTGAAAACTTTCCATATTTTCTCAAAAGCTTGTGAATCTCACATTTGGAGCTTTTACTATTTTGCATAATCATCACAAGCATGGCTTTTATTCGAATGTATGCAAAGAACAGGGATGGAAAGATTATTACCCATTTTTTTTCTTTTTTTGGTACTATTAAAAAAGTTGTCTTTTCCCAAGTTTTGTTTCAATAAATAATAAACGACACAATAGGCTTGTGAATTGAGAAAATATTATCCGAAATCATAGAAAGAGGGAGGAAGAGCCTATTTTTCTGAAAATATAATTCTTGTTCTTTCTATTAAAACGGGGGATTTGAGGCGACAGTTTCTTTAATGCAACATAGTCATATCTCGAAAACAATCCAGTGCTTCTAATATATCTTAAATGTCAAAATTTTTACAAATGTTTGCTATAATTATTTTATAAATTTTCCCCCTTTTTAGATCTGAGGTCAACTACTACTTTAGCTGCAAAAGTTTTACAACAACAAAAGTTTACTTCAATACCTTTGGTAACAATGGCATTGTTTTTGTTTGATATTTTTCCCCCATCTTTTGCAAATTTAAAAATAGTTCCTCTTTACAAGTCATAACATTATGTCGGGCCTCATTGAGCACACAAGTCGGTGACCCAGTTTATTGTTTATTTTTTAGTAATAATTAAAAATGTTATGATTAAGAGAAGGATGTTATTGAAAATAGCTTCAGTAAGCGAAATTCCTAAAAAATATTTATGATATTTGGCTGGAACTATAGAAAAATATTCTAAACAGAAATAAGTTTCTGTTTGAGTTTTCTAGAGCATGAGATTCGATTGTAATGAAAAAGAATGAAATATAATGAAGAAATTTTTTTCTGTTAATCCCGACATAGTAGAAAAATATCAAGAAAGCGTAATTTAGTAATTTTGCATTTGCCAATGGAAAATCATTTCAGTTTAAATTTAAATTTTGCCTTCTTTTAAAAGTACTCGTCTGAAGTCTTGTGAAAATGGAAGTGGCACAAAAAGCTTTAAATCTTAAAATTGTGAAAAGAGGACATACATATAATGTATGTATATGACTTAGTAGAAACCGAAAAAGGTCCATACAACTAATACTGCTAATGTTATTTATGCTGGTATTGTAGGAGTAGACCCATCACAAATACCACCCTTTAATGATACCATTACATTGCAGTTGCAAATCATCTTCATAATAAGCCCACAAGCAAACATCACACATATTTGTGATCTTATAGACAAAGTTGCGTTAAAGTTTTTTTTTAACTGAAATTCAGTATTTCCTAGCAGTTTGTTTCATATACATATTATTATTGCGAATTCGGAAGAACTTTCAAAAGCTTTGTCACCCAATGAAAAATGTGCCTTTTTGACTTGTTAGAAACTTAAGCTGGAAAATTTTGATTAATTTGTATGAAAATGTTTCCCTTTAATTTGTATGAAAATATTATTTTTCTTAAATTTTAACTGACACTATATACTGCTTTCAAATAAGAAAAAACAATTGAATTTTTTTAATGTTCGCAGACTTTGATTTCTAGGTGCAAATATTTTATGTTTGTTTAATACGAAATCTACTGCTACTGACATATTGCTGGCAGTTTATAATTGGATTTTGCGATTTAAAAATAAATGGAGGCCTCAATTCGAAGCGAATTGAGATTTTCGGTAATCAGTGGTACGTTTTCTAAAAGTTGGGTGCTTAAATTTAAGAGTGATCAAGCCATTGCCGTGATCTTTAATTAAGAGGATTTTGCACGAAAAATCTGACTTCACACTACACGGTTTAATAATACATTCAACGAATTTTAATCTTTTGTGCATTAATATTTTGTCATTGTGTCAATTACTTTCTGTGGATATTCAGGTTCCCAGTGAGTGTACGAAATATGTAAAGATAAGTTGCTTAACAAATAATCAAAATTCTAGGATTGAAGTGACACTTACTACTATCATTGCCAATGGACCACCACTGTGCTTACTATCGCCTAATTTTTCATCATATTTGTAACTAACTGTAGGGACCAGGAGGCTCAAATGTTTTACTATTTTTTATGTACTGCCTTATAATGAAAACGATTTTTCGCATAGAATTTTTGTGAATTCTCGTTATCCTGGGTAAAAATTTGGGGATTTCAGAAATACGTAAGTGACAATATGCAAGTGGATAATGTACATTTCTCTCCAAACTTTTGCGACAAAACCCTGCTAGTCCACTTAAAATAAAATGTAAATTACGCATATATGTGTATTACTTATTGAGTTCTGTATCATTCATAAGTATGACTGGCATGTCAAAAATTTACGTATATTACAGTGATGAAAAATGGAAGTTGTAATTTCACCGCTTTCAATGTAACGGATACATTGGAAGTGAATTTTTTCTCTTTTCGATGAAATTAAAGGAAGTAATGACACCACCACTATATAAAACTGATGGCGCTCTCTGAAGTTAAGCAGTGCTTAATATTAATAATTTTTCACCGAAATATTTAATATATCTACTTTTGGGGGATATAAAATCGATAAATAAGTGGTATCAAATTTAATAAAAATAATTAACATTGTAAAGTTTCGGATTATTAAAATTTTTGAACAAGAAAATTTGAAATGACGCTAATATTAAGAACTTTATATATTTCACAACATAAATTTCTGCTTGTTCAGATATCATATAATTTTCCAATAAAAAATCCTTCTGACTTTATCAAAAAGAAGTATATTTTCTAACAACAAACTCTCTTACGCTTCCTCAGTTTCATCACTGTTCCCCAAGAAGTTTTCTATTACTCTTATGTTTTTCTAATCATTGACGTCATTAATGGGGACATAAGCGTTAAGTTTATCTGATTTCTCTTTAATAAAAAAATTAAGGTGTACACTACAATCATTATCGCTACAATAGCAGAACAAACACTCTTAAAAAATTAGATAAACAATAAAATATTCCTTTTCTCACTCACATAACAGTCTTGCTGCAAGTGCTTATCTACATATTTATATATACATACATACTTACATACATATGTTATATATAACTTTTATATTTCTTGTTGCTTTGTTATAAAAAATATCATTTTTTTCACACAGCATCAACAACAGCAACAACAACAACAAAAATCGAGAAAGGAAATGTTTCAGCTGTGTTTTTTATTATACCTACATACATATATATATAATATTTTTTTTGCTTTAAGAAGGTCCTGCTGACCTTGTATATACACAAGTCTATAGAGTTAAATTATATGTATGTATATAAGTATGTGTGTGAGCAAATTGAACAATTTATTACACGCATATCAATATTTGTATAGGCGGTAGCGTTTATAGAATGATATATTATTTTGGTGAAAAAGTTTTTCTACTAAATTTCCAGTAGAAAAAGTGCATTCGAAAAAATCATAAAAATGGATATATAGTAATCCGGAAGTAATTCAAATTTAAACTGTTCAAACTACTATGACTTTGACCTAAAGAAGTCCATACAATATTATTGTGCAATAATTGATACTGTACAATAAAATTGCCTGTATGTATATACTTATTATATACGTAGATGTCTCTATATTTAACAAAATTAATAGCCTTTTAAATTCTTTAAAAATAACTAGTATTGTTGGGAAAAGTCCTTAATATTTTATTTCACCTCCATCCCTGTACAGAAAAATTTGTTTATTTACATAAGAAATGTTTGTGTACCCATATGTATGTATGTATGAGTTTATCGTTTGTTTACATTCTTGGGCTTGAGTAACAACAAACAAAAACAAACAAAAACTCAATGCAAAAATTTTTTGCGAGTGCAGTCCTCGTAATTGTTCGAGCTCAATTTTGCAACTGTCTCTTGGTTGTATTCTCGCTCTTTCTCTCTCGATATATATAAATTTATTTTATTGTAAAATTATATTATATTTTTAAGGTAAACAGAGAGCAAGAATACCAAGGTCTTGCTTAATACATTTTCTTTGCAAAAAAAAAACCATTAGACAAGAGTATGATGCACGACAAAATGATAGAGACCCGAGTAGAAAATATGGAATTCTCTTGGGCAGGTTTTAATTAAAATTTAAAGACATACAAAATGAAAACTTGCATAAGAAAACTTGATGTGTGTAAATGAGTCTTTTGTACAGCTTTTGTATTCGTTGTAACACTTCATAGTAATTTAGAAACACTGAGTCACTAAAGATTTTCTAAGAAATTCGATAGACATAAAAAAAATCGAAAGATGCAAAGTCTCATCATGAAACCGGCGAATTTTCATTGCCTTATAAGAATACTTTAAATTTCACCTCCTTTAAACTATAATTAATTTCATCTACATCGTAGTCATCGATTGCCATTTATAGCTTGTGAGCTGACAATTATTATGCATTTTTATGCGTCTTTTTTTTAATAATGGACTCACCATTGTAAGGAGTTTTCTGTTTGGTCTTCTCCTTTTTACATACAAACATATTTTGCACAGTCAATCTTTGAATTGTGCTGAAATGCGGATATTACATCATGTGCTCTAAGTCCTTAGGAATTAAGAGGAGTCTATGTTAGTTAACAGTTGACGTATGTCCTTCAGATATAGTCTTCCACCACACAAACACGGATATATTTAACAACAAATGTGTGGCCATTTACATGAATTACCATCTTTTTCTTAATTGAGAATTTGGAAGTACCTAGTTTTAAGATACCGTAGGACTATGGCTTCAAAAAGGTTGGTGTCATCGAAAAGCCAATATAGGGCAAGCTATTGATTTCTATTGGTTCCATGTGTTCTTTTACTGCTTCTTTGAGCTTTTGTCACTATTGCCTTATTCATTTTGATTTTTCTCTGAAGTCTAGTATTGTGCACCTACTGATGTCAGACTTTACAATCAACTTTCCTCTTCTCTTGAGCTCTTAAGAAAACCGTATGATCATCCAATAACCGTAATCATCGGAAATTGTGCCTGCGACTTTCTTTCTTACTTCCGTCATCTGACATCGAGTTTGTCCACGCTTTTTGTATCTAACCACGACTTTTGTGGCCAGAAGTTTTCAGCTGGCTGCCGTGGTTAATCCAGAAATGCATACTTATACGTCCATTATATTATCGTCTAAGCCTTACGAAATTGCTCGACACTGCGGGTCTACACTCAATTGTCGTATGTCAGCAAAGCCTTTTTTTACCATATGTCGTTTAAAATCTCACATAATTTATTTAAAATTAAAAAAAATTGGAAACTTTTTTGAAAATGTCCTTCATATAAAAACTTTTTTTAACATCTTCCCAGTTTTTTTATTTTTTTTTTTTATTTTTCTAAATTTCAACTCATGACCTCTCTTATTATGCAAGCGACAAGCGAGTCTTTTAAATGCACATTACGATAAAACGTTACCTACACATTAGAATTTCATTAAACTACAACTTAAACAAATTTCGGTATTTTTTTATTCTAGTTCAAAAATTTCTTAATAAAATAAGTGAAATAGTGAAATATCTAAATGATTTTTATTGAAGAAAGAGTGTATTATGGAAATAATGTTTTTATTCATTAATTCCGTAAATCGATAATACAATACAATTATAAATCTAATATTTTACAACTCACCGAACGATGAAATCGAATCTTTTTATTAGTTAAGCACTCACTTGTCTATCGGGATTTCCAATTATTTTCAATTATAAAACACTAAACGTATACCAATTTTGAATTCGAATATTTTTTAAAACGAGTACAACTTAATTGTTTAGTTTTAATTTTCTTAAGATGCAGCAAGTCATAAGCAACGAAATAAATTTTACAAATTTCTTATTTAGTCCTACAAAAGTTTTATTAACGTAAGGATATTGTGAACAAAAGTTTAATACAATCATTTACAACTTTCATATGTATTTATAGTATGCAAAATTGTATAAGCTCTTCGTGAGTAAATAAATCTATTCAAATTCAACAAACATTTAATAAATGAAATATATATATATATATATATATATATATATATATATATATATATATATATATATATATATATATATATATATATATATATATATATATATATATATATATATATATATATATATATATATACATATATATAAATATATATATATATATATATATATATATATATATATATATATATATATATATATATATATATATATATATATATATATCCATATACATATCTGGAATTGTAAACATTTTTAAAGTCTGGTTTTAATAAATTTAAATATTATTATTATTATTATTATTATTATTATTATTATTATTATTATTATTATTATTATTTATTAGAACAATATAAAATATTAACCTAATTTACAAAACACACTACCAGGGCCTACGGTGCAGATTTAAATATATTCTTCATAGTTTTTGAGAAATATTACTGAAATTAAAAAGAATTTCTCACAAAATGTTAGAATAATTTTTACTTTGATTTTCTATTTAAAGTATTCTTTATTAATTATAAGTAAGTGATAAATAGTTTTGAAGTTAGGCGAATAAATAAAAACATATTTCTTGTTAATTGATCATGAAAATAAAAAAAAACGCCAATAGTAAATATTTTTTGTCAATTAATTTTGTGTAAATAAATGTAAAACATCCTTATTATTATGCAGCGCGTATTAATGCTGTCAAAACTCACACTATAGTAAAATGAAAAGAGAGTTTTCAAATGAGAAATATTTTATGACAAACCGAGAGATTTACTCAAGTAAATTTTATTTCCTTTAGCATTTCCAACGTACAAATTAACAGGTTTTCTCAACGTGTCAGGAACATTGTGTATGAATGTGTGTAGAAGATTTTTAATTTAAAAATTTCCCCCTATTTTCCATTGCAAAATCGCAAATGTGTATGTATATCTGTATGTTTTGCCCAACTTTTGCACATTGCTTTTGAGGTTGTTATCGGTACGTCGAAAGGAATAATGTACAACAATTGTTGTTATTTTCTTCTCTCATTTTCAGTTTTAGTTTCGTAGTGTAATCGAGCGGTCGAATTTGTCAATTGTGGTCAATTCTGTGCGGTAGTGTATGTGTGGTTTGAGGCCTTAAAGTTACACAAAAAATTGAAGTGTGTGCAGAATGAATGTGGCACTGGGTCTGCTTAATATAATCATAAACTAAAAAGAAAATACGCGATAAGCAAATCGTATGTTTGATTAAAAAGATATTGGAAAATGCCAATGACACTTTACACGCTTTAAGTGTGAAAAGTATTATAAAAGGAAATTTTAAATAGGATGTATTTTTTGCATTTTTCCACGTAAAAACTTCAAGAAAATAAATTTTTATCTATAACTTTTTTTATTTTTGGTTATTACTCTCCGTGCAACATCCGTAGATATAATATTGTTTGATTATTTAGCATCTTGTTGCCGTTTCTCCTTTTGCTTCTACTTGAAAACTCTCTTTCTCTCTTAATAAAAATCTCTTAAGTTGTCATGGCATCCGTTTTCAGTTGCAAATGGCGCTATTTTTTTTGCTGCTGCTTATTTCTGTATCCTCTACTGTAACACTTTCAATGTGAACTTTTTCATCTTCATCTCTTTACGTGTTTAATAAATGTAACATCCATCTATGGTCCTTTTTATTTGGTTGTATTAAAAATTCTACCGCTTCTTTTGTACGTTTGCGTGGGAAAATGCGTCATTAGTGGTCTAGTCTCTGTAGACATTTAACGTAGTCATACATTTTGTCGCATTAATTAAATATAACATTGAAAAAATAAAACACATCAAAATTAGGCTATAGTTATATTAAAATTATTTGATATGAAAAATTGAGAAAAAATCGAATTATTTATTTTTAATTCATATGAAAATTAGACACTTAATAAATCAAATAATTGTAAGAGAATGTTTAACTAAAAATAGTGGAATATATATTAATACTATAATTACTGAATAAAATTTAATTGAAAGAAATCAATTATAGAAAATAAAATATAACAATTGGCAAATAATTTACGAAATATAAAAATATATATGTGTAAAAAACGTGTAATCAAAATCACATGCTTCCGTGGTGTAATACAAAATAATTCAAAGTAACTGATAAATAAATAAAATTAATCATACGCTGAGAATAATTTCTAAACAATTCCAATATTAGATATAATCAAAGACTAAGAAATACTACATTGATATCAATAGTATGTTTTAAAACTAGTCCGAAATGTGGTTTAGAGCCCAAAAGTTTTACACAAGAGTGCATATATTTTACATAAAAGAAACAATAAAAATAAAGTCCATTCTATGTATATGCATTCCCTTGCATTTCTGTGCATTCTATGCGTTTCTAAATTCATGTTAGATACAATGCGTTTTATGCATTAAGTTTATTATTTTGATCAGCTGTAGTGTAAAAATTTTTGTGAAATAAAAACAATTTTTGCAAAAATGGACAGTGAGATTGTGATGTTAAAAGAATTTATCGAGTTTATATGCATAAAATTTCTATTAAAAGGACCTACCAAAAGACTACGAGACGATTTTGTGTGCGTTCCCTGTATTTAGAACGGGAAGTGAGGGGTTCATTTGCAGTTTCAATAAGATTCTCCTCTGTTGCAATTGCTTAAAAAATAAATATAATAGAGGTGACACTCAGTACACAAAAGTAATTGAAAATTATAATTCAAATTTTGTTAATGAAAGAACTAAGTTAAAAATTGATTTTAATGTTTTTTTTTTTTTTTTTTTTTTTTTTTTTTTTTTGAAAATAGCTCTAAACTTAATTACTAAAGCTTTTTCAACCTTTTTTGAGGCAAAAAAAAGCGAAAATTGAAATCCATCACAAAAACTTTTTATCGATATCATTGAAAATAGAATATAATTTTATCATCCTTGTCTAACTTTTTTCATGATGCATGAGACGCAACCAAAGGAAGAAAGTTAATCTTTATGCTCTGTAACTTGTCACATACAATTGCCCTGATTCTACTTTTTTGACACATGTATAAGACGCAACAATGCATAGAATGGATGGTATGGACTTTCCGCTAAAATAATCAGCCTAATTACGAGTGTCGTTGTCGTATTTCGACTTCGACAGTTTTGTAATAGATTAAAGATAACTTGCAATGTTCTTCTTTAATCTAGGACAAAAATGTCGAAGTCGAAATACTACAACGACACTCGTAATTAGGCTGAATATATTTATTTTTATTTATTTATTGTCGAATTAACTTATAATTAAAATTATAAGGTAATATAACGGCTGAATATAAATCCCTCCTTTATATGGAAAAAAGTGCTCTAACTTCACTTGGAGTTAATGAAAGAAATTAATCGTTTTTTTTTTGGAAACTCATTTATTTACGCGGTTTCAAAATGTGCACTTCTTTAGTCATTTAAAATAATATTGATATTTTTTTTACAAATTTCACCATTTTATTTTAATTTATAAACTTAATTTATTTTTCAAGCTTAAGGTCTCTCTTAATTTTTTTAATTTTTTGATCCTCAAGATGATACTCGATGACTACCCAGGTATCGATTAAAAAATTAAAAGAGGCCTTATACCTGAAAAATAAATTAAATCAAATAATTTTTTTATATATTCCATAAATTATCAAGTTATAAATACATCAGCATCAAAATTCATATATTTCAAAAAGATTACCGTTATTTAAAATGTCCTTAATGAAACAACAGAGTTTTTATTTCCGCTGAAATCAAACTTAGTATATTTTTTTGCAAAACTTAAACTATAAAAATTAAGTCAATAAACATTGCAATTCTGCAGCTAGATATAGAAGAATAAATAAATTAATTAATTATTAAAAATTCATTTTCTTTCGAAATTCATAAACTGACGAATACGATCTCCTAATTATTCGGAAGCTATTTCATAGAGATAGTGGTAAATTTGGGAAAGGCGGAAAGTTGGGTTAATTCAGTGTTGTACAAAGCAATGTCGTACTGTAGTCAGTATATATTATGATGTCCTTGCAAATGTTTCATTTTATAAATCATGCAATTTGTGTTACATTAATTGTGTTAAATCTTTTTTCTATAGAAAAATAAAGAATCCTGTGATAATCCCAAATGCTTTACAGCAAGTCATTTACCAGGCAGAGGTATTGGAGATAGTGTTATTAAGTAACCCGACTTTCCACTATGAAATTTTCCACCCTACTCTATGCAGCCTCAGCCCTGAACTGCTGGTAACTACTGCATCGTAGTGAAGTGCATCCTTGCTCCTTTCATAAAGGGCCGCCATTCCGAGCACTTAAGGGGCAATCATGGCCTTCTTCATTATTTCTTTAATTCTGAAGCAGGAATGTTAATATCCTTTCTGAGCTTATCAACAATATGTATTGTTTGCGCGCGATTGTACTGAAATCACTCTCCTCTTGCCTATGATTGTTTCTAGGGCGTACATACGCTGCCGCATATTAACAGGAATGAAGTTTTTCTCTTTAATTTTATTTAGCAAACTGTCACAAAAATAATTTGTTTATGCTTTCTATAATTCGAGATAGAAAATATGTATGCTAAAGCCCCAAAATTGACCTTCGTAGACTAGTAGGTAGTGTACTAGACTCGTAGTGCGAAGGTCCCAGGTTCGCATCCTGCCGCAGAACTCTGGCAGTTTGTGTTTGATAATTAAAGGGAGCGCACAACAAGCCTTCACTGGCTTAAGTGTATGTCGTATGACATGGGCTATCACACCCCTCCAATCAACGTAACCTAACCTAACCTACCTAAAGCCCCAAAAAAGACAAACAGCAATATTTTGAATTGATTCCTGAAAATTGAGGAACAGTATATTGCAATAAGCGAGATTTTTTCATGAAGAGCTTAAAGTACAAGTGATTATCGAAAACATAATCCTTGACAAAAATTTTTGGGTGTTATACACATAAAATTTTTGCCTTTAATATTTGCATTTGTGTGCGTTTGCTTTCAAGAAATCGACAATTGTCGTGTGTACTAATGAAATGTATTAAAATGCTTGTTTTAAATTTGTTTTAGCAGTTTAGTGTAGTGTAACTCTATTATTGTCAATATTTATAATATTTTTATTATTTTGTGTGGCTGTCTAATGAACACTGTAGAAATTTGCAAATAGTATTGTGAGAAAAGTTTTAAAAATATTTCATGTCATTTTATCGCGAAAATTAAAGAAAAAATAATTTTCTTCTTATTTCTTCTTTTCTATGTCTTATCGCTAAGCTCATTGCATTAATATTAAACACATTTTTTCTTGCTCATCACTTTTAAATTAAATTATTAAATTTTCTATATTTTCTGTTAATAGACGAAAAACATTTGCCGACACTTAAAATTTATAACTGACATTTTACATGTCAATGAAAAGACAGCTGCTGAAATTTGATTTGTCTAGCACCCGCTCAACACATACAATAGCATTTATGTATTAATTTATTATAAGCGCAAAAGGCAACGCCACAAAAGGCGAAATAATCTTAATTTAAAAAAATATTAATGGTTTTTGTTTTTTCAATATTTAAAACTCCCTAAAAGTATGCAATTCGACTACAACATAAATATTAGGCATAGACATTCGATGACGTTCGTACGAGTTCATTAGAGTGTGTTGATGTTTTGCTTGACATAAAGTTCAGTTGATGGATTGTATTTGTCAAAGCCTTAAAATTTTTCTGAGCTTTTAAAATAAAACAAAAACAACGTAATCACTTTTCACTTGATGAAAATTGTTTATAATGCGAACTTTGGTGAAACATTTTAAATTAAAATGTGTTAGTGTTTTGTCTGCCTTTTATATAGACTTTTCTTTCAAAGGAAACAAACAAAAACAAAACAAATTTATTTACGTAGTCAATTTTCACATTAAACTGTTGGACTTCTTTAATGCAAAACTTATGAAAATTGTCAGCAGCTGTAGCTAAAATATAGAAAAAATACCAGAAATAAATTTATTTTAAACTTGTTTAGAATATTTTCTTCTCAAAATAGTTTGACCGACATTTCAAGATGTTACATTACTTTCCATATGATAAAAAAAATAGACATTTTACCTGAATAAGTATTTAAGAAAGCGACCTTCCAGCAGGTAATAATTTAAAATAAATAGATGAGCAAAACAAAATTTAATTATGTCGATGGACACAAGCAGAGCAAAGCAACATTCTGTTGTAATAAATTATTACACGTGCAACATGCGCGATCATGGAATTTTTATTCCAACACTTGGATGTCATTTTATTACATAATGATAGAATTTATGGAATACTTTAAACCAATCACAGATAAAGTATAAAATTTAATATTGAAACTAATCATTTGAAAAATTAGCACTCAAAGTTCCTTAATTATTTACAAGTTAGAAGAATAATAAAATAGATTCATACCGATTATAAATTGTTTGTTGTGCAGTTTGTATTAAAACCTTCCAGGTCTACTATGTTTATATATTTTTCTAATATTTACATATTATTATTTTCTTATATCGGGTCGAAGGCCTTATTGTTTTAAACAAGCTGCTCGAAACTCATTAATAATTTAATTAATTTTTTTTTCTTTATTACACCTCTTGGGAGCATTTGGCTTAGACACAGCATATCCATCTTTTACGAGTTGTTGCAGTTGTTTTCGCATTGTTATTTTTGCCCTGTATCAGTTTCGTTAATCGGTTGTTGTTCCAGCTGAGTAGATGATTGGTCTGCTCTAGCAGGTCTAGGATAATGGGGCTGCCATATGTCGTTGCCTAGAGAGATGAGCGTTAATTAAATTTCGATTTATGAACAGCTTAACCACAACAAACAAAATCTAATTAAATTATATAATCTAGTAAATAAACTTTGTGTTTTATTACTAAAGCTGGTTCTTGATATATTTGGTGATAACAACCAAATTTGCTAAGTATTTGTAGCCTTAAATGAATAAATAAAGTTAAATTACATTGTGACTATGGTAAAAACGTTTCTATTTTAATTATGCTAAAATATCGAATAACAATGACAGTATCTACTGCACTTATAAATGTTTGTTGCTTTCTTGGTTATTAAATTGCCAAATATCTTTACACAAATCAGTTTTTTTAATTATTACACCATTTCTTGCTTATTAAATTATTAATTTATCTTCTCTATAAACTTTGCGTGTCTGACAAATTTGGAGTTAATTTTTTTTATTCGAAATTCAAATATTAATGGTGAAGGCACTACTAGAAGGAAAGAGAAGATATAGAAATTATACAGATTCCTGATAGCTAAAAATTTCGTTTAAATCTCCCACCCAGTTATTGGGAAAAAAATCGTTATTCGTTTTAAGTTGTAAGTTAGTCTATATGCCTGAATTATAAATAAATTCTAATTTATCAGTAGACTTCCACCATCATACCTCAAAAATTTTTAAATTTATTTTTAATAAAAATTACCTGTTGTGTTGTTTTCGAAGCCTGCCAAATTATACATTCTTATAATTTTCAGATATTATTGACATTTGAGAAAATCTCATATTGTATTGGAACGTTTTTATATGCTTGTATACATGATAGCTGAAGTTTACTGATAAACTTGGACTTAGATTCAATATTATTCGGGCTTAACCCATAACAAATAAGAAAATCTTTGAGTCCATTTAAAGAAAAATCTTTGCAGAATACAAAATTTTTTTTGACGTAATATTGTATTTGTTAACTGAAGCCAAAACCCCCTTTCCGCTGTCTATCTGACATCCACATTTCACTGAATCAAATCAAAAGCAATTAAGATGCATTAAAAATATAAAATTTCCATTAAAATATATTTTATAGATTTAAAGAAACATCTCCAACTACTTCACACAAAAATATCTTAAGAAAATATTAAAAGGAACTTGACGAAAAGAATAGAAAACATGTAAACAAAACACAAAAGGAAACTTAACCTGCAAGAAAATTATAAAGAAAAATAGCAAAAAATACATAAATAATGAAAATAATATGAAAGTAAAAAAATACTTTAAGAAAACAACACACAGTTAAAGGAAAAACCAAAACGCAAAAAGAAAAACCGACTTAACCTAAAAGCAACTGAAAGGTGCTTTGAAAAGGAATAAGATTCCAAAAATACATCTAAGGAAAAAAATTTAAAACATCAATAAAAAAATGGCTCACAAAATTAAAATAAGAAATTTTTAAAATATCAAAAATAATTTTACAAAATAATTAAAAATTGCAATAAATAAATTTACAAAAAAGAGCTCAACTATTTATCACCTTTAAGAAACACAAGCAATATTTTAAAAAACTTTAACTATTAACTAAATTTATAAGCAAAAAAAAAAATCTTTTGAAATAAAACGAAATGCCTTTTGGTCGCAAATCACCATTTGAGGCCTTGGCCTTGCCAGGTGTCATGTTGGCCTATAAATACAGTCAATTTCGTCAACGTCGTCGTGAAGCGGCCAGTCGCCGTGTGACAGAACGTGAACTATCTGCCTTGCATCATAAAATTGTAAGTAAAATATTGATTAATTAATTTCTATACAATTTAATATTAAATATCGACATTTTATCATTATATTTTTTATTAAAAATTTGTTCAAAAGGCTTTTGCCACATCACTACACACAAAGAAAAAAATGTAAAAGTTCATAATGCTCGAAACATTTTTGTCACTTTTATAAAAAACAGAAGAATAAGAAGCAACAAAAAAATATTTTTTTGTAAAAATATTCTTAGGAATTCTTCCAAGAAGTTAGTGTTGGTCATGTAACGCAAGATACTGATTAGGAGCATCCCATATAGAGCCTTTATAGGTTACGAAATCGATATCGTCATATTATCTTTTAAACTAATTTGCCTCTTTCGCCAAGTTATTCAGCATCGCTGGGAATATTGCTTTAAACATAGAGAGGATAATTATAGTTAGTTGAAGTACAAAGATTGTTGGAAATTGGGGCCATAAAGGAGAATGTGAATGGTATAATTAATCATGATCTTGTAATAATATCTGATTGGGGTCAGGTGAATGAGGTAAATTTCAATGTTCATAAGATACAGTGTGGTGCACTTGCGCATAGACTTATGAACTGCTATGCTGCTCTATCCGTAATATTCGAGAATCAGAAGCTCTTGACGTTCATGGCATTAAAATGCAGTGTGATGTGCGTTGGACTGAAAATTAAGAAGCGTTCTAGTGCCTCTATTTTGTAGCAGATACGAGTACTTCACTTCTTCTGATATCCATACTGTTAATACCACCTTCAAGCTACAACGGAAAATGGATTAAATTTCTCATATATGGGCCGGTGCTTCAAAGTCTGTTTTGTAGTTTGTATATGTATATCAGTTTATAAAACTTCCAGGATGACTATGAAGAAAATTTTTCTAGAATAAAGTTTTTGTCTAATTTTTTATTTATCCACGCAGGAAATCCTGGTAAAATATTTGCATTAAGGTCTTCCAACATTTACGGCCATAATTAAAAAAATGTATTTTGTTTTACAGAAGGTTTCTTTAGGAAACAAATAAAAATATTTGTGTTATAAATTGCGTATGAACCGAAATCCGCTTGGTTCAATAAAAGGAACTTAAAATAATAAATAAAAATTTAATCATTACGTATTTAACTTTTAACGTAAAAGCCCTAAAAAGTAAAACTATAAATATAAACTAACGCTTTTAAGCTTGACCTAAACGTTAAAGCTGAAATAAGCCTCCTTACGCACCTAATGGTGAATAAAAAGAGCAGGTTTTGCTCAACTAAAGAATAATAAAAGTATATTTGCACTAAAACCACTTAAAACGTTGTGTCTCAAAACCAAATGAATTTTTAACAAATATCCGTAATTTTTCCTAAAATTTCTTCAACTCGTCTTCACCTGACAAAATTTTTCTTGTCCTGCCATCGATAGAGTTTCTTCTTTCTTAGCGAATGTCTGCAACAAAAAAAAATTAATTTAAATTTTAGTCAACAACCATAAATAACATAGATAAGTATCGTTTATTTCACATGAAACAAAGAGTAAAATACCTTAAAAAATGTATAAGAAAAACAACAACAACAAAATATACAGGCGGCAAGAACAGCAGGAAACAAGAAAATATTTACTTTTATCAACATCAAAAGAAAGTAAAAAAAATAAATTAAAAGGATGTTAAAGGTGGCCTCATATCTTGGCCACCAAAGGACAACAAGAGCAGGACTAGAATGCCACGAAAGGCTAAAAGAGCAACAACAAAAATGCTACTGATATGCCTGCACCTTTAGATGGTTAAATAAACTTTAAAGCACTACAACTACAATGACATGCCTTAACATTCATGTGGGTATTTGAAGGCCACAGGTCAATATTACATACAAATGCAGCTACAAATCGACATGTGCATTAGTACCCATACAATATATATATATATATATATATATATATATATATATATATATATATATATATATATATATATATATATATATATATATATATATATATATATATATATATATATATATATATATATATATATATATATATATATATATATACATTTGTTGCTGTTTACAGCACCTGCTAACACATGTATTTTGATGATGGATAATGTGGTAGAAAATTAAATTTTTAAGACTTAATAAACCAACCACAATAGACACGACAGACAGAGAAACTGAAAGACAGACAGTTTGAAGGCAGCCCTTGGGCTTGTGTCAGAGATATTTATTCATCATTCACATTGTTTGAAGAATGAAAACAAAAAGCTCTCAGATTAAAGAGACCATATAATAATGATGTTCAAGTAGTCTACAAAAAAATCTCGAAAGATATAAACAAAAGCTTTATTTGTTTTAACGTTCAAAACCAATTGAATTCTTTTTTAATGGTGGTCTCAGAACGAGTGGTGTTGCAAAAAGAGATGTTATTTAAAATATTTGAGTAAAAATTGTATATTTTGCTGGTTGGAATAACGACATAATATAACAGCAAAAATATAATATTAAAATATAATATAACATCAAATAATATTTTTCTTTAAATTGATGATATTATTCGACCTTTGTCTTAATTAATTTATTTAATTATTTATTGAACTTGAGAACTTTTTAAAAATAAATATAAATATTAATAATATTCAATATTTTCTAACCCTGTGGGTGTTTTCTTCGGGAAATTCAAATTATTCTAAAGAACTTGAATACTAATAATGAAAAAAATATTTAGTTAATTTTTTCGACCTTTTTTAATATGTCTTATATTTTATTAACGAGCTTTAAGTCTATTTTTAAAAAACAATTTGTATTTTATTTCAATATTTAAAAAAAAAAAACCTACAATCGAAAATTGAAATTTTTCCTGAAGAAGACGCCCAAAGAGGCTTCGAAATATTGAAATAAAATAAATCAATTTTTTTATAAAAACACCTAAAGCTTGTTAATAAAATATATTAAAAGTATATATTTATTTAATTTTTTTTTGTAATTTTTTTCTCATGAAATTTTTTTTAACAATTTGAATTTCCACAGGCTATAGAAATATTGAATATTGTTAATAATTAAAAATAAAAATATATTGCTTTTTAAAAAGACCTCAAGCTCAATAAATATTTCAATAAATTTATAATAATTTTTTTTATTTTATGGTTTGAAAGGCTAAAATTCACAAACTTGATTTATAATAAATAAGTTCATTTGTTCATTGATATTGCAAAAAATCAGTTTAATTTAGCTCCAACAGGCAGCTTTTGGTCACTTGGGTTCATGAAATTGGTCGCTTTGCATTACCTGTAATAGACAGCAAATATAGAACTGGAAATAGTGAGTGAAAATTACCTAAAGTATAAGTGCATTTATCGATCCTGCGACTTTCTAGCTTCTAGTCCAGTACATTAGCCACTAGACCACTACGATAGCACCTTTTTGAAAAATTAAATATATATACATAGCTTTCTATTTCAATTAGAAAGGCTTATTTGACTTATTTTTTACTTATATATGACAGTTTCTGCATGAACAAATTCGTTCAAAGGATTTTTGTTATATATTTTGTAGGTTATTAGGAAAAGTCTTAAGAATACCACATAATATATGATATATTATTTAGGAAAACATTTAAAAATTTTCCATTTCCTATACTCGTAACTATTCTTCACTTGTTACGACTTCTTAAATGTTTCAAGGATCTCATTTAAGCTTTTTTCGTATGCCTATATATAAGCAAAAAGCTTAAAATCTTTTATAGATCATGTCCCAAGATTTTGATATTTTCTGTAATTTCTTATATTATACCTAGTACTTTATTTATAATTTCAAGAAATTTTTCGGTTTATATTCGACACTTGATAAAAGTTATTGCTCGTACTCACCAACTTTTGCAAAATGGTTTGAAATAAAATTCCGTATCATAAGCTACAATTTTTTTGTTGCATATAGAGACAATCTTCCCCTGCAGAAGCTAATATCGTGACAAAGACATCTAAAATTAAGTAAATTTTTAAAATTTCAATCGATGGAAAGGAGGTACTGCCGTATGGAAGTCTTAGTTCTTAGCGGAAGTTTATTACATATTTCTTTTATTTGATGGGAAATAATTCTCAATTACACATTTTAAGTAAAAAATAAACACAAAAATTATAAATAATTTCAAAGAAAAAAAAAGTGTAAATTTAAATAAAATATGTTATACTTTTTGCTGAATGATGGATTTTTGATAACAATTTGTTTTGCTTGAAAGCAATAAATATCTTTTTTACATATTTTACTACTCGATTAAAATTATTAATCTTTTGTACAAAAATGTACTACATATTCAGTTCAACTAGTGCGAGCATCTACAAGAACACAAAGGGGTAACAAAAAATCGTTCAAGGAGCCGTGCTATTAATGTTTAATTAAAATTATTTCTCTTACACACAAATGTTAGAATTTGGCATTAATTGTTGCTCACAGCTGTTAAACTAAACATATTTGAAAAAAAATTTTATCAGTTAAAATTATTTAAAAAAAACCAAAAATAAATTAACAATATTTAGTAAATTCATTATTCGAGATATTCTCCAAAATAATTATTTAAAAAAAGTATTATTTGTTGTGGGCTGAGCTGAGTATATGCCTAAATTTCAGTGGCACTAGACAAATCATCAGTACGCTTCAGCCAAATCATGTTTGAAAAATTAACAAATATTATATGAGAATTAAATTCTTTCTACTTGTGATGTATAAAACATATAAGTATAATAGTTTTAGAAAACAACAAAAAAACAATTACAATGGACTTATGACTTTTTTATTTTCCTCACACCTTTATTAATACAATTTTAATCGCCCTGATCTTCACGCCTTCTATACAAATGCCTTGGAGAACTAATTCTGTGGTAGATACTGACAATTATTAAAGAGTAAGTAATTTGAATGGATACGGGGTTATTACTACTCAACAGTCAGATCAGTTATTGCTGCCCGAGAATGCTAAGAGATCGAGGTGGAGGCCGCTGTAAATGTTGACCAAGTTGCTTATGAGTTCAGTAAATAGTAACTAATTTTTAAGTTCCTACATACTCTAAGGCAGTTTCTTAGAGGAAATTACTTTCTTCGAAGTAGGTCTGTAGCTTGATATTTTTCTTTTAAATAACACTCCGGCAATTAATGCCTACTTCTTACTTCTTTGTGCACAGGATAGTAGAAGAGAGGGTATAGATGGTGATAAAGAGAAAGACAGGGGGAGATAGCTTAACTAATTCTTATACAAGTCCGCTATTGCGATTTTTAATATTTAGGCACGTTAACGTTAAGACATTTAATTAAGTGTCTTACTTTGCCGGCGATTTTGCTAACATTACCGATCAAGGAGGGCGGTGTAATATACATTAGCATAGAAGAGTATCAATCGCTGTCGGTACTGTTCAGTGGCCAGTGTTATGCCTTCATCACTTAAACCGTCTAAAACTTGAGAAAAATTCATGATAACTAGACCTGAACAGGGATCGAACTCAGTTTCTCAGTCACAATTTGTTGTGTAGTCAACGTGCCAACCACTTCAGCCAACAGCACCCTACAGCTAATGTTGGCTCATTTTGCTGGTGGCTAATTTACCAAAAATAAATAGTAAAAGCCACGTAGTCTTGCAAACAATTTTTTTTTAAGAAACAAAATTATCTCCAACACTAAACCAAAAACTGTCATTAAAATCAAACGGCCGGAGATTTTTTCTCATATAAAATATTCGTATATAAAACTAAAACAGCCAAGAACTTTACAAAAATGTTGTCATCAAAAAAATTAAAGAAATAAAACAAAAAGCAAAATTTATAACTCGACCTGTGAAAGGAAAATAAGCAAAAGACCAAATGCGCCTGGAAAACTTTAAATCATACTTTTGTGTGCATAATTCGACAAAAGTTTTTGGTTAGTGGTGGCATATTTGTTGGCAGTTTTTCTTAATCTCAAACTAAAATCAAAGAGTCAACAGCAAATTGCAGACTTATGTGGGTCTTTGTTCTTTTCTTAAAGGTTTTCTAAATTGCTGGCGGTTTTAGCCAAATGGCAAACGGCCACTTTTCATGTTGTTCTTTATTTATTTTAAAATAATTCCATTCAGGCAACAAAATGTCTGCTTTTATTCTATATTTCTAAATAATTTTCCACAAAGTTGTGTTTTTTATTTTAATTTTTTTGGTTATTTTCCTATTGTAAGAAAATAGTTTTGCAAGAAAAAAGCAACTACCATCCTACAAATTCAAGGCTATTCAAATTTTTGGCTAAAGTATATAAAATATATTTGAAGAGTTTCAATTACGTATAAAACAATAGACAATTACCTTTTTGAAATATAGATTATTCATGAATAATTGCAATGTTTTCAAAGTGATTTAGTAAATCTACTCTACGCTATAAATATGCTCGTAAGAATATTCGATCTCTTACAGAAAACATATAATGGGCTATTATTGATTACAACATGGAATTGCCTAGAGCTGAAGAAAATATACTATACTAAATATATTCCTCTAAAATCCTAAAAATTTGCTGACTATTTTTTATTAACAAATGTTATATCTGTAACTTTCTTTTGTGTGGCATTTTAAATTAAACGTATCAACGTAACGTTAAATTAAATGTATTAACGTGACGTAAATTTTAATTTCTTTTGTGAACGAGTACAAAATTGACCCTAAAAATGCATTTTGAGTTTTCTTATATTTCTGTATTTTAAATTGAATTTTAAGCCTTAGTGATAAATACTTTTGTGCGATATTTTAGGAGGAAGTTCCTATCCATTTTCACTGTAGGAATGAAAGAAACTCATATCTCCAGAAGTTGGAGGGTTGGAAAATGTTATTTGCAGGATTTTTCGTAATGTTTTAAACAAAAGTTCTGAATTTATCTAATACTTAAACATAAGGATTTCAAGATCTCCTATCTGTATTTACTATAACAATATACAAAGAGGGGTGAACTTTTACTACTTGATTAAAAGCCAAAACACTGATACACATAAGTATGTGCATATATTTTTTGTTACTTCGTCCAGAATTTGCCGTCACAAAATTTTTGAGAGAACTTTATTAAGCGATAATAAAGAATAAAGAAAGAAAAACCTAAATAACATATGCATGTTAATTTCGTACTAAAATACTTTGGAATTGTTGTTGAAAAAATGTTAGAAAACATTTCGTTTCATTATATTAATTTTTCACTTAAACTTAATTAAGATGTTTATATTCGTCAAAAATTATAGCAACCATCTAACCACTGGAAAAAAATAGCAAACGCACGAAAGTTAATGATGGCCATGCGGTGGCCATGGAAAATAATACCTCCTCCTTCTTTAATAAAAATAATTTTAACAAATTGTCGTAAATGTAACGATTTATTTTTCACTTTCAGTATATCAGTTACCTGCCTTCGTGATGACACCTAGAAGTTAATACGCCTTGTTGTCTTCAAATGGCAAAATTAAATGCTATGAAAAATATCTTAGAATTATGTTTCGTATTAACAATTATTAACAATTGAATGTTTTTATTAATAATAGTAAGTCAATGTTTTTTATTTAGAAAAT
The DNA here is from genome assembly GCA_963681545.1 of Germaria angustata. Lineage (NCBI taxonomy): Eukaryota > Metazoa > Arthropoda > Insecta > Diptera > Tachinidae > Germaria > Germaria angustata. Next base: position 1,496,393 of record OY813002.1, on the reverse strand, counting down.
ATTCAGCTGTCAAATGCTAATTGAGTAAAATAAATAAGACATGTGTGAACACAAAAGCCGATAACGCAATTTAAAATTAATTGCAACATCAAATATATATGTCTGATCATAGTATTACTAAAATTTTCGTAAGAGCCAAAATTAATTTCAAATAATTTAAAGTCGAAATGAAATATGTATATGGAAAACGTGAAAACTTATTTAAAAATTTTAATAAGTCCCCTATTGCTTTTATTGGTTTGCTTAGAGATTCTTTAAAGACTATACAATAGACCTCTTGTAATAAAAATGCATATTTTAAGTTCTTAACTTTTTTTTTCATAAAAAGTTGATTTATATATAAACAGTGTGTATATATGATACATATTCGTAGTCATCACTCAAACGCACAACTGATCTACCTGAATTCCTTAATCACAACAAAGAGTCCAAGAGGTGCAATACCTTTTCAGAAGGAAAGTGAAATGAATATTATTTTCTCGAAGAAAACAGTTTCCTTTAACTTTTCCTTTAGACATCTTAAAGCTATTAGAAAATATACAATAAATTTCTTTGAATGAAATTAGAAATTGTCTTATCAGCTTCTACATTCTCTTTATTTAAATTTGCCCATTTTCCAAACTTTTCATATTAAAGGCTTGAATTCTTAATATATTTCCCTCAACATTTTTTTGTCATTTCCCTTTCTTTTTTGTATAGAAGTCATATACATATAAAAAAGCAAAAATCTCATGAGCTACAAAATGCTTTAAGTTTAACATTTTGTGTAAAATACACACAAAATCCCTAGAGATTTGATTTTATTTAGATTTTTCTCTTTTTTGTTTCGTTGCTGCTGCCATTGTATGTTTCTGGCCTCAAAAGGAAACTACGTAAAATGGAGAACAACTGAAAAAGGGCTCAAGGGAAGTTGTTACAAATTCAGCCCTAAAAAGAAACAGTTGCGAAAATTTAAGTTTTATCATAAACTTTTTTCAAATGAAATTTAAAATAACACAATCTCTAGGGTCTTTTGGAACTTAAAAAGTCATTAATGCGTTTAGGTTTTTAGTCTCAATTTTATTAGGTTAAGGCAATAAATAAGCTTAAATAACTTCAATAAGATTATTATTATTTTATTTTGCATCATTTTCGCTTCCCCTGCACGATAAAATAAAAATATTTCCTCAACTTTTAAAACAAAATTAAAGTCATAAAATTCATTAAATCTGTCAAGAAAATAAGTCAAGAAAAAAGTTTTTTCGCACTTTAAAATGTAAATTTTATTAAAAGTTTATTTCATAATTAATTACTGTCGAAACTTAATAATCCATTTTGTTGTTACGTGGATCCAAAAATCTATCTCTTTATATTTTAATGTAGTAAAAAAATACTGGAAACAAAAACTAGATGATAAGCTGGATGCGACAACAGTTCGAATTGAATTCCAAATCGTGTAGTTGAGTCCCCGAAATTGTACACGCAAAAGGACGTTATTAATAATTCAAAAAGGCCAATGCAAACCTATTGTTTGGTCCCATTACAGAAAAAAGAAACAATTATTGTGACCAAGGGAACGTCAATGCTGGGCACAAAACCTATTTGACCATGGGCGTAGATAGAGAGTATCCGACTAGGGATCTACAACATTATATTTTTATTTTTAATAATTTGAATTTTCTAAAGAAGACACCCACAGGGTGTGAAAATATTGAAATATTTTTTATCATTAAACATAAATATATTGTTAAAAAAAAACCTCAAGCTCAATAAATAACTCAATCAATTATTTAATAAAAATTAACGAAATTTTTTAAATATATAAATAATAATAAATATTCCCATTTCTTCTTCCGTTTTTTGTGGAAATTTAAGGCTTTAAAAACTATTCAATTCCAATAAAACACTGTCGTGCGCCTTATTTGAGGTCCGGCTAGTGCTTGCTCCAAGGACTTTCAAAAATGTCTACATTGAAGAACTTAACTGATGACACCTGCTCTGCCTTTTATTTAATTGTAATGATATTGTTCACTTTTTTCGTTTCCCTAAACGCATATCTTGTTTCCCCTTTAATTAACTGACTGACAATGTATTGGTCTCGCTGGTAATGTGCAATAAACTGTGTTCTGTAAAAACATTTTGCTAAGTTGCCACAATCAAATTTATTTACTCTGCCACCCTGTTACCTTGTGGCATTTATGTAATTGACTATGGAAAGCAATTTGTAAAACTATAGTTTAAATTAAACCAACATTTAGACGTGCTTCTCCGCTCATACGAGTATGACCCATGGTTTCGAAAGAAAAAGACGCACTTGTACAGCAAAATAAATATAAGTAAATACGTAGAACTTTCAAAATCGTACAATTATTACCTTCTTGAATAGGAGAATAAAATTTATATGAAAATTACAAAAAAGTATACACATTTTGTTTCCCAAAATAACTTTGTTAGTAATAGAAACTTCTATCAAATTTGCCATAAAGAACTGTCCTTTAACTTTGCTACATTTTATCGCTCGTGCCACTTGCATTGCTTCTTGAAACCGAACAGCCGCAGAAAGAACAAAACTTTAAAATGCCTTCTTAAATCTATGACTAAAACAATGTGTTTTATTTCCTTTTTTCTATTTTAAGAAAATGTGTGTAGCACAATGTCTGCTTGGCCGTTTTGTGCAAATGCAGTGGTACGGGTGTAGAGAAAATTTCTATATGTTCCCGGGTTGATAACAAAACTACAAAAAAGACTATAAAACTTTTAACTTGAACATGTGACAAAAAAGTCACTTCGTACGTACGTTTTTTTTCATGATGACAATGGCAACAATTTGTTATAGTTTAAAGCCAACAACAAAAAAAAACTTAATGCACGTATGAGCAACTTGGTGTTATTTAACTTTTTTTCTCTATTTTATTTTAACATGTAATTGGCATTTATTTAAAATGGCTCGAAACAACATGGACATATTAAATTAACCATGTTTTCTATAAGAAGCCAGTATCCACATTTTGAAGTAAAATGTGTGTTTGTTTGTAAATTACATAAGTATGTTCTGGGCATGTTTGTAGCAGAGACTTGTTTAATTCTAACAATTTCAATTAATTGAAAATTACAAACGCCAACAAGAAATATATACTAAGTAATAATTATAATATAGTCTTGAACACCGTGTTAGACGAAGTCTACCTGTACTAGTCATAAGAAAAGTTATTATTTTCAGCTTAAATTTCTTTCAATTTAAGATGGAAAAAATAAAAATCCAATTAAATTGGTAACATTTACATACACACACATACCATATATAAATACATCTATAGCTGTTATATACTCAAATGAAAAATTACAACAGCTTTTCGTAGCTTATCTTTTCACATAAATTTAAGAAAAGAAATAATTCACTTCGCTTTCATGAATCTGTTACATATTGAGAGAGAAAAATAGAAATTGTTAAAACATTTTTCTATCAGTTCCATTGACAGCCAGAAGGAAACGGAAGTGCAGCATTGCAGAGAGGAGAACCAACTGATTTTTAGAGTGTGTAACGCAAAATAATGTTTCCTTTTTCTAAGATGAATAAAAGGAAGGCTTTGCAAAGGCAGCGGACAAAAGCGGAAAGCCTGTTGTATATTAAAAAAAATATATATATATTAATGGCCAATTTTTAGTTTCTTTTGAAATCACAATAAACCAAATAAAATCGTTTTATGCTGAAGTAGGTCATTAAATTATATTGTATATCGTTTTGCATAAAGCTTTTAGAAACATTTTATCTCAAAATAAAATTCTTAAAGTGTTTGGAAAGAATCCTCCATTCGATTCGAATTAAATTATTAAGCAGAATTATATTATTAATATTAACATCACTGAAAGTCTTAAAACTAAACTGAAATGGATGTTAAAAATTCGCTTCCTCGAATCAGAGTTTACGATAAAGTGTGTATATTTTTGTGTGGGTTAGTTTCATTGTTTTTTATATAAGAATATTTTACTTAAATTAATATGAGTATTAATAATAATAATAGGGAAATTAAGTTAGATATTTCATTTGCAAAAGAACGTACATATGTCTAATTAAAATATTTCAGGAATTTAAGATACAAATTTTTTACCGAATGTTTTCAATCTAAAGAAGTATTATTTTGAATCTGGGAAGCAATTGCAGTTTGTTGTTTATATTATAATTTTTTTTTTTTTTTGTTATTCAATTATGAAACACTTTCCACAATGATTAGGTATCAGCAACTGAATAGAAATCAGTAGACTTGATAGATGCTGCCTAGACAACATGACCGTCATACAGTGTTTTGTTTCAATTATAAAAAAATTTAATCCAATGCCTGAAAAAAACCATTGTGTTGGTCCCGCACCTGCATAAATGACATGGAAACAGAATGCAGTTTTATAATAAAGTCCTTTTGCCTACTCAAGAATTCGATAAAATCAATTTTTTCGATTATTTTCATATGGAATGAATGCAATTTTCCCCTCAGATAAAACAATAGCTGTGAATTCAATTTACGAATTATTTCTTTGATAACTTCCTTTCCAGAAATATTACTCAAAATTCTTCTGTTAAGTGGTTTTTTATATTTATTCAGAATTTTTTAAAGTTTGCTGCAGTGCACAATAAAGTTATATAAACCAAACTTTTTTTAATTTTATATTTAGCTCAGAATACTAGTATTGGGAATCAAGAGAGAAACTAATCATATTTTTACAATGACATAAACTTTTATACTTTTTTGTGTTAAATTATACTTATTATAAAATTTTAAATTTTAACAGGATACCGCATTTTTGTTGTCATAAAAACACGTTAACTAAATAAAATAAATAACTAACATAAAGTTTGAATTAGTTTACAAATATCTTCAATATTATTAAATATTTAGAAAACTGAACTATCACATTTTCGGCAGACGTATATTTTTATCTGAGTATTTTTTTAGGGTCCTAAAAACAACAATTTTCCATCTTTTTTTACACTCCAAATATTGTTTAAAAAAATTTCCAATGCTGTTGATGATGTGAGTTTTACACTATTTTTATACTATTTTGCACCTCTAAGACGCTGTTAACTGAAATTTGTAGAACGTTTTATAAAATGCTTGAGTTATTTTTATAACAGAAAAAAACAGTGACACTGAAAAGCAAAATAATATGAACAAGTGGAATTTCGAAAAACGAGCACGTCTCTAACAAACGGCTTCCAAATATGAAAATTATTTCCGTCGGCAAATAACCAACACTAATTTGATATAAAAACACGTTTCTTGCCGAAAAATAATCATAGCAACTTCACTTTTCTCAGCTTCCAAATCGGTGGATAGTAATCGACAACAATCGAAAAAAGTTAAGTATCGCACCCCAACGAAATGCAACTTGTATATCATGTCCCAGTGATGGTTTAAACAAAAATTACCTTTGAGCTAGTACACATGCACTCTATTTAAGCTTAAGCAAATCAAAATTTATTGTAGTGTGTTATAGACAGATCACATAAGATCAATGTCTGATATTACTTATGCAAAGTTACGTACTGTCTGTCCACATAATACTTCATTCCTTTCAAAATAAGGGAATTACTTGCCAAGACATGGTTGATTCATTCACTGCTACATGGGTGTGAACTACATAGTTGAAAAATAAGGCTCAATTAATAAAAGGAAACAAAATTTTTATTTAGCAATATTACAAGATATGTTTGTAGATTTAAAAGTTCTGATCACATTTTCGCCGTATCTAGCCAACTTTACGGAGTCACCTTTAAAAGCTTGATAAAAATTACCACTTTGTGTTTTTCGCCTAAACTAATAAATAAGTAAACTCCTTACTATTTATTAGAAAAAATATGTTTTTCCAATGGATTTAAAAACGAATAATACTTTGTTTTCGAATCCATTAGAAAAACCAAATCAACGCCTAGTGTCCGATTGCCATTTTCTTGCACATGCCTCTCGTCCTTATACATACTTCCATTAAATAAACAAATAAACAGAAATGCAATAAAAAATTTGCTCTAAAAAATTTACATTGTATTAAGTATGTACAATGTAAATTGTTTATAAAAAATTGTAGTGTAATTGGTACTTTATATATAACGGTTAGTGTTGTTGTACAGGAAATGAAAGGAAATTATTAAATTAATTTTTATTGGAAATATCACTTTTTTATTGGAGTACAACCCCGACTTCGTATTTTGCGAGAAATAATATGTACATGCTATCACTATCCTTCATATTTCTCTATTTACCTGTATGAAAATTAAGATTATTTTAATCTTAGGTTAGGTTAGGTTAGGTTGATTGGAGGGGTGTGATAGCCCATGTCATACGACATACAATTAAGCCAGTGAAGGCTTGTTGTGCGCTCCCTTTAATTATCAGACACAAACTGCCAGATTTCTGCGGCAGAATTCGAACCTGGGACCTTCGCACTACGAGTCTAGTACACTACCTACTAGTCTACGAAGGTCAGTTTATTAATTTTAATATACATACATATATTTATAATAGTCTTATGAAACAAATTTTTATTGAAAATCCATTTCGTAAAACTTTTCTTTATCCTTTACAAACTATCACGTTCATATAAGTAAAATGAAGTACTTCTTTTAATTTCCCATAAATCAATACAAATTTAATAGATTAAATTGTATCACATTTATAAAATTTATCCATTTGTTTCTATGACTAATTGAATTTTACGTATGTACAAATCATTGCATGCTAATTTCAATTTGCTTTAGAGTTCCCTTACTCTTTAAAATCCTCTTTTTAAATATTTGTCGTTCTATGTCACTATTTCGCTAAAACAAAAAAAGTACTTTTCATTCTCGTATTATATCAGAAAAATGAGTCATTACTCGCTTTTGTTGTACAGTCCTGTCATTATTACTCGCACACCATTACGCTCAGTCTACACCCTTTCTCTCCCTCATACACTCATTTTCGAAAACATTTCACAGCAATTATAATTCAAAACAGTGATTCACAACAACAACGGCAAGTACAGTAAATGAATTGGAATGTTGTTGTAGTATTATTTTATTTGTAAAGAAATATATGTATGTGTGTAGCCCCTAATTACAGTTTGTCATGAGAGAAGTGTAAATGAATTGTTAGACACACGCACACACACAGCCATACATATAGTTCTATATTTCATTTAAAGGAAAATTAGTTGTCTAAATAGAAGGGTTTATATTTCATATTGTTTATAAAAAGATCTCCTCTTTCGCACATGTGAGTATGTGTGTATGTGTATATACTCGTATAAAAAATTATCTGTTTAAACGCCTGGTGTTAAAATATGTGGGACATCGTCACTTGAATATGAATAGAATTGTGCGTGTGTATGTGTGTAAGATATTCCTTAGCTTTTATCTCTTTAAATACGAGTGCATGCATATTCTTGTTTGTTTGTATGCTTGTTTTTAGGATTTGACAACGATGACAATCATTTCACTAACGTTTTATAACACATGCATATGTACATAAGTACGTACATGGACACATTTTTCTGTCCTGTTTTCTACTCTATTACTGCAACTGGTAATTATTTAACTAGATTTTACAATGAAGTATTCGTTTACCGAATGAAAAAAAAAACTAAACTAAAGACTTTGAAACGTCTAAAATTTAATATGTAGATAATTGTTTAATAATAAAGGGTTAATATCGTAAATGTAAAAGGGCGTAGGGCGAACTTAAGTTACTCGTATACATTAGTTATTATAAAGGTGTATGATTAGATTTCTTTTTCAAGTAGTTAGACAACATTGCTTAATTACTATAAAAGGTCTTCAAAAAAATCTTCAAAACATTTAATAATATTTTCACACTTCATAAAAATAAAGTATGAAATAACAGTGCCAAATAAGATTCCATTTTGAAATTTTTATTTAGTGAAACGAGAAAATATTTTGAGTTCGAAAATAATACGCGAATAAATATTTTCTTACCTTTGAATTCTTCAAATTTGTTTAGTGAAAAGTAAAATCAATGTTGGCATGTTATTCATGATAAGGTTGAATACGAAATATTTTTTTCTAGTTTATGGAATAAATAATTACAAATAACAATATTAAAAATATTTAAGGCTTAGACGAACAGTAAGTAGTAGCAAAGGGGGAAAGGCAATTTCATATCCAAACAATAAAATGTCTGAGCAATATTCTGAGCATGTCATGCTCAGTCTGGGATAAATTAGATTAAAATGCAAGCATTTAATAATTAAATAGGTTAGGTTAGGTTAGGTTGATTGGAGGGGTGTAATAGCCCATGTCATACGACATACACTTTAGCCAGTGAATGCTTGTTGTGCGCTCCCTTTAATTATCAGACACAAACTGCCAGAGTTCTGTGGCAGGATTCGAACCTGGGACCTTCGCACTACGAGTCTAGTACACTACCTACTAGTCTACGAAGGTCAGTTTAATAATTAAATAACTTAAAGCAGACAACTTACATTGACCTTTGAAGCTGATTTAGTATAATTAACTTTTGCTTGCCAGTTTTTCCGTAATGTATATATATATATATATATATATATATATATATATATATATATATATATATATATGTGTGTGTAATATTTTATTAAATATATAATTTTTAATTATATATTCATAATTAATGTCTCAAAATTACTTTTTGATCACCTCGTTTCTTAGCCTGAATATATATTTTAAGATCGAGAGAGTAGTTTAGTATATTTTTCCAATGACAACAACTTCTCAATTTCTTTAAAATTCTTCTCAAGTTTGAATTTATAAACATTAACCTTTGACCTTTCTTTGTGCCTAACAATTAGGTATATATTAGCTTTTCTTGTAAAAACTTTAATACATTCGCCATTATTAATGCGTGCTTATGCATTCATAAATTTAAATTTTTTAGCTTTTTTCTTATAC
>OY813002.1:1310000-1482500 GCA_963681545.1 Germaria angustata | reverse complement strand
ACAAAAACTTTTGCGACCGACACAAACCCTGGGAAATGGAAAAACTTCAAGTAGTTCTGATACGGGGCTCCGCTTTTATATAAATAAAATATATATGATTTTTTAAATCGTTTTTAAATTGTTGAAGTGAATAAAAAATTGTTGAAACGAAAACACTGCACAGCATTTGCACAGCGCTGTAAATGCGGATAAACATTTTTAACTTAATTTTATCTTTAATTATAAACAGGCACAACTTTTCGATTTAAATTAAGTTGACAAAACATTAAATGAATTTTTTCTTAACCATCAATTAGTAGCCAATTTTTGTAGCCGTCTCCATGAAAAATTGTCCCAAACTTAAAAATGGATTGAACGAAAATGGTCATAAAATGAGAAATAGCATTGGAATTTTTCTATTGAAAATAAGAACAAATTTATTTTTTGGTAATTTGTGAATAATTTTCAATAAAAAATCAAAGACGGTTCCAAACTGCAAAACAGTTTCAAGCTGAAAAAACAAAAGTTCCCCTAAACTGAACATGTGCCTGAACGAAGGCCGTCTACGGAGAAAAACTTCGAAGCGAATTCGTTGTATAGCGCTATGATTTTTTTCTTTAGCATTCGACCAATAACCGAGAAATCTTAATAGAACAACCTTCAGAACTGTTGGGCTCGCTTTTGTTTTGTCGCGCATAGACAAAATATTCTAATGTGTCTATTAATTAAAATATTTTATTTTTATTTTTATGTTTATCTATTAATTAAACTCTTACTCAGTATTGACATGTATACCTGAACAAAAATAAATAAATAATTTAATAAATGTTTACTTTTAACAAAATTGCTTGTGCTAATGAAAGTATTAAAAAACATATTTTATACCGCAGGACTTGACCTTTGAGAAATATTGCATGGGTAGCTAAACGTATATTAAATATTAAAAAGGCTTGGAAAAGTTAATTGCATACTAAACAGAGATTTTTTAATATATAAAACAAAAATATTCTTGATATAATCAATAAATAAATACCTCCACCATAATATGCTTATATTATAGACATATGAGAATTGCATGAAATCAATATTGTAAGGAAATTTGTTTTATAAACTATAGATAAATTTACAAACATGTCCCATCCGTAAAAGTGGAAACTTACTTTTGGTGCACATGTGTTGAAAATACAAGTGGGGAAATCATAGATTTTATATTACAATCCAAAATTACTTAGATTTTTTTGCAACGAATGTTGTATTTGCATCAAGTGATGTCAACTTTTAAATTTCAAAATCACTTTTGAGCAAATTGAGTTTCAAAAAAAAAAAATCCAATAAACTTAAAATTCTTTTTATTTGTTTATAAATTTTATTTTGTATTTATTCCACATTTAATAATATATTAAAGAAATAATCATATAAATAAAAGGCATTTACTATTTTAGCTTAATAATAATAATAATAATTTTAATAATAGCTCAAACACAAATACGAAGGCGAGTCAATAAGTACGTGACTTTTTGAAATTTTCCGCCTCTTAACTAAAATGCTAACACTGCTTTTGTCCAGAGGCATCTGTCAGTTGACTCCTGTCAAAATTTTAACAAGCTGCGTCATTGAGTTTGTGCGTGACAGTCATCGATAGTAGTCTACCGCGCAATTTGAGGAGAAAATTGAAAAAATTTTAATTTCGTGTGCTCATTAAGCATTATTTTTTTCGGAAAAAATCATCACTAAAACCAAAGCTGAGCTTGATAAATACCATGACAACTCTGCACCATCAATTTAAATGGTAAAAAAGTGGTTTATTGAATTTCGTTGTAGAAGAAGATGGCGAACGTTCTGGACGCCCAGTAGAGGGTCGAAACAATTGAAAAAAATTCACGATATAGTGTTGGCCGATCAAAGATCGAAAGTGCTAAAGGCTGTCAAGGCCATAGACATATTACATGGTTCAGTGGCTTCAATTTTTAAGGATCACTTGGATATAAGAAAGCTTTGCGTGAGATGGGTGCAGCGTAGTATTTTGGAGTAGTGTTTCGCGTTGTTTAACGGCAATATGGACGAGTTTCTGCGTCGTTCCGTAATCGTGGAGGGCATGGTTATCTCATGTCAACCGGCCACCAAGATGGTGAGATTTGACCCTGTTAAACTTTTTCTTGTAGGATTTTCTTACGTCGTAGGTCTATGCGAATAATACACAGACCACAGCAGCCAATGCAACTCTTGGCATAGATTTAATTTAGCCCGATTTATGGGCTAGAGTTACGAAAAATCGTACATTTCGAATGCGCGTTACCCAGCGAAGCCGCAGCGGACAATATCCACTATATAATATTTCTTACATAACGGCATAGATAGAAGAATTGCAATGACATTTCGCAAATGCTTTGTTTTATTTAAATTTAAAAATAGGTAACGCTTAATAAAAGACCCTCTATTACTAAGTAAATATAAATAATTTTTTTTTTTTTTCTAATTGAGTGGGGTGCATATTTTTTCACTTAATCTGTGCTTAGTGATAATTGGCACTACCACTAAATTTTGTTGGTGCTAGTTAAGAAATGGTATTATATCATTAAGCTGGTGAGGAATAGTGCAAAATAAAACTTTTTCCAATGCTAGTGCAATGTTTGTTTCAATCAACACTAAGTGCACTATTCCCATCTATGGTTATCAAGCAGTTTTGCAAAAGGAGCATTCACGAACAATTGCAAATTAAAATAATTCAAAAAGTGAGCTCCACTAGTCATTATTAAAATGATTGTTATTTAAAATGTTTGTATTGTTTTTAATAGACCAGTCCTAACAGTATGCAACAACTTTTTTTACTTTACCAAAAAATATTCAGATGATAACTTTGTTATATGTATATGTATAAGTATGTATATATATATATATATATATATATATATATATATATATATATATATATATATATATATATATATATATATATATATATATATATATATATATATATATATATATATATATATATATATATTGTAGTAAGTATTATGAATCAAACATTTAGCAAATTGTACAAAATATATTCCAGTATATCAAATTGGTTTTTTTTAAATCTAATTAAGTAAATTTTTCTTACATATTAGACTTTCAAATCATACAAATGAGATTAATTTGACGCTACAGGCCAAATGTTGGACAGTTCTTATTATAACAGTACTTTTAAATATATATTGTAGACAGTTAGTTTTTAGTTACAAATTCAAAGTAAGTGGTTCCATCTACTGTGGTAATGCTCCTAAATAGCTTCTTTCTAGCTCCGCGCCAAGGGTCTTACCTTATTGGCAATGTTCTATGTCAAAGGTGTAGGGAAAAAAGTTGAAGAGCCATTCAAAGCAACTTACCTTTAAATATTTCTAAGAATATTTTTCAGGTTTTCTTTAATTTCTAACGAAACAATTATATTTTCTTCCTTTAATAATTGAAATGTTTATTTAAGTACTATTAATTGGGATATTCAAATTTGTAATACTCATATTATGTCAATAAATAACACTTTCAATATCATAAATATTATAAAACTAATGAATTTCCTTAGAGAAATTTTAATTTTTTTGTTTTGTTTTATATTTTACATCAATCACATAGAAACAGTAAATCAGAAAATAAATAACACTAAACCTATATTGGCAATATTTGACTAAAGAATTTAATATAAAAAAGCTTATGTGCCCAGCGAACAGTAAAACGTTGATAAAAATATAAAAATAAAAATTTTTTAAAAACATAACTTTATTATATAGTAAAAAACTTTATTCACTCTTAAATATGTGATGTATAAAAAAATTATATTGCATAAATTTCTCGAGTTTTGTTTAAAGACGACCTACTGTTGGCACATTTTGTAAGGTAATTTTTCTAACTCTCGTTTTTTTCATAAATATTTAATTAGAACATTTTTTGTAATTTATCTTAAATATTTTCATTCGTGCCGCTTTTTAAGAGATCCTGCTGATTTTTGTGGAATTTTATTTTATTCACTGCCGAAACAGTTCGTCTTAATGAAACGCTTTCTTTTCAATTTCGTCATTCACTCAATAGAATTTCCTACCGAAACGTATTATTTTAAAATGAATTTTTATGTATAAATGTTTTTGTGCCCCTTAAGGAAAAGGCATAAAGTGGCTTATGGCATTTTTGTTCTTTAAAAAAGTGTAACATTTTTGGTCCTTTAAAGTGAATAAGCAGTGTAGTGTCTTTTAATGAGAGCAAACTTATGAATAAAAGGTACGTAGTCCTGGAAGAAGACTAGATATTAGAGTCATTTGATATATTTATGAAAATAAATTTAATTTTGTTCAAAAACGAAAACGCCATTAGTCCCTTGTCTTGTATATTCTCTTAAACAGCTGAATTCTGTTTAATTTAAATATTAAAAATAAATGCATAAGTCGGAAATACTTCTAAGCAATTATTAATTTTTTTATATAAAAGTTAAAATTCTATTGTCTCTTATTGAATTATTTTTACAAGCGAAATTTTTACAAAATTATTTTCATTTTTTTTTTTTGCGGACGGTCTACATTGCTTATTGCTTTCCCGCTTTTTAAATAAAATAACAAACACCATTTTTCCAAATAATCTATAGATTTTGTAATACAAAAACAACAAATTGGGGTTTTTTAATAAAATTATCTGTTTTTCCTAACATAAGTTTGAATTTTTTGTTTAATTTTTCAATAAATAATAAATTTTCGAACGATACTCTCTTTCGCGTTCAATGGTATAGAACCTAATTTTTTCAATTTATATTATTATATTTATTGTGTAAAGAAAATTTACGATATACACGTGCATATTAATATTATTCACTCTACAGAGAACCTACTGTTTACTAAAGTTTCTTGTGTGTTTTAATGTGAAAGATTTTTTTGACTTAAACCAGAACAATTTGAGAAAAACAGTAGAAACTTGCAAAAAAAATAATGATAACTTATTAAATAAATTTTTATACAATCTTCAGAACTTTAAAATTTTATCATTTAAATTATTTTCGTAAATATTTTTATAAAGCTTTTTGCGTGTTCACTTTAAAGAATATCCACCGTTTATTGTTTATTATGACACGATTCTCCTTTTTGTGCATATTTTTAATCCTAATGCTACATTTGTATTCCTGTTTCATTCGTCCTTCCTTCTTTTTTAATACCGTCACGTTTCGAAACTAGTTTCACTATTGCTACTAACACTATTCCAGCCATCAGCAGTCGTCGTATAGTCTAGTATTCGTTCATTTTCATTTTCCTGTGAGTTTTGCTCTGTTGTCGCATTGTTGTTAAGCTGCACTCGATTTTGTTTTTCTGGTAACAATGTTAATGCATCTGATGCTCTCATTTTGTTGGGCTTTTTATTAGATCCAAAAGTTTTATCTCCATATGGTGCAGCACTTTTTGTGTTCAAAAAGAATTTGCCACGCAGTCTAAGATAAAAGAAAGCAAAAGAACAAAACAAGATTATTATAGAAACTAGTAGAGTTGGAAAGCCTTTTAGCTCATCAATCATTTGGTGTGGAAATAAATCGCATATGGTTGGTATTCTGTGACTTTATTTAGTCTTCATTTCATCTCATGCTTTTATTTTTGTGATGACAGTTAATAAAGAGAAGAACTTTTAATAAAAAATATGGGGTTTGATTCCAGCGAATAAGTCATTGTGTTTCTGCAGACAAACCAAAGGGCTTTTCAGTTTATATTTATAAAAAATATTTAATATTTAATTAAATTAAAAGACTACATTTTCGAGTCTTAAAAAATTATACATTGTTAGACTTTTAGAAAAAGATTAATATCCAGAATTAAACCGAAGATGAGGTGGATAACGACTGCATTCTTGACTAGCCAAAAATTAGAATAAGGCAAACGGAAGTAGTTGACCTTAAATAAATTTTTGATATGGGCCGAAAATAAAAAAGAAATCCAAATTCAAATAAGGATTTTGTGAAATCTCTAAAAAAAGGGTAGACAGTAGACTGCGGTTGCAACGAACTAAGTGGAGGTGGGGAATTTCGTTCATTGTTAACGAAATTCCTTATAGCTGGAGTTACTATATATAATTTTTCCAAGAAATAGAAATAAGCGCCGTTGAAAAATATTCTTATTTTTTAGATCGGGGAGATGGAGCTTCTAGCGATCATAAATAATTATTCTAATGACTTAGAAAATTTGTAAAACAATAGTAAAAAGAGACCGTAGTTCGTTACAACCGTAATAATCTCTAATGAAATATGTCTACAAAACCGTTGTGAGCGGGACAGTTGTTCGTAACACGTGATAGCCCGTTACCATCCGATGATCTAGCAAAGTACATTCCGAAAAATGTATTCAACTTTTTTTTTCTCCAAATATTTATTTACTAGTAAGCAAATCAGACCATTGAAGAAGTTATTGTGTGTGTGTGTGTGTGTTTTTTTTTTTTTTTTTTTTGTTGATCTACTAAAAATTTAAGTGAACAAATAAATGTGACTGATTAATTTATTTTGATTTAGCTGCTAAGATTTTATCTATAATAGTACACAATATAATCTATAGTAATCACAACCTCGAAAACATTAACAAATTTTAAATCTATTTTCACTCTTGAAAATAATTTGTTCATGCGAACCTACCGTATTGTATTTATCTGAAGAACTCTATCGTGGCATTGTTTTTAATTCTACTCTTCTTCAAATGACAATTTATTTTTATATTTTATCATCCAAAAAAAAAACACCCACTTACCTTTTGTCAGCTCCCATACCCATGAACGCTAGACCATCGGCATAAGCACAAGTGCCAAATAATTTTGAAGGCTCACATCTGCTGGCTAGAAAACTAAAAGGATTACGTATAGACTCAACAAAATACTCCCAGGAACGCCGATGGCTGCAACCCACTGCAAAATGCACACGTGTTGGTGATGATGATGATGGCAATAAAAGATATAAACAAAAGTTATAAATAAAAAAAACCAACGCGAGCAAAAGCAACAACAATAACTTACGAAGTATGCCCAAGAAATTAAAATTAGAAAGTTCCTGAAGTGCACAACCAGGCTGTATGGGACGACCGTTATTGGGATAGAAATCGACATGACCCAAGGCCTCATAATTGCCAAAAATACCACCATCTGTGTGTATAATATCAACAAATTGGGCAACTTCTGGACTCAAATTGTTGTCTATCTCGAACAAAGGATATGCGGGATCCAAACCTTAAATGCATCACTCAACTTTTGTAACAGCAGTTTCGATTAATTCATTTATAAAATTTTCCAAACCTGTTATCCGGGGCAAAGTAATACCCCATTTCTTTAGTTTTTTGCCTACGAAACCAGCCGCTTCTGCACCCAAACTGAAGCCAATTATGTGTATCTTTTTCTTTGGGTATCCCTGATCCAAAAGAAATTTTATAAATCTTGCCACATATTTCCCCGCTATAGACAAATTATCCACAGCATTGGAATACCACGGTGCGGCAGTCAACTCACTCCAATCGACCAGTATGACATTGTAATTGCCTCTTTTTAAAAATGCTGGCAACATAACAAATACACACATACACAAGTAAATTATTATATACATACTTATATGCAATTAATTGTCAACATGGAATAGTTGCCCTTTAAACAAGCTCTTGTTGCAACCACAAATGAATGCATGCATGCGTGTTATACATACACACACGTTAATAACTTACCATCTTTAATCTCCTGACTACTTTGTTCTTCAAACGTCGCTGACTCGGCGAAGCCATGCAAAAAAATTACCAAAGGATGATTAAAATTGAAATTGCTTTTGAGCAAACCTTTTCTATCGTTTAAATATAGATTTTTAGGTTTGAATTGATTTCGTCTGGAACAAAGTGATAAAGCAAAAGTGTAAATGAAAATTAATAGTAATTAAGCACTAGTTAAGCCAGATTTTGCCTACTTGTTTAGAAAAATAGACAATGTGTTTGAATTAAGATTTCGAACTAAAAATAAAACTTCAATTGCGGCTGGAAAATATGAAAAATTCTATAAAAAAAAACCTAAAAACCGCATTAACATTTTTTGTATTACTGTAGTTGAAAGTTCCAAAGAACTAGGTCTATGGAAAGGACATTTTTCGGTATAATCGGCCGAAAATCGTTCACGTGTAATATTTCCCTTGAATAAAAAGTTGTAAAAAATTCAAGAAAATAATAGACAACAGCACAAAAACTTGACGATCGCAATTTTTGGAAAAAGGGAAGAGATTTTACGTGAAATTTTATTCACGACAATATTGTCATGGCAGTTAAGAATATCCCAGTACAAAAAAGAGATTCCAAAAAAGTCATGAAAATGCAGAGATTACGATCTGAATGTAATACAAATTCGTATCATTTCCAATGATATTAAATAGGGGTGTCATTAAAGAATCTTCTTTTTTATTTATTCGCATTCAACGACTAAAAAATTAACTTCATTATATCCAGAAAAATAGACTTATTTCTTTTTTTTTAATTAAATAGTTTCACATCAAATTAGGACTAGTCATTTACCACTGAAAATAAACATCATATCTGTAAAGCGTACAAATATGCCGACAGTCACGACTTCTTTATTCTTATCTGATATTAACTTTATCACTTATTGGTTGAAGAAAAATAATGTTTTCATGTAAATTTAAGCAAATAAATATCTTTTAATTTTCAAATCAAGTTTCACAGACCTGTAAAAATAATTCATATTTTTATAAAAAATTTTCACTCCCTTGGAAGGTGAAAAAATCCGCTATTGAAATTTTGCCTGCAATGAATATGCTGTTGCTTAAGAATAACTTTAATTTTTTCACCGGAACATATTATCTGGTATTGCCTGTTGTGACTTGGGCATCCAGACAGTAGTTGTAGTGATAGTGTTCTGATATGAATGATAAGCAATAATACTAAATTATAATTAGCGTTTTTTCAACTATTATAAGTTTTAATTTTTTATATATATATAAATTTTTTTTTTATTTTCCCACGAAACATTGAAATTGTTATCGGCATACGCCTGCCTAAGCACTGTCACTTTTTTGAATGTCTGCAGGATGCTTCAACAGTCTTTAAGACAATTGAAGAAACGGCCACGCCAGCATTTTCAGTTAAAATTAAATAAATTTTTTGTAAATAGTTTCATTTCCTTTGGCTCTTATTATATTAAGTATTCTTGGTACTTATTATTGTTCATTGATGTGAAATGGCAACACTTAATATTATTATAATTGCCTGGTAACACTTTCTTTATTTAAAAAACACTTGCTATAGTTAAGTTTTCATAATTTGATTTTATAAGATTTTCAATCATTCATTCTTTGTTTTAGTCTTCAATAAATAAGTTTGTATTTTTCACTTCTTCAAAAATTATAACTGGAAAGAGAGTTTTATTTTTTCCAATAGGTTATGGGCCCAGGCGTGCGAATAGAATAATCAAATTTAATTAAATAAATAAGCGTGTGTCGCGATTTAATACTGTGGAGCGTTTGTCGCATTTATTATTATCCTGCCAATTCAGAGGGAGTTTAATTTGTTGCTATGTCATCATTATTCCAAATCGATAAATTGGATGATTCCAATTACTCAGTATGGAACATTCAAATGAAAAGTATATTGGTACACTCCGATTTATGGAGCGTAGTCAGTGGTCGTGAAGTGAAACCAGAAGATAACGCATCGCCATCATTTGCATTGTATGAAACGAGAAATGAAAAGGCCTTAGCTTCGATTTTATTGTCCGTGAACGCCAACCAAGTTAACCATATTAAAAACTGTATATCGTCGTCAGAAGTATGGCAAAAGTTAAAAGAAATACATCAGCCAAAAGGGCCTGCGAGGAAAATTATGTTATTTAAAAAGTTGCTGTATTTATCAATGCAAGAGAGTGTTAATATGAATGACCACATAAACCATTTTTCAATTTTAATAGACCAATTATCAGAAATAGAAGTTATAGTTCCAGATGAAATTCTTGTTATATTACTATTGTCCAGCTTACCAAAGGCTTATGAGGGATTTGTTATCGCAATGGAATCTAGAGATTCGTTACCTAACCTATCGTCATTAAAAGTAAAATTATTAGAGGAAGGCGCACGTCAAAAAGAAACTAATGTAGATAACAATAATTCTGAAGTTTTGAATATTATGCGTTCAAATAGAGGTTATCAACAACACAGAGAGAAGAAACAACAATATAATAATGAGCGCAACAAGAGTCATAACAGTGCCAATGATAAAAAATGTTATGTTATATAACTGCGGGCGCAGAGGTCATTTTGCAGCAAAATGTAGAAATAAAGACAAATTCGAGAAGCATGAAAAGAGAAATGAATTTAATGGTTTTGTATCATTAGCAACCATAAAATCAACAAACAACAATAATATTGTACAATGGTGCGTAGATAGTGGAGCTTCGTCCCATGAACATGTTTATCTACCAAACAACAACTGCTTAAAAGCAATTGGCCGAGGTAATGTAATAATTAATGAAAAACATTGTAGAATAAATCTCAAAAATCTTTTGCATGTGCCAGAGCTCAAAGGAAATTTTATCTCTATAAGTAAAATGATTGATAATGGAGCAATTGTTACATGCAAAGAAAATTTTTTGCATATGAAAGATAAAGATAATAACTTAATATTAAAAGCATTTAACAATAATGGCATATTTATATATGAAACTAAGCAAAACAAATGTTTAAGTGTAGAGTTGCAAAATAATTTTATGAGTTGGCATCTCAAATATGGTCATGTGAATTTTGAGTGTTTAAAGGAGATGTCGAAAAAGAACGTGGTAAAAGGATTTAAAATAAAAGATTACCACAGGAAACTTGCATGTGAAACATGTTCCAAGGCTAAAATAACTGTCAAACCCTTTGAAAGATCGCAATTTCGATGTAAATCATTGCTAGAAATCGTTCATAGTGATATTTGTGGACCAGTAAATACACCATCTATTGCTGGATCCAGATATTTTGCAACATTTATTGACGATAAATCTCGTTTTACCGTTGTGTTTTTCCTTAAAACTAAAGACCAAGTCTTCAATGCTTTTAAAGAATATAAAGCACTTGCTGAAAAGCAAACTGGTTGTCATATAAAATGCCTAAGAACTGATAATGGACGAGAATATGTAAACAATGAATTTAATAAGTACTTAACAGATAATGGTATAAGAAGACAGCTCACGGTACCTTACACCCCACAACAAAATGGTGTGGCCGAGAGGGCTAATAGGACGCTCGTAGAGATGTCGCGCAGTATGCTATTAGAAGCCAAAATGGAAGAGAAATTTTGGGCTGAGGCAATATTAACCTCAGTGTACTTACGCAACAGAACAATAACAAAAGTATTAGTGAATAAGACGCCATTCGAATTTTGGTATGGATTTAAACCGTCAGTAGGACATTTAAAGGTATTTGGTACGAAGGCCATTGTGTTAGACAAGACACATAATCAAAAGTTTTTACCTAAAGGTAAGGAAATGATTATGATCGGATATAGTGAACAGGCAAAAGCATACAGGCTGTATGAACCTAATTTGAGAAAAGTCTATGTAAGTCGTGATGTAATTTTCATCGATGGCAAGTACTACTGTGAAGAAGAAAAACAAAATATCCCTAGTACTACATCTTTTGGTGATTTTTTAAATATAAACGTATCTGATAATGACAACAATGTAGAAACACAAGAAATATGTTTTAAATCTAATAACACAGCAAAAATAGAAGAAAATAGTAACAATTCAGACATTCACTATGAAGAAGAACACTTAGAAGATAACACTCACATTAGGAATCAAGAAACACAGCAAAAAATTGGTCCAGGTCGTCCCAAACTAGTCAGAACCGGCTTAGTGGGCCGCCCAAGAAAAGTATATAATACAGTAAATTTAATTAATGTAGCTATCCCTAGCAGTGTTGACGAGGCATTGAATGGATCAAATGGTAGTTTGTGGAAATCTGCAATGCAAAAAGAATATGCATCTCTAATAAAAAATAATACGTGGGAGTTAAAAGAATTACCTATAGGGCAAAGTGCTATAGGCTGTAAATGGGTTTTTGCTGTGAAACAAGATAAAAATGGAAACGTTGAGACTCTTAAGGCTAGATTGGTTGCAAAAGGTTTTGGTCAGAAATATGGAATAAATTATACGGAAACCTTTTCACCAGTTGTGAGGTATGCTGATATAAGACTACTAGTTGCTTTAGCTGTAGAACACGAGCTATACATGCATCAGATGGATGTTTCGACTGCTTATTTGAATGCAGATTTAGATGATGAAGTGTATATGACACAACCAGAAGGTTTTAAAGATACGCGTCATCCAGATAAAGTTTTAAAACTGAAGAAATCGATATATGGATTAAAACAAAGTGGGCGTGCATGGAACATGAAGTTAGATAATGCATTAATTAAAATTGGATTCAAGAAATGCACTAATGAACAGTGTATGTATACTAAAAATCATGATAATATGTTCAACATCATTGCGATATACGTAGATGATCTTATTATTGCTAGTTCATCAAAGGTAGAACTTAATAGTATTAAAGAAGCAATAGCCAAAGAATTTGATGTCAAAGATGGAGGTCAGCTTCACCACTTTCTGGGAATGGAATTTGATCGCATCGGTGAAACTGGTTCAGTTAAGGTATGCCAGCGGCAATATATACAAAAATTATTAAAAGATTTCGGAATGCAAGACTGTAAAGAGGTTTCAATCCCACTTGAAGTTGGATTCCAGGTGAAATGCAATATTAGCGACTGTAGAAAAGTAGATTCTAAGGATTATCAATCAGCAATTGGAGCATTGATGTATCTTGCAATTTCAACGCGACCAGATATCCTACATTCAGTGAGTAAGCTTGCCCAGTGTAATACAGATCCACATGTTGAACATTTGTCAGCCGTAAAGCACGTGCTGCGATACCTCAAAAAGACAATTGACTTCAAACTCAATTTTGATAAAACCGGTAAATCAACAGTCGGGTATGCAGACGCAGATTGGGGTAGTGATGCTACTAACAGAAAGTCATATTCAGGCTTTGCTTTTGTAAAAGCTAATTGTGTTTTCTCCTGGGAGGCCAAAAAGCAGAACGTAGTTGCCTTAAGTAGCACGGAAGCGGAATATATTGCTTTATCTTCAGCAGCTAAAGAGGCGATTTATATAAGGAATTTACTTGAAGAATTAGGCTTTAAAGAAAGTAAACCTTTACATTTATATGGTGATAATCTCAGTGCACAGTGCCTAGTAAGAAATGCAACATACCATTCCAGAAGTAAACACATAGATCTGAAGTACCATCACGTTCGAGACATTTATTCCAAAGGCTTGATCGACATTGGTTATATTCCTACTGAGGAAATGCTATCTGATATATTTACCAAAAATCTCTGTAAAGTCAAACATTTAACATTTTGTAGAACTATGGGATTATATTAATAAATTAAATTTTTATAAAGTGTTGAGAGGGAGTGTGAAATGGCAACACTTAATATTATTATAATTGCCTGGTAACCCTTTCTTTATTTAAAAAACACTTGCTATAGTTAAGTTTTCATAATTTGATTTTATAAGATTTTCAATCATTCATTCTTTGTTTTAGTCTTCAATAAATAAGTTTGTATTTTTCACTTCTTCAAAAATTATAACTGGAAAGAGAGTTTTATTTTTTCCAATAATTGAATTAATTTTATTGTATGTGAAATTTAAAAATCGTCCTTAAAAATTTACTATTTTTCAGCAAACTTTAAATTTTATATTAATTAACACTATTTTTTCGACCTTTTTTGTTTTAATATATATAATTTTTGTAATCAAGCGTTAGGTCTTTTTTTTAAAAATAATAATAATTTTATTCAATATTTCGACGCCTCTTTGGGCGTCTTCTTCAGGAAATTTTTTTTTTTTTTTTTTTAATAAAAAAAAAAAAAAAAAAAAAAATTTCCTGAAGAAGACGCCCAAAGAGGCGTCGAAATATTGAATAAAATTATTATTATTTTTAAAAAAAAGACCTAACGCTTGATTACAAAAATTATATATTTTAAATTTTATATTTATTTTTAGGATTCCGAATTTTTTTATCTATCAAAGTTTTAAATTTCTGTGCTGTTTGAAACTGTTTCTGGAGAATATTCAGAGTTCTTATGAAATTTCTTTTGATAACTTCTGTTTTTTGTATAATGCTTTGATATATTTTAGCCAAAGGAAAATACGTTTATTTGTATAGAAAAGATTTTGCCTGTTCCTCTAAATGCGATAGAAAATTTTAGAGCGGCAAACAGGTAAATTTGGTTTTGTTTTCGATACAAGAAATCAAATAGAGTTAGTTTTTTCGCCCTAAAAAATGCACTCCTAAATTTGGAATTTTCGAGAATTTTGAAGAATTTTGTTCTTCTTTCTCATTTTTGTTAGATGTTTTAGGTTACTGCGCAACATTTTTCATAGCACGTGAAGCTTTAATAAGAAGTGGAGCTTTAATCCAAGAGTTTCAAAATAAGTATTAAGTACTTATATTAATTTTCAGTTTAATAGTTTTTTTTTTTGCAATTTCCGAAGAACTAAAAAAGATATTTGTATTATATATCTTGTTAAATTATCGAATTAAGTACTTAATTTTGAATTTTTAGAAATTTTCAAAATTTTTTTTAAAGTGCCCATATTTTTAACTGATGGTCTGTCAAACTTTTGTCATAAGATTTGTAAAAAAAATTTTGCTGTTTTAATTACAGAAGCCTGATTTTGTTAAACTGAACTTTTCTTAAATGATTAGTTTGAAAAATGGAGGAAACTCATTTGACATTGAAATTTTTCCTTCCAATTCGCAAACGATTCATACTCTTCCATGCTTATGTAAGTATATCACTGGGACTCGTAGTGCGAAGGTCCGAGGTTCGAATCCTGCCGCAGAACTCTGGCAGTTTGTGTCTGATAATTAAAGGGAGCGCACAACAAGCCTTCACTGGCTTAAGTGTATGTCGTATGACATGGGCTATCACACCCCTCCAATCAACCTAACCTAACCTAACCTAAGTATATCACAGCGGAAGTCGCTGTTGTTGGTAAAATTAGGTAAATAGTTGGCGAAATAAGACAACCAATGAAATGGTTACAAATACAGCTTAAGAAGGTTAGTGCGTTTACTTAACACCATCAGCGCTGTAATATTACTACAGAAAGTAATATTACTTTCTCATTTTCACCAACTCTGCTCTCTTCACTATCCTTTTTCCAAAGAAAAAACACCTTAAATGGCAGTAACTGCCTTAGTATAAATTTTCTTTTATTAAATTTAATTTCATAGCGAATCTTTGAAATTTCTGTCTTTTTTAAGCGTTGGTTTTTTATAAATTTTCCACTCTTGGTGAGGTCACTTTTTAGGTAAAATTTAACTTTTTCCCAAACAGACAATACAATTAATACCACATTTAGCACCGCTTCGTAAATACATCTTAACTTTAAAAAACAATGCAAAATAATTTCGCACAATGGCCAAATTGAATGAATTGGAATGGCTGAAGTGCTTTCACTCACCTTGTGTACAACATAAGCAGAATGTCATCTCTGTCTACAATTTCACAACAATCCGAACAGCGACCTTTTGGTATGGTACTATAAATGATGGGCGTACCAGCTGGAAATAAAACAAGTTCAAATAGTGAGACGTGAATTTCAAATAACAATTTCTTGCACGTTTTTATATGACCAATTAATGAAACAAATAAAGATTTTGTTTTAGCTGAAATTTATATTAATTTATATGTATGTATCTAGTGAATTGAAGTGTTCTCTTTGCTGGTTTTTTTTAATTCCTCCTTGAACTTGAACTTCAAACAAGATTAAAAATATCATTTAAAAAATTTGTAATTCATAACAAATAACACAAGCTACAATATAAAAAGGGAGGTATACCTAAGAGCGAAACTACAGTTTATACTGAAATAATCCTAAGAAATATTAAGATGTTGCTATGATTGAATATTATTTTGAAGCATCATTAAATAAAGATCTTTTTCCTTCGCACTTAAAGTAGAATGGAATTACATTACGAAATTTTAAAATTTAAAACCTCTAGCGATTTGCCGTTGAACTCAAAAAAGTCCAGCTTGAATTTCACTTCATATAATTTTTTTTTGTGAAATTTTGATTTACGGCTTTAAATTCTTAATTTGTGAAGATAATTTTCCAATAATAACAGATCGCCGTTTAACTGAAATAAATCACATTTCGTGTGAACTTTTAACCCTATTGTGTTAATATCTATGATGTAAAGCGTCTGTTATACAGATAAATTTTCAGCTTACGTCCTTGTGTTTGTGTTAACAATAACATTGAAGCTATGTGGCAGACAATGCCAATATTAGCCATCAATTTCAATTTCAATGTGGTATTTAAAGTGTAACTGACCTTCGTAGACTAGTAGGCAGTGTACTAGACTCGTAGTGCGAAGGTCCCAGGTTCGAATCCTGCCGCAGAGTTCTGGCAGTTTGTGTTTGATAAATAAAGGGAGCGCACAACAAGCCTTCACTGGCTTAAGTGTATGTCGTATGACATGGGCTATCACACCCCTCCAATCAACCTAACCTAACCTATTTAAAGGGTAAAGATATACAATTTTCCATCGCCAAATACTTTTCCAATATTAACAGTTGTAGAAAAATAAATAATACTGAATAGGAAAAATAAAGTATGGTATTGTTATTGCATTGATCTTATAATAAAAAATAAGAAAATTTATATTATAACACATCTTTTTCCCATATTTGAGCACATAAAATATAAATTAAGGAAAATACTAGTTTTGAGGTGCCTATTAGATTGTTAGATTATACCAGTGGGTTTAGAGAAATGAATATGAAATGAATAAGTCCTAAGATATGGGAGAAAAATGACAAACCCTCAATGAAATATTAAAACATGTATTACTTAATTTGCGTTGCTGAAGTAAATTACATAGAAATATATTTCCAAGTCACCGCTACGTTGCAAAAATTTTTCTCAAGATGGCTCTGCTCCTGCTCATCGTTGTGGCTTTAAAATTAATGTAGCGATTTTGCTGTTTTTCAGACACAAATAAAAACTTCGTAAGTTATTTGGGTTTAACGTAAGGGCCAAGCGAATAAACAGACGGATATGGCCACAACATCTGTTTTTAAATAATAGAGAAAATAAGTCTTTAAAATATGCATTTTAAGTGCAAAATAAAGGCACATTTAAAATTTCCAAACAATTTCAGCATATCTTCCCATTATTCAGTTTCTTTATATTCAAATAAAAATCGCATTTGCATTTCAAATTCCAAAAACGTGATTTGAATTTTTTTTTACTTTTTTTTGCATTAGACAAGTACAACTTGTGTCTACTCGTCGGCTGCATTTGTATTGGTGATGGTCTTAGTATTAACAGTAGTAGTCGTTGTAAAAAAATTAGAAAATATTTAAAAGCTTTTGTTTAAATCTTTTAATTCATTGCAATTGGAAACATTTTTTTTAATTTAAATGTTTTGCCAGAAAAAAATCTCATTAAAAAGATTTTATTTCTTAATAATCAATTAAAATCTACAGAAAAAAGTGTAAAACGAGTCTGTTTGAAAAAACGCATTGTCAATGTTAAGTACATATATTATATGTGTAATTTGTTGTTGTTGTTTTTTTAATTAATTTAATTAATATCATGTTTTCAATATATTGTATTGCAGTATTTATGTATGTAGCAGAGATGGAAAGTTAAGTGCTAACCAGTTTTTCCATATGTACAAAATAACGTGTTTTTTTTAACTAGCCCAATTTTTTTAACACCACAAAAATGCAGGCGTAGCAGAATATTTGTAACTCTTTGATCAAAAACTAAAACGCCCTAAGTTTGAACATTGTTTTATTCTGAACTCTCCGTTTTCCACACCTGATATATTCACTTAAAGACATATATATGTAGATATAAATGTGTGTACATATGCATGTATGTAGTGTGTTTTTTCAAGTTTTTTTTCTACTTTGTTGCTTTGTATTTTAACGAATCTTAATTTAATCACGGCATTTATTTAATTTTTTTATTTATATGTTTTCTTGCGTTTTTGCTTAATATATTTTTGTTAAAAATATTTAACAATAGCAAAATTGCGGAAATAAACATTATGTTTGCTTGAGGTTTGTTGCGTTTTTTACCCGGTTACTTATTGTTTCATTAAAAAAACACTTTTTAGTAAAATAGTAATAATTTTTTTATAAAATAAAAAAACGAATACTTAAATTCATGAGGAATATTTGATTATATATTATGATTGTCAAATCTGAAGAGTTGATGGAAATCTGAATATGTTAAATAATTCATAAATTTCGGAGTTCATTAACCTGAATAATGATATGTATGGATATTTACAGAAACTACTACTCAGTTTTATGGAATTCAGGAGTCCTGAACTATAAAATATTCAGATGATGCCATTGTCGAACTATATTATTCATTCTAATGCATCTTGTTACAGAGTTTTGTTTTCAGAACTAAATATAAAAAAGAGGACTCATATATAAATAGGTTCAAGTTGTACCAAATAAGGAATGATTTTAACACTGGCGTGGCAATGTGAGTCATGGATTGGTTCATATTTCAACTAAGTACTCATCATTTACTTTTAATTAAATGCATCTTTTTTCAATATTATTAGCAGTACCGTATGTATTTTTTTTTTATTTCAAAATTTATTTGTGGTAATTTCTTTTGGAAAGGCACTTTAACACATTTAATGTAATCAATGAATTTTATCCCAACTCTTTCAAATATTGTTTCATCTATTTTATGCTGGCTCAATACTTTATTCACCGAATTAAAATTTGAAACGATTTCAAATAACAAAAAAAATATTCTTATTTAACGTTAAGCTTAAGGTTCATATCAGACATGAAATCGTAAGCAATAAACCTAAACTTTTGAACTTTGGAAACTGCTACCGGCCATATTTTTTTAAGTTACATCTGTCATATTGGCTGTCATTTATTGAATATGTTTTGCCAAATTACCATGAAGGTATGTAACGTTCAACAACAAGTGCAAATGATAGAATTGTTTTATAAAACAAAATTCTTCACTTTCGCCCAACTTACGCTCGCCATAATCGTCTACCGTTTTTGGATGAGTTGGAAAATCTACAAAGAAAATTGTATAATTTGAGAAGATACTAATGATATCCAAAAGCATCCAGTGTATAGCAGGGGTAGACGGTCACCCCCCATACAAATTATTTATTAATTATTTTATATCTGTCTATCCAAGTTGAAGGTCCATTACTACCGAAATAAAGTGTGTACTTGGGCAAAAGCTTGTAGTTATGAGAGGGGGAAATAGGTGCCCTCTACGTTAAGCAATTACTAATTATTTTATTTTTAAAGAACTACAAAAATGGGACTCTTTAAACTTTATATTCATTGCTATAGGACTAAAATATGTTTTGGAGGGAGTGATCGGTAACCCTAATAATTACTTTGTATCTAGAGGGCTGCAATAGTGAGACTCTTTATATAGATTGCCCTTGCAATAAAGCTTGGAACTAGAGGAGAGAAAGGGATAGATACGAAGTCACTATTAATTATCCTTTATTTTGAGGGGACTACTTTAAAGATAAAGGGAATAGTCAGGAAGAAAGCTACTTGGAAGATAAGTTTACTTAATAGTTTATTTTATAAGGAGAGCTGCAATAGTGATAGAAAACCTCAATCTTATTTTTTATTTTGATTGTTGAAAATTGGGGTAAAAAATATACAAGCAAAATAAAAGTAGTCGATTTAAAGTGGCATCAAAACTTGCAATGTTTTATCGAAATAATAAGACCAAATGCATGGACACCTACATGTTGCATGAGACGAATAATCACCTCTCTTGGCTTTGGGGAGCATTAATATGGAATGAATCAAGTTCTAACAATTACTCCTACCAACGTTATATTAATATAATTTCTTATCTTCCTCACATTTGCTTCTAATTGTCTTATATACCATATAGTGGATGTCATAGTGAATATTCTGTACACGCAAAGAAATCACATGGTTGACACAATCACAATTACAGTCTATAATTAAGGTGTTTTGTGATGATTCTGCCAATCATATTATTATGTTCATCGTTGTCATAAGCATATTATGATAATTGTAAGAACTACTCATATTACTATGCTCAATACAATAATATAAAAAATAGATTGATGTATTTCCATACATTATTATTTGGAATGCATTTATATAAAAATGTATAAAAAAAACAATGTTCACAAAAAGAATATACCCATCCATCTTTATTAGTTTCATTATTTGTTTTTTATTTTCAGTTTGAATTATACTTCATATAAAAATTTTGTAAATAAAAATTAATTTAATTTAATTTTTTAAACAATTATTGAAACAGTCCTTCCTATTGAACAGTTGGGGTTACTACCCATAAAATAAAATAATGTTATAAAGTCATATATAAAAATGCTTAAGGGAAAAATAAATATTGAAACTTTATCTTCACAAGAATAATATTGTTGTCTCATTTAAGTCTTGCTGAAATGAAGCGAAAGTGATCGTAATGATCATTTATCAATCATAAGTTTTCTTTGAGTTGAGGCCATGGTTATACTTTGCTGAGGTGACATTAAATATTTTTCATGACTCTATGATTTCATCCAGTTAGAATTTGTTTTTAATAGTCTTCTTAAGATACGGTATTAGTGGGAATAAAAGCTTATCAAACGATTCCCTTAATATCAAGGCAAATCAGGCCATAATTCAGACTCAGTCGCCATTATGCAACACAGTCATTGGAAATATGTTGAATAAAAATTTTTATTTGTTTATATTGAAATTAATTAAATTATGTGCTTAACTTTTGCTAACTTACTCAATAGAAATGTATAAACTCCACATAAAGCCGGCAATGTCATGATTTGGATTTTATTTAAGATTTATTCTAAATTTTTTTATTATTATTAATTATTATACCTTATGTATCGTCTATCAATTTTTATTATTATTTTACAAAACAATAGAAAAAACACTTTTCAACATTCACTTTATGATCCAAAAACTTTCGCGTTTTTTAAGAAATACAACTTTTTTATTACTGTTCAGAACACAACTGAACCAGAATTTATTTATAAATAAACTTTTAAATGTCACTGCAAGTGTGCTCAGCTAAAAATAAACCAGTACTAACTAAATTTTAGTTTCATTCTAGTTCAATTTAGCTTTAAAAAAATATTATTTTTTCTTACGGTAATTTTTAAATCGTAACCAATTAAAAGTTATTTCCTTCTAATTAGTTTTGTTTCGTTACAATTTAAAAACTGTCCTAAGAATTAAATTTGTACGGAACTTTTCTTTAATTAATTAATAGTTAGACTTTTTGTTATGTGGTCAACTATGTAACTATCTTGTAAGATTTTGATATTATTTCTTAAATAGTTCAGCTTAATCATTAGCAAAGAGAATCTTAAAACTAATCTAGTACTCATGTGCCCAAGTGAATAAATGCACTACGAAAACATGAAACAATTCAAATAAAATAAATAACCAATTGTATTCTTTAGCCTAAATAAATACAAAACTATTGTGGTCTTGTAAACAAATTACACTAAACATGTGCCGATCTTCTTATCTGTATCATGGTCATGGGTAACATACGAGGTCTGTTCAAAAGAAAAAGTGCATTTTTAAATTGCTCAGGCTACGTGCATTCGATTAGCGATTTCTTATATTGGCACACTTGTCTCGAACATATGTTCTTAGTTGAGTTTGTGTGTGTTGTTTAGTTTCCTTGTGGAGGCATAACAATTAGAGGTGTTTTGCTTGTTCGGCGGTTTTCTGCGGTGGAAAAAAATCGATAAAGAATGTGCATCAATTTTTATGTAATGTTTGAAGTGGCATATAGTGACTGTACTCTGAGTCAGAAAAATGTTTACAAGTGGTACAAGCTTTTCAAGGAAGGCCGAGAGGATCTGAATCACGACGCTCGTCCTGAAAGCTCCATCACATCAAAAACCGATGAAAATGTTGGCAAAGTGAGAAAAATTGTTATGAAGAATCGGCGAATCACACTATTAGAGAAGTTGCAGAGGATATCGGTTAGCAAATGCCATATAATTTTTTCGCAAATTTTGGTCATGAAGCGTGTGGCAGCGAAGCTCGTCCCAAAGTTGCTGAATTTTGAACAAAAAAAAAAAAAAAAAAAAAAAAAAAAAAAAAAAACATCGCATGAAATTGCCTCAGGAAATGTTGAATGGCATTAACGATGATCCAGATTTGCTTAAAAGATTCATAACTGATGACTTTTCATGTGTATATGCTTATGACATCGTCCCAATGGAAGAGCCAAGTAGACCCAGGACCCAAAACCCAAGATTACCGTGGCTAGGGGAGTAATATACCCCATACAAATAAATCCCTGCTCATTATAACAGTGATAATGTTAAAAGTTTCTATGAGCACCTTCCATACTGACTTCAAAAATAATTTCTTAAAATCTTTAAACAAAAAAGAGTTTTCAAAAAAAAAAATTCAACACACTTAATGTATAGTCTCTAAAAATCTCGAAATGAATTTAATATTATTATATGCGTTACCTTCTGTGATCCTTGAAGCGGGTGCCAAGTAAATTGGCAACTAAATGTAAAATTTAATTTATAGTTTCACTCATGTAATGCATATATTAATATTACGTGTCACCCTGTGTTGAAAACAGCAATGTATTTTCTTATTATTTTTAAAACGAAAATTATACATGTACTATGTAGACGTAGAGATAGCTTTGCTTTTAATGTCAAAAAAGGAAGCCAAGCAATTGAATTTTTAGCTTGAAAAACGATGGACGTTTGTATCTTCATAAATTTTGATTTTTAACGAAAACTAGTAAACATTCATTTAAATTTAAATAAATATTGACTAAATAAAAACGGTTTGACTTATTTTATTGTTTCAACGAACAGTCACCCTGACAATTTTCAGAAGTGGGATGAACTTTTAAGAGTTCGAGAAGAAACAAGCGTCGTTACGAGAAAAAAAAACGTGCAGCATGGCGCCTGGTCATAATTTTGAAAAATTTAAAGTAGACGAATTGAAGAAAAAGTGTAAAGAACTCGGGTTGCCAACGTCTGGAAATAAACAGCAACTAATCGAACGTCTGGAGGAATATTATTCAGATGAGCATTATTCCAGTTTTGAGAACGAGTCATTGTTATTACGAAAAGTACAAGCTTTGGAAAGGTCTCTGAACGAAATACGTGATAATGGGTTCCGACCTGCCACTGTATCGTCGCCAAGGATAACAATGACTGAAACTCTCCGTGCAGACATTACAAACGCAACTGGTTATCCACCCGTAGGTAACATTACACTTACTGCCGAGCCGCCTTCAAGTGAAAATGTCCAAACGACTGTCAATTTGTCATTACCAGGTTCATTACACTCATCGGTTGCTCCCGTCTATACTACAGTAAATAAGCTATCACAACCTTCTCACCATTTAGGTTCTCTAGCTCCGACTAGTAACACAGTGACACATGCTTATACAGCACATCCAATTACGTATGCTTCTACAGCACAGCCGTTCAACCCGATTACGTATGCTTCTACCGCACAGCCTTTCAGTTCGATTACTTATTCTTCTACAGCACCGCCGTTTAACCCAATCGCATATACTTCTACATCGCCTGTTTTTAATTCGAATATTGGTGCTACTATGCAACAACCGTACAACCCACCAAATACACGTAATTATATGTTACCATCGTTTAATCCTTTGAACAGTATGTTCGCCGCTTCACGTCCGTCACAACCGATACAGCACTCCTCGTATAATCCGTATAGCAGTATACGCGAGATAATTGGTTTGTTACCAGATTTCAACCCATCATTAGAAACTTCATTAAATTCGGAACAGTTTGTTAGACGAATTAACAGTCTTAAGCAGGCGTACAATTGGGATGATCAGTTGATATTGTTTGCTGTACAACAGAAATTGTGTGGTTCTGCAAAATATTGGATTGATTCCACTTTGGAAATATTTGCTACTTGGGCTGATTTTTGCGCTAAATTTTTAAGAGATTTTCCAATAACCAAAAATGTTGCCGATGTTCACATTGAAATGGCAAATACTAAACGTCAAAATAATGAATCACCACAAGATTATTTTTACAAAATGGTGGCCATAGGGTCCAAGGTGTATCTCCCCGAGTCTGCGATAATACGTCACATAATAAACGGCATAAACGATGTTGACTTAAAGAGGAAAATATCAAATGAATACCCGACATGCAATGACTTATTAAGAGACATAATTGTGTATTGTAATTATAATGAGGTCAAACAGGTAACTAACGTACCAAGAAAAACTTTGCCTATGACAACTACAACAATCGCAGATAATAAGAAAATAAATGAAATTAAAAACGGAAACTCTGTAAAGTGTTACAATTGCTTTAAAATTGGTCACTACTCTGTGAAGTGCCCCGAACCACAACGTAAGCCACGTTGTAATATCTGCAAGCGGACAACACATACAACCGATAAATGCACGGAAAAATCTGGACCAAAAGCAGTAGTAAATAAAATCGAGGATTTTGCTACAAAATGTGAGGTTAGCAAAAATAACATAATTATTAAAGAAGTGAAAATAAATGGAAAAGCAACAAATTCATTTATTGACCCTGGTAGTAATCGATCGCTAATACGAAAATCTTGTGCCGCTATAATTGGTGATATTAGGGAGTCAAAAATATTGCTCGAAGGTTTTGCTGGAGGCCGGTATGAATGTACCGGAAGGGTAAAAGCGACTGTGGCAATTGATGACAATACTGTTGTAATTGACTTGCTTGTTGTGGAAGACAATTTTATAAGTGAGGATGTTTTATTGGGTTGCGACGTACTGTGCGGAAAAGGTAAAAGGCTAATTATAGAAGATGATGCTTGTCGATTGGAGAAAGTCAATGATGTAAAACACTCCCCTAAGTTATCGGAGGAGGAAGTGAAACAACTGAAGGCATTAATTGCAAAACATCATAATTGTTGCGCTGAAAATATATCTGAACTGGGTAGTTGTAGCGTAAAAAAGGTAGAAATCCACCTTAAATCCGACAAACCAATTCAAATGAAACCATATCGAGTTCCATTTGCTAAACGTAAAATATTAACTGATATAGTAAACGATCTTCTGCAACACTCGATAATACGCCCGTCAGAGTCCGATTATGCTTCTCCTGTAGTCTTAGTGGTGAAGAGCAATGGCGAGCATCGCATGTGTGTCGACTACCGTCAACTTAACTCTATCACGATGAAAATGCCATATCCGATGCCAATCATGGAAGAACAATTTGCCCAATTAGCCGACAACAGATATTTTACTACATTAGATTTACGCATGGGGTATCATCAAATTGAAGTTGCTGAAGATTCAAAAAAATTCACTGCATTTGTTACACACGATGGGCACTTCGAGTATAATCGTATGCCATTCGGACTCGTCAATGCCCCAGCTGTGTTTCAGTCTATCATGGACAGACTCATTATAAAAATGGGCAAAGGGGAAATATTAGCATATTTGGACGATATAATTATACCAAGTAAAACTGTCCAACAGGGTCTCTCACGCATAGAACGATTCCTTGAAATTTTGTTAGAAAGCGGTCTTACACTTCGGTTTGATAAATGTATATTTTTGGCAACCGAAATTTCCTACTTGGGACACAAGATTGACGAAAGTGGCATTCGGCCAGGCGACGCTAAAACAAGAGCCATCAGAAACTTTCCTATACCGACTAATATCAGCGAAGTAAGAAGATTTTTGGGTTTGACAGGTTTTTTTAGAAAGTTTGTCCAGGACTATTCGTTAATAACTAAGCCGATAACAAAGCTGTTGCGAAAAACCGAAAATGTTTTTTCTTGGGGCCCTGATCAACAAAAGGCGTTCGACAGACTTATTGAAATACTTACAAGTCAACCCGTTCTTGCATTATATGATAGCAATGCTCAACATGAAGTTCACACCGATGCAAGCAGTTTGGGTCTAGCTGGTATTATGTTGCAATCAAACGATAACAGTCACTGGAAGCCAGTATTTTATTTTAGCCGGCATTGTACCGACGCTGAACGCCGTTATCATAGTTACGAACTTGAAGCACTAGCAGTGGTCGAAACACTGGATCGTTTTCGAGTTTATTTACTTGGTAAGTCCTTCCGTTTAGTAACCGATTGTTCTGCTGTCGCCCAAGTAAAAGCCAATAAGGAACTTAAATCGAAAATTGCGAGATGGTGGCTGAGACTCCAAGAATACGATTTTACTCTCGTACACCGCGAAGGTCGTCGAATGATGCATGTGGATGCTTTAAGCCGAGCACCCGATATACCACCTGTCAAAATGGAACCAGATTTTATAATGAGGGTCGTTGCCGACGTGGATGACTGGGTAGTCACTATGCAATTGGGTGATGAAAAGCTCCAGAAGATTATTTCCGTTTTGCGTGGAGATTGTAAGACCGACCAAGATAAACAAATTCGGAAGGAGTATTGTTTAAAAAATTCTAGACTATACCACAAAGATGAGGATGGGCCAAAATTGGTAGTACCTAACAACATCAGGTGGCGAATTGTAAAGTTCTCGCACGATGACATGGGACATTTTGGTCTGGAAAAGACAATCCAGAGAATACGGAAAAAATTTTGGTTCCCCAAAATTAGGAAATATACCAAGGACTACATTTCTAGCTGCATAAATTGTTGCTATAATAAATCCCGCACTGGGAAATCAGAAGCTCGTCTCCATTACAACGAGGTAGAACCGGTCCCTTTTCATACAATACATATTGACCATTTAGGTCCATTTACTAGAAGTAAACGGGGCCAATCTTACGTTCTCGCCATATCAGATTCGTTCAGTAAATATCTGGTTGTGAAGGCTGTTCGTAGTACAAAAACGTTACCCGTAATCAGCACTGTGAACGATATGACGTCGTATTTTGGTCTTCCAAAACGGATCATTACAGATAGAGGTACTGCTTACACGTCGAAGGTTTTCGAGGACTTTTGTGCTCACAACGCAATTAAACATATAAAAACAGCTGTGCGGACACCAAGAGCGAATGGACAGGTTGAGCGTGCCAACCAAACAATTCTTACTTATATTCGAACAACCGTGGAGAATCCAAAGGATTGGGACTTGACTCTGCGAGATCTGCAGTGGGCCGTAAACTCACAGATAAATTCAACCACTGGATTTTCGCCTAATGAGTTAGTTTTTGACTTCAAGCTGCGAGATATTATCCAAAATTATTTGGTAGCAGCCATCCATGACGATATCAATGAAGATTCATTACCAATAACGGAGAAACGAGCTG
Organism: Germaria angustata; assembly: GCA_963681545.1. Taxonomy (NCBI): domain Eukaryota; kingdom Metazoa; phylum Arthropoda; class Insecta; order Diptera; family Tachinidae; genus Germaria; species Germaria angustata. Next base: position 1,455,157 of record OY813002.1, on the reverse strand, counting down.
TTGCAGTGAAAAATATTCAACAAGAGCGTGAAAAGTGGGAAAAGCGGTTTAATACGAAACATTCCGTCCCGAAACAGTATGCCGAAAATGACATTGTAGTTATAGAAAACGAAGCGCCTGCTACTGGAGATTCTCGAAAGCTTGAACCTAAATTCCGAGGCCCTTACGTTGTAGTCAAAATCCTGGGAAACGATCGTTATCTTATAGAAGATGTGCCAGGACTCCAAGTCACCAGTCGAAAATTCTCTTCAGTGTATTCAGCCGATAAAATGAAACCATGGTGTAATAGTTGCCCTACTCTGGATGAATCTACGGAAAATGATGACTTCGAAATCGAGGACGATTTGGTATCAGGATAGGCCGAGCTGTCACCCTGTGTTGAAAACAGCAATGTATTTTCTTATTATTTTTAAAACGAAAATTATACATGTACTATGTAGACGTAGAGATAGCTTTGCTTTTAATGTCAAAAAAGGAAGCCAAGCAATTGAATTTTTAGCTTGAAAAACGATGGACGTTTGTATCTTCATAAATTTTGATTTTTAACGAAAACTAGTAAACATTCATTTAAATTTAAATAAATATTGACTAAATAAAAACGGTTTGACTTATTTTATTGTTTCAACGAACAGTCACCCTGACATACGTATGCGAGGGCAGCTTTATAATTGCGTGATATTTTGTATTTCCAGGTGCGTCTAATAGCTTATTTTTGACAGCCACTGAAAACAGACCGCCTTGTTAATTTTGATGAAAATAGAAAAAAGTAAATTTTTTTCTTAAAAATATCATTACCGAATTAATAAAAGGCCTAATAAATACCATAGAGACTCTGCACCATAATTTTCAATGGCACGAAGTGTTTTATAATCGGAATTAATGCCAAAATCTCAGATCAGCCAAAAGAGATCGTCACGACAGGAATAGTCGATAAAGTCCATGGAAAGATATTGGACGATCTGATAATCAAAGTGCGTGAGATGGCTGAGGGTGTAAGCATTTAGATCTAGCATCCGGATCTACGTGACCATTTTAAGAGGCTGTTTGGCGATGTTAATGCACAATCTGAATGGGCTTTTGAACGGTTTAAAATATAACATGTATCCATTACAATATACCCGAGGGCAAAGAACAATAAAAACTGTTGGTAAATATAATGTTGGTTAAGGTGGTTCCATCGTCCAACAAGGACACAGTTGTTTGGGATGCTGGCTATGTCATTCGTTTCGAATACCTTAAAAAATTGGTAAAAACACTACCAGAGAATATTGTTTGGAACTTTAATATAAACTCAATACTGGTTTAAAGCAAAAAGTAGCTCATCTAACGAAAAAATGTTGTTCAAGAAAATGCACACCTGCATATGTGTGTAGTCACTACGGCAAAAATCAAACGAAGAGGTCACCATTGGAACAAACGCCTATATTAGGGGCCTTCAGAAATCTTACTATTTGAAGAAAATAAGAAAACTAAAAAGACGCTGGACTAAAAGTATCGAGCTAAAAGGACACCATGTTGAGAAACGAAACAATTTTCTGTCGCCAAAAAATATCTTTTGTATAAAAAGTCATAGAATTTCAAAACGCCCCTAAATTATTCAAGATATTAAAAATTATATATTAAAAATTTGATATTTCGTAAGCCTGACATATCCTTGGTGCTAATGAGTTTCTAATAGATTTTAAAATTTTTTTTTCTTGGTAAATATTGCTAAATGAGAATTTTATTTTTCGTTGGATGAAAAATTAATTCATATCGAATATAAATTTCATGTTGTATAGTAACATGTTTTATGAAAACACAAGTCTACTGAAGAGTTGGTTAACACCAACCAAAGTTCAAACTTAATGACTTTTATACCCACAACCTGCAATATTTATTTTATTCTATTTTACTATATTTTGTTTTATTTTTTTCTATTTCACTTTATTTTATTTTACTTTTAATATTTTATTATGTCTCATATTATTATATTTTCAGTTATTTTGTTTCATTTTACTTTTATATAACTTTTATATTATTTTTTACCTTATTGTGTATTATTTTATATTATTCTATTTGATTTTGTTTTCTTTTCTATTTTATATACGTGTTTTATTTATTCTACTTATTTTAATAATATTATTTATTTTATTTTATTTTATAAATTTTATATTAATTGTATTTATTTGTATTATTTCGTTTTATTTCATACTCCTCCTATTATATTTATGTATAATTTAAACTTTCCCATTCCAAATGGGAATTTGATAACAACCTCCCGGTTAAAAATTTGTTTAAATATATCTATTTGGTTGTGTTAATTATTTGATTAATATAATGATTTTACATCCCAAATAGTCTCTGTTTGTTAATAATTCTCACATTACTTTAAATAAAATATTTTATTTTTTTTACTTTTTCTTTACACTTAAATATAATAAAAATTTCTAAGAATGAACATTATTAACGTTTCTCAAATATTATTTAACAACCGATACAATACACGTCTCAAATCAAACTGATTGCTGCCCCAACTTGCAAAGTGACAAAACAAGCAAGACAAAAAACAGCGAAATAAACAATATCAAAAGAATTTTAATATTTTATAGAATTGAAAAGTATACAACCAAATTAATTGAATAATCACAGCAACAATAAAAATAAAAATTACACTTGGCCCTTCCGACAAAAAGCCTACAACAGAAAGCCAAGTTAAAAGAACGAATTGGCAAAAATGCATAAGTATACACTTCGTGTCAATATAAAAACTTAAATATCTAGCAAATACAAAAAAATATGCAACAATGAAACATGAAGTTTTTCAAACTCTGAGCAGACGCACAGAAGCTAAAAAAACGAAAGACTTAAGCTACAAACACACACATCTTCATACAGACAGACAGACTCTATTAATTCATTATGCGTAGCATTTACTTAACAAGACCAATAATAAATATGTTTCTTTAACTTACCACAAACATAATTTTTTGTTGCTCTGGCCTCAGAAGTATTGAATTCAAAGAAACATTAAAATCGAAGAAATTAGTTTAAAAAGAGCAAGTGAATAAAATTAAATATCACTTTGCTGCTAATTTAGGCATTTTAAAAACCAATTCTCTGTGTGGAAATCATCTTAAGAACTTTATTTATTGTTGGATAATAAAGATGACACTTCTCTTTTTTAAAGATTTATAACTGATTTATTATTTATTTGCTATTAATATATTTGTTATACCCTTGTATTTTATTATGTCTATATTCGAGGTGAAATCGTTAAATTGTTGTTACACTTACTTTATTTCTAATAGCAATGTTGTGACACAATTACAAAAAAAAACATAAAAAAGCTTTTTAATATACATATATTATTCAATACTAATAAAAATTTAGTAAATCTTGATTGTTAATCCTTCCCGTTTTTTTTTTTCTTGGATAATTAATTTTTATATATGTCTGAGCTACCAAGCCTGAGCAACCACAATATTTTTGTGGTGACTATCTGGTATTGTACGGCAACCAGTGCAAAATTTTTTATAGCAAACCATTTCTCACAAATACAGATATCTAACATGATGAACCGACCCATTAAAATTAAATTCCTCCGCTTTCGATGTGCACATCTTCGCCGTTAGCTTTCCGTGTTGTTAATTGTTCTTGGTCCCAGTGCCTAAATTCATCCTTACCGGCTTGAGAGGTCTTACTAGCAGCTTCGCTATTGCCGACATCAGTTTCAGGTTCCTTGTACGTACTCAGCATCCTCACCACGATAAGTTGACAATACGTGGAGGATATCGTATCAATCCCGAGGATATTACAATTTTGAAAAAAGGAGATTTAGGTGTCTGCATTAACTGGAGAGGATTTACGCTTCTTAATAAAGTGGTTAAACTGTTAGCGTTTATTATTCTTGAACGTTTTTCACGAACTATTAACATATCTTTACGACAAGAACAGAATGGCTTTAAATACTTTACTTATAAGTCTTTAGCGGTTTGTAGATTGACGTTCGCCACTGTAAATAATATTCTCTCCAGCACACACGCAGATGTTCCAGAAGGTATACAATGGCGACCACATCACACATAATGTGTTAAGGACTATTCAAAAATTGTTTACATGGACCCATTAGAACGACCTCTTCAGTAGTGGGTTTTCAATGATAAGTCCATCTTAAATTTCAATAGAAAGAAGTATTGTGTAGAGTATGTCAATAATACTGGTGACAATGTCTACAGGGAAGCACTAGTTCTACGGTCGTCATATGGTCCCATTGGAACTAGTTCGTCAGTAGTTCCAACGTCAGTAGTGGATTTTCAATGACAAGTGCATGTTAAATGCCAACAGAAAAAAGCATTGGGTGGGGTATAATTTGTGACTAGTACTGGTGACTTTGTCAATAGTGAATCACTAGTGACATTTCCTTCAGGGTAATTATTTAGAAACATGTATATATAAATATGTATGTAGGAGTACACATATACTTTATATAAATGTTCTCCAACATACATACACACATACAAAAAAATAGAGAAAATAGTTCACAGAGAACTGCATTGACTTTACATTGTCATCAATGTAATCACTATTCGAACTTTGAAAATGTTTCAATATTAGACACTGAAACAAATTATAAGAGAAGATATTCATTTGAAATGCTTCATATCATTAATATTAGTAATACAGAAAGAACTAATTTTAAGGCAGACACCGAAAATGTAGCGCACAGTTGTTATAGGCACTTGATACACAAGAGGTAACACCTCAAACATATCATTTTATAGTTGTAAATACGTACGTATTTTAAATTTATGTTTTTTTTACAAATTTATTAATACGAATTTAGCTTTTAGTATCTAATCTTTTAGACTAGAACATGAGCAATTTGAATTTGTTTTTTATTTGTCTAAAGAATAATAAAAACCATAAAGTATTTATATACATTTTTATTAAGGAAGAAAAAATTAAAAAAAAAACTGGCTATTCGAACCAGTTTTTATAAACAACAGCCAAAAACCGGTATCGGGAAAAGTGTGACTTCTTAAACTATTCGAAATGTGATTGTTAGAAAATGTCAAATAATTAACGACTAAACTTTTATGCCCACATTACGTCAGCAGCATCTTTATTCATTATTCATACCTGCGATTGTATAGAGCAATCAAACGATTGGACTTTGTTATAAAAATGACTACATTGGATACCCATATTCGACCGATTCGGTAAAAGTAAAAAGTAATCGAACACTATGTCTTCAAGTTACCTGCACAATGACAGAAAACGTGGTATCAAAAGTGAGCAGTAGGGCTGGATGCTGCTGCTTCCTTGCCATGTACCTCTCAAACTCAAAATGATATGGCCATTCGAAAAAAAGCCATGCAACTTGCTTCAAGCCGAAAGGAGCATTCTAACAATTTAGGTACATTCGTAATATAAAATAATCGTCACAAATCAAAATAGGAACTATTCATTTGTAGTAAAGGTTTTGTAAGAAGCAAGATGTATCGTTTTCTTTCACAAGAAAATCATGGGGATTTCATAAGGAAAGTTGAGTACTAAATTGTCCTGTTTGGTATTAGGGAGTTAAAGAAATAATATAATCATGTTGCGCCGTACCCACGGTCTTAATCAAAATTTAGATTCTGCTAGACTACAAAAAATCGTTTAATTTGCACTAACAATTGTCAAATAAGAAGCTATTTCATCTAAAACAATTGTCGAAGCGCCATGTCCACGGCTTTCAAGTTCATTTTATTTTGCTGCTTAAATTTTATGTAGCAATCGTTAAGCAGTAAACAAGAGTTATCAAGGCATAAAAATATAAAAATTACAGAAAACCACAATTTCCAAGTCATTAACTGATGACCACGTAAGTGAATAAATATACGGTTGCGAATGCAAGCGTTTATAATAAAAAAGTTTCAAAAATTTTTATAATATTTTTTTAAATTAAAACTACAAAATTTATAAAATAATGTACATAATGTAATAATACTACAATACAATTTTTATATGTATTAGGTACAATAATTACACAGGTCTGCAACCAAATTTTTTTTCTTTTTTTCTTTAAAATAATGTTTGATTCTTATGTATTTTGGTGCGCGGAGTTCAAAAATGTTTTCATATTTTTTTCTAGCACGTAGGGATTTTCGGAAAAATGCATTTTTCTGCAGATTGCATACCATAAGGCGTATATTTATGAATGTGCCGAAAAAAGTTGTTTTTCCTATTCGACTTCATAATGTTTTAAAACCTTGGGGTGCTCCATGAGCTTGAAACTTCACTTTTTGAACTTCCATTTGAGTTATTTCCCAGAAAACCTTGGTGCCGTAAGTGAAGAGCAGGGCGAGAGGTTCCACCAAGACATCAAAGAAATGGAACGGAGGTACCAAGGACGATGGGATGTGAATATGATTGGAGACTACTGTTGGATGCTTCTTAGAGAACTTCCACACATCCCACACAAACGGAACGGCTCAAAATGGAATTTTTAGGGAAAAAATGTAGATATTATAAAGAAATATAAATTCTTATTGTATATACATATTATTTTTATTAAATTGTATTTAAAAATGTGAATAAACCACCAGTAATATTTTTTTTTTTTCATTTCAAAATGCATTTTTTCCTATATGTACTGCGGGTTTTGCATAACTTTAATTTTCATTTTGCGGAAAATCCCTACGTGCTGGAGAAAAGCTGAGGGCATATTTGGACTCAGCGCACCAACATGTATACGATTCACCTATTATGGTGAAAAATCAAAAACTGTCAATTTGCAGGCCTGTGTTATGCAACCACCCTTGAAAATTTTCGTTGAGGTGCATAAAACCTGAGGTATTTCATTGAGGTATTTTCATGGTTTTGTGTTTTCTTGAACTTTATAATTTTTAATTGAACTTGCATTTTGAAATATTCCGATTATAATTCATATATAATCTTATTTATAAATAGTTGCGTATTAAAATTTCTGTAGAATATTTTCTGTTTTCTATATTATCGTTAAGATATAAATAAGGCAGTTAAATTTTAAAATTACTAATTTTTAATGTGTTTAACATTTAGATTTAACTGACTATATGTTTATGTTTTTATAGAATTTATTATGCCCAAAACGCCTATTTGTATTTGTAAAAAAGTAACACCTTTTAAAAAAATTTGCTAACAAGTTTGACCTTAACTTAGCGTCAAGTATGTATGTATGTCTGTGGCAAGAAAAATAACTTCAAGTGCTGTTTAAACCGCAAGATTAGTTATTTACTTGACATTTCTCAATATATGCTTTTGAAAATCAATGTTTTAGAATAAAATTGATTTGCGAATTTTAAGAATAAATAGCAAAAGGGTATTTATTTAATTGAAATTAATCATAGTTGAAATCCTACCAATAAGCATAGGCGTGGAAATGGCATTCTCGGGGTGGTGTATTGTTGCCCTCCAAAAATAAGGAGTAATGCTATAATAATAATTTTTTTCATAATTTAAAGTAAAACATCTAGTCTTGTGAAAAGAAATGATTTTTTCGTTCTGTTGGCTGAAATTGTTAGCGCGTTGAGTGCAAAGCAATTTACGACTGAGAACCTGGGTTCGATCCCTGTTCGGGACAAGTCATCAACATCATGATGTTTTCCAATTTACATTGGCGTGGCATTATGTTAATTGTAGTTGTAACTGTCGTTGAACAGCATCGACAGCGATTGTTACTAATATACACCGATCTCGGCGCCCTAGAGCTTAAGAAACTTAATGCATTTTCTCAACACCAGAGGCGCTGCTACTCTGCTATAAAAAACGCGCAATAGTGCAACAGAAATTATGCTCTCTCTATCTCTCTCTCTGTCTTCTGAAAGTAGTAACACTTTACGATATGTAAGTAGTAGGCATTAAGTGCCTGAACGTAACTTCTCCTTAAAAAAAAAATTATAATATTTTTAGCCAATAGTTAAACCAGCTATTTTTCGTCATTTCATCTAAATGCTGGCAAATTGTTTTAAATTCTTAATTAATATTATTAACTTAAATGGCCACACACGGAACTAAAGAGTCATTTCAAACACCAAACCAACAAAAAATCTATATACACGTACATATATTTAATTTATTATTCACCACCCATTGCAAGCCAAGTGCAAAAATAGATTAAGCATGTTTTACAAAAACACGCGTATAAAAAGTTTTTTTTAATTTTATTTTTAAACTTTAATAATCCACACAAAAAATCGGAAGACTATTCGTTGTTGTGACAAGCATAACAATAACTTTGAGAATAGTTTTTGTAAAAGGCCAACAGACAGGGAGAAAAACATGGACAGAGAGAAAGAGTTATTAAAACATTGTTGTTTTGTTTTTTTGCTATAAAAATAAAATAAAAATGGGTGTGACAAAGAAAGATTTAAAACTGATGAAACAATATCAATGAATAACAATGAAATATAGAACATCTTGCTTGAAACAATTTTAATTAAAAGTTTAACTAAGGGGAAATGAAAATAAATTACTCCCAGCATCAAAAATATTAAGCTTTCGTGAAAAATGATATCAAAATCTTGTAACACTTATACAGTGGGCTAAAATAATTACACTTATTATGATTATTTAACCTTTTTTGTTTTAAATATGAAAAAACAAACAAAAGAAGCAAAACCAATGAAACTAAAATTAATCTGATCAGATATTTTTTTAAAATCATTAAATATATACAATTCGTTTTGAATGGTTTAAATGGCGTTTTTAGAAAGATCTTAAATATATAAGAAATGCAAAAACTTTCTAAAGTTTCGAACGTCAAAAACATAAAATTTAAAAATACATAAGATAAGCTATTAATTTTTTATTTTTATATTTTATATTCCGAGAATCCTTGAGTATCATTTTCAAGAGGACATATGCATATATGATTTAGAAAAATTATTTCATTAAATTAATATATTTTCTGAACATGAAACACATTTACGTTTACTAAAACGTGATGAAATTTGCCTTGAAATACTTTTGAAAAAAAATTTTTTTAATAAAATATATGAATAGAACATTGCAACAGTGTACTGAGGGTAGTAGTTTTAATTGCCGCCAGCATCTTGCCAACTTTTCATTCAAGCAGTTACATTATATTATTTTTAACTATATCTCTGAGTCTTGAAAAGCAAATGAATTGTAACTTGAATTAATAAATACATGAAAAAGAACTTTTATATAAAAGCTTTATACATACTTTATATAAAGCAGATCATTTATCTATGTTTTGATAAATTTGATATATCAATTTGATAAACAAATAAAAAATTTACTACATAACATGAGAGATCAAAAGCTTTCATCAACCTTCCAAAAAATGTTTTTCTTCAAATTTCAATCCAAAACAAAAACTCCTAAAAAGCTTTTGCTACACATATGCATACAAAATTAAACGATGAATTTTAAGACATGTCATAAAATAAAATGCCAAAAAAACAGATACGTGAATGCTGTTGGTGTGACCATGTGACCAACCATCAAAAACAATAATATTGCGTTCTGCTAGTGCAATAATTTCTTTTTTTCTCCTCCCTAATAAAAAGGAATGTGAAAAAAATATTTTTCTAAATTGACTCAATCAATATAATTAATTTCAAAATAATATTTAAACAAATATATTGTTTGTTGTGGCTCTAGCAGTTCATATGTCGACATTTCATTGGTCCCTAAACCAAATCGCCAGTGAACTTTAAGCAGTTGGAAACAATTAGTCAGGGGGAATATGCCAAAATAATAAATTTTGAATATTAAGTATTTAATACTATTTTACAACAAAGTTTTAACAAAATTCAGATGTATACATTTTTTATTATCATGAAAATTATAGTTTGTTAAAAACTTGTATATATTTATTATTATAAATAAAGGAAGTTATTATAAACGCTTTATTCTTAAGTTATAAAAGTCTAAAGTTAGGATCACACGATTGCCGCAATGTACCAATTATTGGATATTTTATGTGCCAATCGTTAGAGGACAATATTGTGCTGATTTGCCACAATCAAATGCAACTCTGGTGTGGCAATCGTGTGAGCGGTTGATAGGTAACCATACGTCAATAAAAATGTCAAAAATGCACCAATATTTATTGTGTTCTCGTGCGTCAATCAAAGAAGACAATTCGCGCCGATAGTTTAGTTTTTTATAATAAAATTTTTTCGTGATTCTACGGTCAACATTTCTATTCGTAAGTAAAATGAATTTTAATTGTTGTACGTGCTATAATTATGTACGTATATTTTAATTGCAGTTTTAAATGGAATTCGATGACTGCATTGCAATGGATGATTTTACAGAAGTTGTGGACTTTTCCCTGGATCATCAACCACAAACACCTTTGCCCAAAAAACGAAAAAACCAAGTGTAAATTCATTTTGGACCTACAGTGATATACGTTTTTGTGAGGATCTCACTTTTTTTAAGTTATCTTTTATAAAAACTGTCTGTATTCTTTAAAAACTAAAACTTATAGCTTTTCATAACAGCAACTTCTATCAAAATTTTCAATAAAATCCCTTAAGTTGAAAATAAAGTGAATTTTTGGATCTGAAATTAAAATTTAACATTTTATTTTATATATGTATTTCAATATTTATATATTTATATTGCCTGGGCAATTTTCCAGTTGAAGACATAAAATAATTTTCTATTTCTTCACGAACAGCCTTTGCTTCACTACTTATATAAGAACTTGGAGCACTTTCTGTTCGATTCACAGCAGCCAGTGCCGTGCATTAGAACAATCGTGTGACTGTGGTGCGACAATTATTGCCACTTAATCCTTTTGCGTCAATTCGCGACAATCAAATTTATGTAAAATGAGTCAATCATGTGACCGCTGAGAATTTGATTGGGACAATTTTATTATTGTGCACCAATTCAGCACAATAAAAATTGGATATGATTGGTGTATTTGCGGCAATCGTGTGATCCTACCTTAATCATACGTTGAATTTCTATTTAAGCAAAAGCTTAACTATTTTATTTTTGCAAAAAAAATTTTAAAAGGTCTTATTTTCAAAAAGCAGCCAAGCTGACGATATAATTTATAAAATTAACTTGTAGTCAAAATCGCAGTTTAACATATTAAAAAGATTTGCAAACTCGATCCCGCATGTTTTAAATAAATTTCTGCAAGTCTTATGGAGTTTAAAAAGAACTACCAAAAAATTACTAACTTGCCTTTAAACATTTAGTTTAAGTTTTTTTGCCTTAATGATTCCTTTTCTATTTTCTAATTAATTACTTAAAAACTAAATTAAAATTTAGCTTTACTTGTAACAATACTAATTTTAATAATAACCATTCACTACTTGTGATTGTATTGCTTTTTATTGTCTATGCTTTGTTTAACATTTGTTACCGCAATTTTACATCCATACTACTATTAATTATCTGGTAATAATGATAGCAATCATAACCATAATGAAAAGTTTAGTTTGTTTGCCGGAAGCCCAGCATGATTTGTTAATTTATTAAAATTGGCTGGAGATATGAAAAGTTTTTCAACATTAATTTTCTTAGTTTATCTTTGTAGAATATTGAAAAGCATTCTATTAAACGTAGTTTGGAAAAACAGTCACTAGTTTTTGTTTTTAATTAGAAAATGTAAACAAAAACTAATACAAACCCAATGGCATGAATGAATGACCGATATATTTTTGAGCTTCTCTATTTCTTGTTTAGTTAAAAATTATTATGGCTATAAAAAATTTAAAATTTTTTTCTTATAAATATCTAAATTGCAAATTATAAAAGTGTTTTTTATTAAACTTGGCCAAGGTGAACAGAATGAAAATACAAGAAAAGCCCCTTAAACTATTTAATATTTCTTCTCACAGATCTTTGACATCTAAGTTTTCAAAATTAAAACCATGATATCCTTGAACATACAATATCGATAAGTACCAAATTTTTATCAGATATAATTAATGGGAAAATATTTTCAAAATAATGAGTCTCGAGGAGAACATGCATATAATATGAAATTCCGTGTTTTTTGTATGCGATTATAAATAATGGAAAATCAATTTACATTTAAGTGAAAAGAGTTTAATTTAAAAGTACTTCGGGTAAAAGAAGACCCTTTCGTTTAAATGAGTTCAACACTTTATTTAGTTTAAAAGGATTTCCTTTCAAGCGAAGTAAATTGCTTTAAAATTAATAAAACACAAAAGTTGTATTCTTGAAAGTGAAATTGTCTCTTTTAAATAGCTTTCGCTCATACGAATTTAATAACGAATTCTTTTACTTAAAGTTTTAATTATAAGTCAATTGCATTATCGTTTTGATAAAGAAAGTATTTTTGTAATTATCTATTACTTTATACACCCACATATATATATACGCACAATCCTGTATACTTCAGCTCCTTTATTACTAAAACTAGGGCATATTTTTCAGTCGCTGTTTTTTCTATACGATATAGTTATTATTATTATTTTTATTATTATTAGAAAAAATCAAAAGTTTGTTGTAGCTTTAGCTCTTCATATGCCGACATTTCATTTGTTGCTAAAACCAAATCGTCAGTGAAGTTTAAGCAGTTTGAAAACAAACTTTTGATTTTTTCTATGCATTTTGCAAAAGCTCTAATTGTTTCCAACGATTAGTTGGGGACAATATCCCAAATAATGAATTTCAATATTAAGTATTATTATTAACTGACCTTCGTAGACTAGTAGGTAGTGTACTAGACTCGTAGTGCGAAGGTCTCAGGTTCGAATCATGCCGCAGAACTATGGCAGTTTGTGTAGGATAATTAAATGGAGCGCACAACAAGCCTTCACTGGCTTAAGTGTATGTCGTATGACATGGGCTATTACACCCCTCCAATCAACCTAACCTAACCTAACCTAAGTATTATTATTACTATTACTATTATTATTATTGTTATTTAAAATTTCTTAATCTATTTCATTCCAGGATAAACTTTTAAGTAAACTGGAAGAAAGCGATCCTGATCCCCCCACATCACAAGAAGATGAATGTGTCATTTGTATTAATGCTCGTGCCACTATGCAAACATCACCCTGCGGTCATCGTGTCGTATGCCGCCGTTGTTTCGTCAAAACCATACAAAGTGCAGTGGCGCAGAGACTGCTTCCATTGCGCTGTGTCATTTGCAGGGCACGTGTAAATCGACTAACGTCTAGTTCGGGGACTTGGCGTATACAAGAGTCGGCCAGCAGCTACTCAATGGGTGCCAAAAGTTGGGCTTCCGTGGGAGTAACAGCCGCTGGAGTTACAGCGTCAGCAAGCTCGTATTCCATGAATGATGCCCACAGTGGCCACCATTCGTTTTATATGCATAACACATCACGTTATCCCCGTAGTCAGAATGGACGAGTTTCTCAATCGGATAGTTTATATTCGATGAGTTCAACGGGCTCCTCGTCAGCTGCATCAGTTTTCTCAAAAACGTCTTCCATTTCCAGCGATTTGTGTTCACCCGCCTCGCCAATATCACCCACACAATGTTCATATAATCAAACGTCTGTGATATTGAACAATCATCTGGCGCCACCAATTTCCAGCATATCACCACATTCACCCACGTTGACTTCGGGCTCGGGTACATCACCAGGCTCGCTATCACCCAAAGACTTAAATCATACTCACTCTCATCACAGTGGCTGTCCATCGGGTTGTTCAGGAGCCATACCACGTAAACCGTTAAAGTCCTTAAGTAACTCAACTTCCAGTGGCTCTTGTAGCAGCAGTATGGGCAGTAATTTTAATGCAGCTTTTACACCATCTACAACTCACACATATCCGGGTAGAAAACACGCTAAAGGACGAATAGTGGACTTGCAAAATCGCCTACCGCCCATCAAAGAGTTTCGCAGTCCTGCCAAAGTGCCACACCCCTCGCCGGTACATATAAGCAATCCAAGATTTCGGTTAGTATTTTCCTTGATATTCCTAAATATTTTTCAAAACTTAAAAACATTCTCTTAGCTATGCTTCTTATACAAAACCGAGCCATCAGGGTCAGGACTTACATGCTGTCGTTAAAACGGCAGCCAGCACTAAAGAACCATTTTCGCCGCTCAAACGGCCCATGAACATACATATTAGCACTTCCCACAATGCATTAGCAGCACCTCCACTTAAAGCGGTGGGCTCTAAAATAAGCCCTCTTGTCACCAAACACGCACTAAATAAATCATCTTATACCGCTTTATCGGCGGATAGGAAAGAGAAAAAATCTTTTACCGATTCTAACAAAAATAGTATAAATTTGAAATTAACGCAGACCAAATTAACGACTTCAGCGACGAACAACAAATTATTAACATCATCAATCAAATCTTCCTCATCAACGTCCTCCTCAGTGTCGGCCACAGCATCGAAGTCATCATCATCATCGTCGTCGTCGTCGTCTTCTTCGTCCTCTGCTCATCAGGCAACGGGCAATTCAACTTTAACAACATCATTTACAACAAGTAAAAGTTTTCCATTGTTTTGCAGCAACAATAATCACAGTAAGTGGATTTTTTGTTTAATATTTTTTTCCTTTTTGTGTTTTTCATATTTTTCTGGGCTTTTGTTGATTTTCCCCCCAATTGTTTTATTGTTTATGTAAATGTGAAAAATTGAAAAATTTTAGTGGATTTTGTTTGATACAAAAAAGCATTTGCAACATTTAAATAAATATTTATAAATGAGCAGTAAATATTTCTAGCCTTAGGCCTAGTCCCTACTTAGGACTATAGTAGGGCATATACCGGGACTATAGTGATAAATATAGCAAAGACCATAATAGCCAGGTCTTTAGTCAAGACCTTGGTCAGAATTTTAGAAAAGACTGTAGCCGGAACCTTAGCCTGGACTAATAAAGACTAGAGACAGGATCTTAAGCAAGACTTTAAGTAAGAACTATTATAGGGACTTCAGCCAGGACTAATCATTACTTTGTTCAGGGCTATAGTTAGGACTATAACCAATATTATAATCAGAGCTATAGTCAGGGTTAAATTATGGCACTTGCTATCGACCTGAATTTAAAAAAAAACTCTTGAAATGTATTGAAATTTTGATCGATCTAGGACGACGTTAGTCACAACTACAGACATGAGTTTAGCCAGAGCTGCGGTCAGAATTATAGTTGTGACTACAGTCTGCACTATAGCAAGGAATCAAGATTTTAGTAAGGAGTATGTTTAGTAGGGACTTTATGCAGAATTAGTTAGGACTTTAACCAGTATTTTAATCAGGACTTTAGCCAATAATATACTTAAGACTTCTAAACAATGAATATTAGCGATAAGTTACAAAGCAATAAAGTTTTTTTATTCTATTAAAAAATTAAATATATAAAAAAATTAAGAAATTGAAAACTTTACCCCAATAATACATTCAATGTTATAGTCAGGACTTTAATCAGAACTGCATTCTAAGCTATGATCAGAACTAGAGTCAGGACTATAAGCAGGAATAGAGTAGGAAATATATTTAGGAATTTAGTGGGGAATATAGTCAAGACTTTAGTAAAATTTTAGTCATGATTTTAGTCAGGTTTACTCAATACATTAGTCAGGATCTTCGTCAGGTATATAGTCTTGACTTTACTCACGACTACAGTCAGTGCATTGGTCGGGAGAATAACTAAAACCATTATCTGACTTTGGTTTTAATCGTATCATCTCTCTTATATTTTTGTAATGCCCCAAGAATTCGCATTCAGCTCTTTAGTTTTCCTCTTATTACTTTATTAGTTTTTAAAAATAGTTTTATTCAAAAGCTGTGTGAATGAATATTTTTGCTGTTCTCAACAATGAATAAATAAACAGCAGGTATTGTTAATAATATTATTGTTTTATTCTGTAGTATTAAACGTTTAAAAACATTTCAGAAACCCAACAAAAGCCCTTCAAACGGATGGAAACGAAAATGATTAGCTTGATGTAAAGAAACGAAAAAGCTTAAAATAGTGAATTAGAAAACATTACAGAATATGACTTTAACTCATAAAGCTAAAGGGCATATATTTAGTAGCCCTTACCAAAAATGAACTTGTACAAATATCATATAAAAAGGATTGACTCAAAACTTCACCCATTTAACGAAATAAATCTTTGTATGCTTCATAGCTTAGGTTGGTATGACAGCTCGTAAAAAGCTTTGCGAGTACATTCGTAGGGCATAAGGCCCATTGTCATGTCCAAAAGAATCAGTGAGTACTTTGTGAACTGTAGTTCAATGCTCATACCTACGAAGCTGTGGAACTCGAGCTATTTCAAACACACCAGAACCTTTGAGTGCCTTCGTAGACTAGTAGCTAGTGTACTAGAGTGGTAGTCCGAAGGTCGCAGGTTCGACTCCTGCCGCAGACTCCGGGTGTCTCTGCAGATAAGCCAAGTAGCTTCACAGTTTAAGTTTGTTAATAAAAAAAAAAAAGCCTAATAGATCATCCAAATGCACCTTCTCCAAGTGTAGTCTAGATACTGAAGAAAACAATTGAATAAATGTTTAGGCCTACGTTCCCGCAGTTTTGGGAAGCAGCCCAGGAAGTATTGAACTATCTTTATTTTCTCTTTGCTGAAGCAATTTCTGCATTGGCAACTATAGGGGACTCCCTCGTAATGATGTTTAAGTCCTAGCACTGTTTATTGAGGGCCGAAGGATCCAGGTTATTCTACTGTTGGGAATTGTGAACATACTGATTTCCATATTTTTCAGCGCCCACTCTTTTAATTTAAGTCCATTTGATAGCTCAGCTTAGGGAATACAAATATCTCTTTGTGAGTTCACTAAATCTAGAGCCGAGTCCGCTCGTGAGACTTTGAAATCCAATTTATTGCCCCAAATGGCAACTAGCCCATCCTGCGAGTATGTGATCTCATTGGAGGCTGTTATATCAGTAAAATTTAGGCTTTTTGTCTTAATTAATAACCTTGCACTCCTATTTCCAGAAGAAAAATTGGACAACAAGAAAAACGAAACGATGGAAAGGCGAAAAGAGGAAAAACTTAAGCTTAAAGCGGAAAAAGAAGCCAGAAAGGTAAACAAAGGTTTAAAACTAAAAATTTCATCTTACAATATTTAGCTTTTGTTTTTCATTCCGCAGGAAGAAAAACGCCTCGCCAAAGAAGAGGAAAGACTGGCCAAACTTATTGCGAAAGAGGAAAAGAAAAAATATAAAAAAGAGGCTAAAGAATTGCTATTAGCTAACGATGGCAATTGCAAAAAATAATTAGAAAATTTTTAAATAGATAAATATTCTTAAACATTCACCAATTGAACATAATTTTTTTTTTAAATATGTGAGTGTTTACGTAAATGTGTTTTATTTTCTAAAAAAAAGGGTGTAGCATATTTTCAAGGAAATTGTAATTATGCATTTAAGTGTTTGTGACTATGAACTCCTTTTAAAGGGGTATTAGTTTCATGCAATTTCTCACTAAAATAATAAAATATTAAAAAAATTCGGGAAATGAATATACCAAAGTGTAATTGATCCCGAAAAAATTTCATTTAGTATGTTTTTTTCAAAGAAAACTTATCTATAAAATACTCTCTTAAATGCCAATTATCCACCAACAAAATATTTATTTTTCATGTTTTATTTTTTAGGTTTTTATTATAACAAATTTTTTACATTAAATCTTTTTCTAATTAAATTATTAATATATTTTTATATAAGAACTATATTATTATGTTATGGTTTAATTTATTTAAAAAATAAATATTTATTCATATTTTTGTTTCTTTGTCAATAGAATTTCTTTATTACAAAACTAACAAATTTCAAGTCTTTTTTAGACTTATTTGACTGCATCAAATTTTCGTAAATATTTTAAACGTTTTTGCGTTTGATTTATAATTTTATTGCGCTCTAATTAATTCAATTCGCCAATAGTCCTTCGAACTGTGACTTAACCTTCGATTACAATTTATGATTCTTCGATAAAAGTGGAACTTGGGAAACTTTTTATTAATAATTATATATTTTATTTCTGAATATTATTTTGTTTTCTATTATATTTTGTTTTATTATATTTTATTTATTCAATAATAAGTTTTTTACTTTGATAATATATTACTTATTCATTATCTTAATTTTAGGTTTATTTATTTGTTTATTAATAAATTTATTGATTATTTTATTGATTAATTTCGTATTGATCGATTTGCTTATTTATTTATTTATTTGTTTCACCTTAAATAGATTCAAACACAAATCTTTTAATTTTCAATGAAATTCTTGAAAGAATTTTCATCTAAACCATGCTAAATTTAATTGTAATTTATTCGAATTTTAAATGCTGCTTCGAATCAAATAGTAGTACTAGAGAAACCTCAGAGCTTCTAACGAGATCAAGTTTTCTTTAGAATCTCAAATATTTACTACTAAAAATTTGCCCACTCAAAATTTATTCAGTGAAAAGCGGACATTATGATTACATTTTCACATGTTCTGTAACATCAAGAATGTTTAATAAATTATTAGCAACATAGAAAGTATAATTCAATTTGCTAGCTCTCTACTAAAAATCTAACAAACTCTAATATAAGTATTTACCTTGCCACGAATAGAGGCAACAAGCGCAACTGCATAACGAAAAATTGTTATGAATTAAGCATAGTGTTTTTTCATAATTCATTTGTCAAACTCTAGCTAAAGAGATGATATATTTTTGTCAAGAACCTTCGCTTATTTCTTCATTTTACTTTAAACTTTTTCGAGTTTTCAATATTTTATTTATCCAAGTATTTGGTGGATTATGCTTTTTAAAAACTTAAGGTGGATTCACCCATTCGTTCTAACGAAATTTTTGTTGTAAGACAAATTTAGTTTCTGAGAGTTTGCTCACAAACGATTCAACCACTTCGAAAAAATGTTCAGGAGAAACGAAGCTACCATATGGAACAACTCTGTAAATGATGTGTGTTACTTTTACAAGCAGGCACAGTGGCAGATGATTGCAATTTTTATAAAATAAAAAATATACAAATGAATAAAAGTCGAGTGTTTGTTCTAATAGCTATTGAGTTAAATAAATATAAAAAATTTACAAATATACTTGTATATTATTATACATACATATGTACATATAATAGATGTGGAACCTGAGTTCAATTTTGCATAAAAAATTTATGTAGCTGGCAGCACAGTTCAATTCCTGAAGAACGAAAATTGAAATTAAACCAATTCAAGCTAAAATTGTGCCGCACAAAATTTACTCTCTTTCTCTCTCTCTCTCTCTCTCTCTCTCTCTCTCACACACACACACACACACAAATGGAGACGTCAAACTACATAAATAAAAGCGTTCGGTACGAAAATTTCGTTCGGAAGGAATGGGTGATCCACAATTACAGCAGTGTTAGTATGGAATAAAATGTATAGCACACTCTTGGGCTGAATAATAACGTTATAAATAATATCGAAAATTCATTATTTGGGATATTCTCCTCAACTAATCGTTAGAAACAATTAGAGCTTTCGCAAAATGCATACAAAAAATCAAAAGTTTGTTGCGGCTTTAGCTCTTCATATGCCGACATTTCATTGGTTGCTTAAACTTCACTGACGATTTTGTTTTAGCAACCAATGAAATGTCGGCATATGAAGAGCTAAAGCCACAACAAACTTTTGATTTGTTATAAATAATATTTATTTTGTATCAAACCATTGCTGTGAAAGGCTAAAAATCTCTTTTTTTAATATTTATCTTAATTTAAAAATGCTTTTTTTTCTTAATTTCATTTTATTTTAACTTTTATATATACATATATATACATATATATACATATATATATATATATATATATATATATATATATATATATATAAAGGCCCTTTGTTCCACCATGGAACTACAGGAATGAATATATATATATATATATATATATATATATATATATATATATATATATATATATATATATATATATATATGTAAATGAAACACATACAGAAAAAAATTTTTGTTACAATTTTTTGAAAAAAAATTGTTTTAAAGACGAATTTCACAACCAACTACATAAACATTTAGTATTTTTTTACAAAACCAGTGCCAAAAATATCAGCTTTTATTATTTTATTGAACACCAAAAACAAAATGAACCTTGTTAACAAACTCTTATGAAAAAGAGTTATGAAATAAAAAGGCTCACACTTTTAAAACTGTTATTATTTTTTCGTCTACTTGTGTATTAATTTTTCTATAATTTTGACCCTTCATTAAAAATCACTTTAATTTATATCTAAATGAAAATGTTCCATTGCTAAAAAAGGTTGTTTAATATAATAAAAGAAAATTTTAAATTTTAAACCTTAAAATAATTATAAAAATTTAAATCTCAAATGATATAAAATAAATTTTAATAATTGCATTCAATTCTTATTTATGTATTTTTTAAATATGGAAATAAAATCTATTTGAACAATTTCTTAGTTTATTATTTTTTTGTATGAGTTTTTAAATAGTAGAAATTTTAAAACAAAAGGAATTAAAAAGCGAAGTGTTATTGATAATGAAAATTGTTACGATAATTTTTTTTTATTTACGATTCTTAAATAAAGAAAAAGAATAAAGAAAATGATTACTAACAGAGAACAATTACCACAATAAATATATTCTAAATTAGATTTCATAATTAAAAACTGTTTTAATATTAAAATAAACCATCAAAAAATTTAACTAAAATTGTTAAGAAGACATAATTATTAATATAAATAATAATTTTAATGCAAAAACTCAAATACCATTTTACTCAAGACGATACCTATAACTCAAAAGCAATGATTTTTTTCTAATGAATGATTCGGAATTAAAAAGGAAATAAATATTTAAATAGTTATTTTTAATTAAATAATATATGTATGTATATTAAATTAAAAATTAAATAAATTGTTATTTAATTACGAGGAAAATTAAAAACAAAATTGTTTTAATGAAAAGATGTTTTCGCAAATAAATAAATTTAATTAAATAAAGCTTTTGGAATCACATTTTTAAGAAATATCATCATCTATAACACAAAATATCCTGGTGTGTAACCGGTAATTAATATCCCAGTCAAAAAATTATAGTCGTTCTTTAAGAATGTTATTGTCATTGCCAAGTTTGAAAATCTTAATTCAAAATTCTCTCTCATACAGATTTTTAAGAAACCGAGTAATTGAGAAACCGTTATGAGGCCCAAACAAGTTGGGAGACAACCAGCTGCAATCTTGAATTAGTTTTCAAGATATCGACCAATTCTAGTACTGACTTTATTGGTCATAACTTGCTTAGTTTTCAAGATAACGACTTGATTTCTTTTGCGTTGGATAGATAAATATATTGGCTTTAATTCAAGTTTTTTTTTGCGGGTTGGGAGATAAAAAATTTTTTTAAATTTTTTGAAAAGGCAAAGGGTACCCCCTTTGCCTTTTTTTCATAATTTTTGAAAAAAAATGTTTCTGCCTACCCGCAAAAAAAGTTTTGAATTAAAGCCAACGCAAAAGAAATCAAGTCGATATCTTGAAAACTAAGCAAGTTATTACCAAAAAAGTCAGTACTAGAACTGGTTACTTTTTTGGTCATAACTTGCTTAGTTTTCAAGATATCGACTTGATTTCTTTTGCGTTGAATATATAAACATATTGGCTTTAATTCAAAACTTTTTTTTGCGGGTAGTGAGAAAAATTTTTTTCAAAATTATAAAAAAACAAAGGGGGTACAATATGCTTTTTCAAAAAATTAAAAAAAAAGTTTTTCTCCCTACCCACAAAAAAAGTTTTGAATTAAAGCCAATATGTTCTTGTAAAATATTGAAAGATTTCATTTAATTTAAGTTTAACTTTATTTCGTATTCAAGCATAAGATTACTGATTTCTAAACTCTTTTTTATGAAGAGGAAATTAAAAAAAATTATTTAATATAATATTATATATTTATGTATGTGTATGTGTATTATAAATGTCTTAAATATTATATAATATTCTTGTTTAATTAGAACGCACATCAATGCCACCAAAACTATTTAAACAAGTGGACAATTTGTTGACGTATGAATAACTCAATTCTCCTGTGCAACCATAGGCACCCAACTTATGAATGGCAGCATAGTCATAACAATTTACCAGATTATCACCATTACAATCCTGAGAGAATTTGCGCATGTAATTTTGTATGGTATTGGCAGCGCAATAGGGATCATTGACACAGTTGGCATAAGCTAAGGAGAAGAGAGATGTTAAGAAATGCTTTGCACAAAATTGTTTTAAAAGTCTCTACCAGATTCCGATGCAGGATCTTCACTGTTAATGGTTAATTTTCCACCATCGGCCCAATACGCCCATGTAATGCGAAACAAGCCACAAACGCCGCCACTGCAGTAGGCTGTTTGATTGCAACCACTAATGGCCTCACAAATGCAACCTAAACAAACATCTGTTACAGGTTTCTCTAAAACAAAAAAAAAATAATTAATTTTATATATTGATCATTAAATTTTGAAAATATCAATGTTAGTAAAACTCTTATTTTTAAATTTTTTAATTGAATTAAAGCTTCATAATTAGATTCCCATTATTTTTTTTTTTTTGCTTTTCTTAAAATTGATAACAGCAACAGAGGGATTTTTTAACGTTTCATTTTAAATAAGAAATCGCAAGCGATTGTTGAATTTAATAATTTCATAAATGTTACAAAATATATACGACCGATAGTAAACTACCCACTAGCCTATCGAAGCCTCTGGAAAATATAATAATTTGTTCATTATAAATTAATCAATATTTTTAAGTTATACTTATGGTACTTTCCTTTCTAACAAAAATATTAAACATCCTCCAGTCAGATTATAAGAGAGTACTTGCGATCTCTAAGAAGAGATCCGTTAGGTCTCTCCTATTCTTTTTTTTATTTTTTTCGCTTTTCCCCCTCGTCAATATAGTGGTAGACATCATGAGTAAAAGACAAGTTCTAATGCTTTCTTGAAAAAAATAAATCTCTGTACAAATAAGTAAATTAATAAAATTTAAAAAAAGCAAAAAAGTAACTTTTTTTATCTAAACATTAGTCTCCTGCATCCCTGTATTCTTTTAGAAAAATACGCAGCAGAGTAAAAAATAATGTGTTCTTTTCTAAATGCATTGCACATTAAACATGTAAATATGTTACATATTTTGAACTCAGCTTTATTTCAGGGTCAAATACTACCCCTTTTCAACTGTGATAAGTTTTTTTAAACAAATAAAAATTTTGTTTCGTTTACATATTTATTTTTCAGTTTCTTTTGAGAATGAAATTGTAATATACACAACACAGAAAAAGGTGAATTTGACTTTGTCGAAAAGATGTTTCGTTTTTCCCCCAAATAGACAGGTCCATTGCACTATCAAATAATCGTACATCTGCGTCGGCGAATAACCTTACATAAGGTCCCAAAATCAAAATGCCATCACACTCGGTATTAACGTAAGACCAACTATCTTAGCTATAGCTTGATTTCTTGTTCTCATGCTTTAGCACGTATTAGATCAGCTCCAGATAAAACATTGTAGGAATTGTATTTATTTATCAACTCAGTTTTAACGGGTATGGAGGCGTAGAGAGACTACTTCATAGAAACTAAAGAAATTTGCATTCTAAAAGAATCATTTACATATGAAGCATAATCCCGGTGCATAAGGTACAAGACACACTCAGAACTACAAGCGATAGAGCAACAGCGATGAGGCTGATTTGCGGAAATAAATAAAAACTTGAGAATTAAAAACTTTAAACTAAATATCATTAATATTTGCACATTTTATTATAAAATTAAACTTCTTGCACAGTAGGTCAATTTGGCCGACGCAGAAAGAGTTGAAGTTTTCAAAGTAAAACAAAAAACATTTAGGAACCTTTTGTATGAATAATCTCCATAAAACCACACCTTAAATTGTCCACGCACTGCGTTAATAAGGACGACAAAATATACCAAATTTTTTTCTTGTTATATCATATAAGCTACAAGCGAATGTAACAGATATTAAAAATAATAAAAACTTCAAAATAAAAAATTGAATATAAGTCATAATAATTGGTACATTTCGTTAACTTAAGCGGATTGCACATTGGGTAAATCGGTACGAGCAAGAAAATTAAAATACACAATATGTTATGCATAAAAAATTAGTTAATAAATAATTTCCATAAATTCTGCTTCATTAGCATGCACAGTGGGATCAACATAAACTAATTTATAAAAAATTATTTTATGAAAAATTTTATAAACAGCTTGGTCAATGGGTCAATTAGGATCATCAAATGCCACTTGAAGTTTTCGAAAAAAAAAAATCTGGTGAAGTATAGATTAAAACAAAAGAAATTATTTTATGAATAATGGATAGAAACATCCATTTAAATAAATAATTTACGAATGATTTTTAGAAATACATCTTAGTTCAATTAGGACAACCAATAGCAGTTGGAGTTTCTGAAAATGTTCATAAAATAATTATTAAAATATAAATAATTATTTTATAAATAAGTTTCATAAATACGGCGTAAATATGGATCAATTATGACGACTAGAAAAATCTGAAATACGAAATAAATTAAATTAAAAATATCAATAATGATTCATTTACATAAATACAGCTTCAATAGCTTAAACAAGGGGTTAACTAGGATTGTGAAAAAAACTCTGACAATATACATATGAATACTAATAATAAACTTTGCATGGTAAAGAGAAAACTCTATCTAAGTACATATATTTGACTTTAATACTTTTCATGAATAACAAAAAACCTTTTATAAATTATACGTTGGAAAACCAGACATCAAAGAAATATTTTCAAAATTTTATAGATTCAATATTATGACGAACTTTATAAAACTTATTACTAAAAATTTTTAGTAGCAAAACTTTTTTATAAAAAATATATAAAATAGCAAATTATCATATCAAATTCTTCACAAACTTAGCAAATGTTATCAAATAATGACCTAAAGTTTTAATTAACATTCAACTCTATATACTATATTTGCTTTTGTTTTGCTTTTTAGAACGAAGAACTAATTTAAAATGTGTGTACGTAATTAATTATTTAATTATTGAAAAGATCTGGTTTCCAGATTACGAAAATTCAGGTTTTGTCTAACTTTTTATTTGTTCTCTATTAAATATTTCCAGAATGAACTAAACTGCTAATGATACTAAACGTTGACATGTTACAAGATAGAGTTTCAATATGTCTAAAAAATGGATAATTTAACAATATTAACGTACTGCAAAGCCTATATCACTTATAAACTTATTATTTTTAATATTGATTTATTTAGGGTTGTAAGGCAGACTTTCTGTGGAAATTCCTTTTATAAAAATGTTGCAAGGCGTTAATAAATTATTATTTATAAAGCGGTTAATATACTGGAAAATATATATGTACATATGTATGTTAAATGAACCTTAAACTTAATTCTCAAATTTAACCTGAAAGTTGTTTATGGCAAATCAAGTCATGTTTGGGATTCCAAAAAAAAAACATTTATAACTTGTGTTGCACATAATATATTGTTGCGAAGACCATAATATAGTTATGACAAACATACCACTGATATGTTTTTTCTTTTCATGTTATAATTAATATTCGTAGTCATAATAATTACAATAATTAAAGCATATTCTGAGCAAAAAGAAGTAAATAAATTTACAGTCGGATTGTACCCTGTGAGAAATTTGTCTCAATTGTGAAAATATTAATTAATATTTATCAAATATGTTATTCGAGATATTCTAGCTAGGTATATGCCTGCATTTCATTGGTGCTAACCAAATCATCAGTACCCTTTTAGCCAAATCATGATTGAAAAGCATTCAAGCTCGTATACTTCTGCCACAGACTACAAATACTATATGGGAATTCAAACAGAACTCAATCAAATAAGTATTTCTATT
The DNA here is from genome assembly GCA_963681545.1 of Germaria angustata. NCBI lineage: Eukaryota > Metazoa > Arthropoda > Insecta > Diptera > Tachinidae > Germaria > Germaria angustata. The sequence continues at coordinate 1,429,273 of OY813002.1, read as the reverse complement.
TGCAAACAACAAAAACACAAAAGTATAATAGCTTTAGAGAGCTCTTGTACAAACACAACACAACAAACAATTATAATTGAATGCTTTCCAATCATGATTCGGCTAAAAGGGTACTACTGATGATTTGGTTAGCGCCAATGAAATGCAGGCATATACCTAGCTAAGCCAACAACAAACAATAAAATATTATAATTTAATTAATAATATTAAATAAAGCAGTGTGGTGGTTTGTTTCCAATATGTTGTTATTAAAATAGTGCTTTACTTATTTGTTGCTTATACTAATACATATTAAAGTCAAAGCTTGAATGCGTATGAGTATGATTCCAACTTGAATTCGAACGCATTAGCATATATGTATGTATGTATATGAAGTTGGTTGAATTATTAGTCACTAATCGCTGTTCTCTGGTCCAAGTGAGTAAAAAATTGTTTTGATTCAATATTATATTATTATATTAAGATGGTCGGTTTAGGTACTTATGTACATATCGTTACCTGAAATTCAAAAGTGCTGAAACTACATTTTTTTAGAATTTTAAAATTAAAAATATTACGATTACAAGTCTGATTTTGTCACAACAGCATCCAAATACAATAATAAATTAGTTTTTTAACACAAAAATTATTTTTTATATGTTTTTGGCAGCAGGATACGCCCTTTTGAGCTCTAGTTTTTTGAAACTAAAAGGCTCCAACAACAAGAAAGTATTTTGAAAAAAGTATTGTATCGCTAACATTTATTATACTATTTTGGCAATAGTGCAATCACACTATACGGGTACATTGTAAATTATTACATTTAGTTGTTTTTTTTTAATTTCAGTTAAATAAATTTTACTTATTACATATTAAAAAAATAACTTCAAACGAGAACTGAAATATTTGTTAATTCAGACATTTAATCTTCGAAACGAATATTGTTATAAAATGAATGACAGTCTGCTGGTATTAATGCTTTTAACTGTTGGAGATGTTGCTATTTTTTCTTTGAGAATTATATTTATTCCATGTGTAATTGCGAAAACTCAACAAAGAAAAAGTTCTTTTCAAATCTCTGTGGAAGTAGATGATGCTGTAAATAGATAAATTTGTTAGGCCTTTTGGCTTGTGAAAAAATCATTTCCTCGTATGCCTTTTTATATTTCTTAAATAAAGTTGTTATATTTGAAAATAGAAGGCTAAAAATTTTTAACAATATGCGCTTTGATGCCATGTACCATTATCAATTAAAAACTCGATTTTTTTTTTGTTAGTTAGGCCCTTTTGCATTTCAGGTGATGATATATTAAAACCAAATGGAAAATCATTTAATTTAATTAAAAAAAATTATTGCCCCGTTAGCCACTAAAAATTTGTTGACTTAAATTTTTGCAAAGCAAGATGAAACATCAAACCAATGACGAGTATACGGATGGTGATTATTACCGATATGATCGGAATCATTTTTGTCAAATATTTAAAAGCAAATCCAAGAGCCCTAAGACATTTGTATGTAAGTATATATGTATGTACTGACCTTCGTAGACTAGTAGGTAGTGTACTAGACTCGTAGTGCGAAGGTCCCAGGTTCGAATCCTGCCGCAGAACTCTGGCAGTTTGTGTCTGATAATTAAAAGGGAGCGCACAACAAGCCTTCACTGGCTTAAGTGTATGTCGTATGACATGGCCAATCAACCTAACCTAACCAAACCATATATGTATGTATACATATATAGATGATATTTCAAAATGTAAGTAATTAATAAAACAAGTATAATGTAAACCTCGTATTTTTTAGTCTGTTATTAGCTTGATTCTAACATCTACTGGATTGTTATATTCTTAAATTTTAGAAGCTAATATTCCAAAATAGTCGATATTGAGGAAACGATTAGAATGGTTTTACGATTAGAAAAAAAGAAAGCAATTAGAAAGACATTTGACATTATTAAAAGGCGTCATTCAAAGATTTCAAAGACTAGAAAAAATCTAAAAGTTTAGATATTATATTTTTAATAATGATATGTTTGCCTTTAACTATAAAATAATTTCAAAAATATAGTACTATGTTCTTGTAGCATGAGTAGAACTATCTCTGAAGATGTACAAATACCTATAGCCTACTCGTACACAAATATAATAGTGGCAACATATTATATATACAATTTTTAATATTCCCTTTCACGCAAAATGTTAGAGCTCGAAACGGTCTCCAGCAAGTCACGTGATATGCTCTGCATCACTTCCCTTACTTAAACGGGAGCAACATACTACAATATTTAATATCCAAATTCTACTGGTCTAGCGAAAAGCTAATATATATTTGTAAGTAGTTATATTTTCCTATAAACAAAATAATTCTTCCTAAAAATCCATTACTTCATTAACTATTCACTACAGCAGACGATTTAAATAAATTATTTAGCTGCTTGTCAACTTCACTAAATAAATATTTCATACTCATCGAACAAACATACAAAAGGCAGACGATAATTAATCATTAAGCATTCATCTCTCAAAGCCATTAGCATTTGTCCGTCCATTTTCAATATTAATGACAATTTCCCATTTAGCAGGCCATGCTAAAAAATTATATTGAAGGATCAATGCATTTCCTGCCAAAAGGCAAAAAAATTGCAACGCCTTTTTTAAATTTGCATAAATGTAAAAAATAAAGATTAACTATAGATATTATTACTTCAGAAAACAAACTGTCTACTACATCTCCATATTATTGAACGTCCCTGAACTCCAAACTAGTAAAAAATTTAATATTGAAATAAATAAATGAATGAACGAACATCAAAAAAACCTTTTCACAAGTCTAAAGCAAACGACTGCGTGTATATACATTTGTGTATGTGTGTGACTGTATGCAAAGATGCATCGGAAGCTCATTTTAAAATCTGACTATGCAAGTACTACTATGAGGATGATCATTGGCGTAGAAAGGTTTTTTTTTTGCTGGGGGAAGGGCAATGTTCCCCTAAAATTTGTTACAGCTTTATAATAATTTACTTGCTAAAGGAAATGAAAGGAGTTAAAGACAAAAATTCTGTAGAAGGTGTTGACGCTGTTGAAGCTATTAGAAAAGCCCAAGTTCATTGTTAAATGGCACATACTTTCTTTTGGTGCTTCTAACTTTAAAATAAATAAATATTTTCAATCTTAAGATGTAAAACGTTACCACGCATGCAATACTGTGCCTAGAATAATTGCTGCACTTAAAAAAGGAAACGATTTCGATGAAATTTTTAATAAAATATAGTGATTCTCAAGAGAAAATGATGTTTTCTTCGAACTTCAAAAAAAAACAACTAAATTCGCATTAATACGCATACATCTGCAATCGATAAATAAAATTATACATTAATTGATAATAGTGTGCAATTTTTAGAGTAACGATTTCGGAGCTTTTCACTAACAGCTCGATTTGTATACGGTTTCTTTTTCTGAATTGCAGAAGCTTTAATTTTAAAAAAGCTTTAAAACTATTTCGCAATTTTCTAAGTGCGAAAGATTATATTGAAAATGAGTTGGTCAAAACCTTTATATCTCTTGATACAATACTAAACACTTTTCTTAAGAAAAATAAAAAAATGAAAGAGGAAATTGGAACAACAGTCGGATCTGTTCTGTAAATCATGTGATTTCAAATCGTACGATTTTGAGAAAAATTAATTGTTGTTCTATGTATTGCAGGATGTCGTTCTGTCAAATTTAAGATTTAATAAAATATTTTCAACAAAAAAAGTTTGAAAATGTATTAAAAATGGTGAGTAAGTTACTTGGAACTAAATTTGTGTTATTAAGTCGCACGATTTGAAATCGTGTGATTTACAGAACAGGGTCGAGTATATGTAGAACAAATACGAAATCTTAGTTTCATTGAAAGATTTCAGATTTTTGTGTGTTTGTCTTCAGATTTTATTTGGTTTCTTAATCGTACAAGTATTTTTCCTAACACATCGTCACCTATAGTCCCAAGGGCCGAAAATAACGTTCATAGTTTTTAACAAAAGAAGCGAAATGTATTAAAAATTTAAGACTTTAATTTCTGATAGCTTTTTGACTTTTGATAATAAAATCGACATTATTTTTTATATATGCGTGTAAAAGTTTGTGGGTAGATGCATTTATGTTTGCCTTTATGGACTTTAAGCGACTATATGCATGCCTATAATCTTTCTGGAGTGCTTAACATAATTGTTTTTATATGTCCATATATAAAGGGCCTTAAACACCAAAAAGCGTAAGTGACAAGCACATAGAGAATCCTTTTTTGTTTACTTTTTTTGCACTAAGTTGTAGGGCTACTGTACACATTAATTTTGCTACAAGTTTCTGATTCCACTATTAAAGTTAAAAAAATTTTCGATTGCAATCAAAAAGTAGAAATCGAAAATTATGTCGTTTACGTCTTTTTAGCGGAAAGGGCACGTTATATGAAAGGCCATTACTGAATAAATTATTTTGTGATAATTTTTAAGCTCACTGTATTGTAAATGAAATGTATTTTTCAGTTTTGTTACCTTATACAAGGAAATTAAAAGAAATATGTTTGCCGGCCCCCTTCCACAGAAAAAGAGTCTTGCTACGCCAATGAGGATGACATCCAATTAGTTTTGCAACATCCCAAGAATAAATGGATGCAGAAGTTAACTCGTTTAGTTTATGTATCTTTTTACATACTGGCTTTATAATCTGGTTTAAAATTAAACTCGAGATGAATCAATTTTTTTTTTTTTTTTTCAAAAAGCACTTTAAGGTAGACTAGTATGTAGGATCATTGTGAAAATGTGAATGTATTTAATTTTTCAATGTATCGATTAATAATGTTTGAAAATCATTTGGAATTGCTTTCAATGATGTGACTCTCATTTAAATTCAATAACAAGGCAATAGCAATCAAAAGTCACACAAAATTCTTGTAAAATTCAATGATTTTCGATTTTTAATCAAATCAAAATTCCACCTTAAATGTTTTTAAAATAAATACCTCATGTTTTATTTTAAAAGCTAAAGTAATATTGGAATATATCAAACTAAAACAAGACCTGTAAGCCTCCTGATGGTGTAGAAATTACAACTGAAAGTTGCATCGCTATGCCAAAAAAAAATATTTTTGAAATTCTGCATAAAAGAATTCTATGACAAAATACTAAACAAGAATTCATAAAATTTTACTTAGAAGAGTAAATACTTTTAATTAAATTACCCAATTTTTGTAATAATATATTTACTTGCATAAGTAATTTTAAAGTAATTTGTATGAGAAAAGTGTGTAAGACGAGATTCATAAGATCGACGTTGAAAAAAGTTATGGATTAGAAATTTAAGGGGTTTTTGTTTTTTTTTTTTTTTTGCTTTTTCATACGTTCAGTAATATTTCCCACCAGGGTTGGTAACGTGGTTAGGTTTGGTTAGGTTAGGTTGATTGGAGGGGTGTGATAGCCCATCTCATACGACATACACTTTGGCGCTCCCTTTAATTATCAGACACAAACTGCCAGAGTTCTGCAGCAGGATTCGAACTTGGGACGTTCGCCCTACGAGTCTAGTACACTACCTACTAGTCTACGAAGGTCAGTAACGTTGGTAACGTTGTTACTGTTGTACTGATTTGGATGCCATTCGAATTTCTAAAACACAATCATACAATAATCAAATTTATTTATTTTATATAGTAATGAGCTGTTTGAAAAAAGGATTATTAATGATATAGAAAATAATAATTTAAAGACCAATATTGCTATTGCACCAAGGTTATATAAAATAAACAAATATCCTGAAGATGGTACTCGATGAGTACCGAAATATCGATAAAAAATTAAAAAATTAAAAGAGACCTTAAGCTTAAAAAATAAATTAAGTTTATTAATTAAAATAAAATGGTCAAAATACTAGAACGTATGCAGTTTTAGTAATTTTAAATATTAAACTCATAATTGCTCCCTGCTTCTTTATCCGGTTTTGCAACTTTCTGCAGGCGATACTGACTTGAAATTTTATGAAGGTTTAAGGTTTTAAAAATAAAACTCTTCACTAGTCCATCGAATGGGATCCAAACAGTTGAATAATTAAAAAAATATTTCCTTAATTTTTTTTCTATTTTAAAATTAAATATAGACGACATTTCATCAAATTGCCTCGGTGTTTCGTTCAGGAACTGCTAATCGATCTATATCTTTGGTAATACAAAATTCTTTAAAAAAAAGTAGTAAGTAAGAAATACAATTGGTCGAAGGGGAAAATCTTATCTTAAACTAGAAATTCCATAAGAAGGAAAAGAAGTCAAAAGTGGCGAGCTAAATTTATTTTAGAGGCAGCTTAACCTTTCCAGACAGGCTTATCTAATGAATTTACATATTTGGTTTTCTTTAGACACTAGATTTACATAAATTTAGTCATTTTAAACCGAGTAAGCAAACCTGGTCGAAAGTAAATCGAATGTAAGTAACCGCGGGATGACAAGAAATTGGTATATTTTTATTTTTTTATTTTAATAAAATTTCAGGTACTTTAATACATTTAAGATAAAAACGTTTGAGCTTTAAAAAGCACTCTAGTATAAAGAAAAAAATCCAAATCCAAATATGAAGATATTGATTAAATTGAAATTTATTTATCTGGCCAGAGTTCGATTACAGAATTTCTCAATTCAGATTAATAATTTCCTAAAAATATATTTATTAAAAAAGAAGGATAAATTAATTATTACACTAGTAAATCGTTGTTGTATTTTGAGGAATATTAACTATTTAATACGAATCGACTTAGAAAATATAGCTGATAGTCACGAAGTGATCTCCAAAGAGGTCCCCGAAATAATCATTTAAGTTAAAGGTCTTGGGGTTGCATTCTTATATCATCTGGCAAACACTCATTGACTGTACCTCGCATACTGATTTTTTTTACTTGTTTATTAAAAAAGTGTTTGTTTTTTTTTTTCATTTTCAGTCACATACTCAATTGTGCAATTTTATTTAAAATTCCCAACGTTTTTGTTTTCTTTTTGCATAAGTGAGTAAATAAAATCTATTTTTATTGTGAATTATTAATCAAATATTTATATGTAAAGGTCATAAAGTAATAATATGTTTAAAAAATTTTGCAATAAGCAATAACTGCGTACAAAACTTATTTTATAAAAATTATAAACAAGTTAGTAAAGTAAATAAGGTGGAGGCGACCAGATTTATAATGATTAAATATTTTGAAATAATCAGCTTATCAGCGAAAGATTCAAAACCATTATGACCTATTTCTAGCAGCTGTCATTACATGAATTTTCCATACAATAAATAATCTGAATATTAAATAATTCTCGAAATTTCAATCGTTTCAACAACGTGAGTTCATTTTAAAAACCCACACAAATTGTAGCTGATTAACAAATAATTGATTAAAAGATCTTTAGCAAATTGTGTGAAAGAAAAAAATTGCTATAATGTTTTGAAAGTTTTTTTAGTGTTGCTTAAAATTTGATTTTTCAGAGTAACAGTTGTTCTGAAAACAACAATTAAAAATTAGAATATATTTACTCGTTTATGTGGGTTCAGACTATTATACCAAAACAAAATCATTCATTATTCATCAAAAGAAACTTAATAATATTTGGCGGATTTTTGTTTACAAAAACTCCTTAATGTTTAGATTTTATTATTAAATTTAAGTTATTTTATTTAACATGCAACCGCTTTTCTAATTACAAAATTTATGAAAATTCACTTTATTTAAGCAATAAAGTCTTCGGTCTAGGGAGGGCTAAGCCCTTCACAATTTGGAATGCTAGGGTTATAATGTTGCAAAATTTATGAAAATTTACTCAGATTGGGCAATAAAGTCTTCGGTCTAGGAAGGGCTAAGCCCTTCACAATCTGTAATGCTAGGGTTATAATGTTGCAAAATTTATGAAAATTTACTCAGATTGGGCAATAAAGTCTTCGGTCTAGGAAGGGCTAAGCCCTTCACAATCTGTAATGCTAGGGTTATAATGTTGCAAAATTTATGAAAATTTACTCAGATTGGGCAATAAAGTCTTCGGTCTAGGAAAGGCTAAGCCCTTCACAATCTGTAATGCTAGGGTTATAATGTTGCAAAATTTATGAAAATTTACTCAGATTGGGCAATAAAGTCTTCGGTCTAGGAAGGGCTAAGCCCCTCACAATTTCTAATGTTGCAAAATTTATGAAAATTCACTTTATTTGAGCAATAAGTCTTCGGTCTGGGGAGGGCTAAGCCCCTTAATGCTAGTGTTGTAAATGCTAGTGTTTTGGAAAATTTGAGTGAGTGAGTTCAAAATGGTTTCCGTATGGTGGAAAGGCCATTTTACTGGGATCATATAAATATTTCGTCTTTTCATCATGCATAAAAATTCTTTCTATGATCTAAATCTTATAAAAAATTTTTAATTATTTCATCGCCCATAAAAGTTTATCGATTTTTTTATTAACCAGCCTTATATATTTATTAAAAAAGCTTCTCAGCTTTCAAGTAACTTGTAACTTAAACTGGCAGCATTTATCGCTCATCTATAAATAAAACTTATTAATTATTTGCTTACATTTTTAGTTGTAAAGCAGTAAAACTGATTGAAATATGGCTGTTTTACTGCATAGTTAAACAAAAAATAAAACAATATTGAAAAATATATTTGATTGTTAATAAATAAAAAGAACCTTTTTTATTTCCATTTTATTTGTGTAATTAACATGAAACACGTTTTCTAACTTTGTTTTATTTTACTTGTTTCTAGCTAATACCCTGCACGTTATTGCCGCAAATTCCAGAGAAGATATCGTTACGATTCGTCTTGTGTGGCAGGTACCACATCACTTTGAAATATTCAAGAAAAATAAGGCCTTCCCGTTAGTGCAAACAACAGGCTCTCAAAGTTTTATAGCGATCGGATAAGACGTTTGACAGCGCATAGAATACTAACAAGCAAACAAATATTAATATTAATATTAATATAAATAGCGGGTTTTTCAATAAGGCTTGCCACGTTTAAATTGAAATAAAACAGTGTGGCTGAGACATCATTTAAAAAATGTATTCATTTGAAAGGCCTATAGATGGCATTATATATAGAACAGAACCTCGGCTTCAATGGGTGGCCTGCATCCGAAATAACCAATTTTCCATGACTCTGACGCATAAATCAGGCTAAATTCCACCAATTGCATGTACTATGTTGGCTTTAAGGGCCGCTGTGGATTGTGGTCTATTCGCATAGACCTGGGACTAACAAAATCCTCACAAGAAAAAGTCTAACGGTGTCAAATCGTGTTATCTCGTTGGCCTATAGACATCACTTGAGATGACCATGCCTCGAAATCGCTCCTGCAGAATGGCTAGTGTGGCATGAACTGTGTGGCACGTATCGCCATCCTGTTGAAACCGTATTCCATTGGTGTCCATATAATCCAATTCAGGCCAAAAGTAATTGGTGATCCTCTACCTGCAGCGGTAGCCGTTGACGGTGATGGTCTGGCCAACGTTGATCTCAAATAAATATGGACCGATGACGCCGCCAGATAAAAATCCACATAAAAAAGTGACTTTTTCGGAATGTATTCGTCCCAAATTCGAAAACTCTGTTTATTAACGTACGCATTCATCAGAAATGAGCCTCATCCCTGAAGATGTTTTTTTTTAATAATTATTAGGGTCAGTTTCTAACTGCTCCAGAACCCATTCAGCCAACATACCTCATTGTCTATGGTCGTTTATGGTCGCCAAGTTATGGTGTGCGAAAGACCGAGTTTTGTGAGTGACGCGGAATCCTGGTATTCTACTGCACACTCTCATGGGCAGCGGCAAGGCCTCTGGCAGTTCTTACGTTTCTTCGTTGCAACAGCCGTACGCTATTTAATAAACCAGTTGACTCAAATTAATATTCCACAATAGGAATAGTCCTCTCGGCAGAACGATTATGGCGATCATAAAATGGCTTAGCAGCTCGGAACGTTGCCCACAATTTTATCACAGTGATTTGGCAATAATAAATGACCGCTTATTTGACAGATGTAACTTCATCAATATGGCCGATATCAGCTGTCAAAGTTTGGAAGTTGCTCTTAGTAGACTCATTATATATTCGTATGTTCTTCAATGCTTAAATCATTAGATAAAATCATTGCTAATTTTTTTTTCTATACTTCGTTTAGAGTTGGATAATGTGCCTTGTCGTATTCTGTGAAAAAAAAACTCTAAAAGCTGAAGTTTATGCTGAAGTGTTCAACTTCTATTTGACTTTTTTACTTTTTCGGGAGGCGTTGATCTCATGTGGATTGGTATCGTTGGAAATTCGCCAATTTTGCTTGTTGACGTAAACACTCATCCAGAAATGGAGCAAAACTCTGGTGACCGTACAATGGGCGAGACGTATTTTGTACGAGTTTTTGTATGCTATATCAGTCCATGATGATTTGTCAAAATTGTATATAAGTGACTGCCAATTTGACAGATGTAATATGGCCGCCATGGACTGTCTCTATTGAAAGACGCGATATAATTTTGTTTTATTTTATATTTTATTCTAGTATTTTATTCTATAATTTTATAATCTTTTACACTTTCAAATGGAGATTTTTATGAAAATTGCAGCCAGTTAAAATTACGAAACTACTTTTGCACCACCTTGTATAGTATTTAAAACTTTAATGTAATATGAAATAAATCTCTATATACATATGAATGATACTCATTTATAGGGAAGGAATATTTCATACATATGGCTGCCATAGCAAATTTAGGATCTCGGATTCTGGAACAATCGAAATTTCTATTAGCTGCGTTAAGCGTGTTTTTATTGTACACATACGCAAACATATGTGTATGGGTGTGTGTGTGTGTGTTTACGTATACATACATACATACGAATATATAATAAAAAATGCTAACGCCAAGCACCCTCCTGTATCATAAAATTCTCTTAAAGAATTTCCTAATTATATTTCAATTAGAAATTATTTTTCCATAATTACGATTTACGTTATTATAAGTTTTCTAATATTTTCTGTCTTTTTTTTAATGCAACGATAAATTATAAAGAATCCCCTTTAGCGTGTGAGAGAACCTTAAAAGAGAATCGCTAGAAAGTCCACTGTTCTTAGCCGCATAAATTCAGTGACTAATTCGCATCATATTATTAAATAATAATAATATGTATTGGAATTATTAACAATAATAAACACGAGATAGAAACAAGTTTTTTTCTCTTGTTTCTTAAATTATAACAACAATAAAACATGCAAATACAACAAATAAAAAGAAAAGAGGGATTTAATACAAAACGGAACTGGCAAGTGTTGGCCATTAAGAAAATAAACAACAAAAATACTCTTATTAATATTTAACGAATTCTTAGAAATGGAAAAAATTTTTAAAAAAAACTTTAAAAAAACACTCGTACTTCATATACATACATATGTACATACATATATTCCAAAATATTATATAGAAATAATTTCTTTTGCTTTCATGCTTTATGGTAAATTTTTTAATTATATATGGAATTTTTATTATTATTTTTTTATTTTTTATTATTTATTTATTTTATTATTTTAATTTTTTTATTTGTATTTTTTTATATCGTTACCTGATATGTCAGCTTGGGAGAAATGTATTAAGGCCACGGCAAAAACACTAGCTACTAAAACGGCGTAGACTAATTTATTGGCCATTTTATTTAGATAAATGTTATTTTATGGAAATAATTTAATATAATAATATATTATAAATGCGTGTTTATTTAATTTAAATAATTAGTTAAAATAACTTAGTGTATAAAACCCGCTTAGTCCGAAATATTTCGAGTTAAAACGATGTTCGCAGTTTGCTAAACTTATTTAATCTAATTTAGTTGATATTTATACAGTCGATTTTTGTAAGATTAGCGGCAGCATGTTCGTTCAGTAGAAGAGCTTTTAAAGCTTTGATTTTTAGAAGAAAAAAAAACATTAAAGCTTTAATATCGTATTGTTTAGAGACAACACAAAAGACTTAAGACACAAACTCGAGAAAGCAAATGAAGGAGCAAAATTGTTGCCAGTTTCACTCTTTTTTTATTTATTAACGTACATATCGCCCGCCAGTCGTAAAAGTGAGATGACCGATTCTTTAGCTGGAAGTGGAAAAGGAATCGTTATATGCACTCATATCGTTAGAATACTCATTTTCCAACAAGAAATAAAAATTCAACGTGTGGCTATTCTCTTATGAATGTTTGTTTCCCCCATTTATACCGCCTGCGAGAAGGGGAAGAAAGTCGGTGAAAAATGCCGGCATTATGAATGAAAAACCTGGAGAAAATTTTGCTAGTTTCCGAAACAATGTCCTCCTGCAACCCTTTTATACTGGACAATTTCACTTGCACACTTACAGCTGGGAGAAAGATAGTGAAAGTATGTATTCATTTCTCTTTCTCTCTAACTTTTGAATAATCGGTATTATCACTGGAATCCTTTGTTTCACGAAAACAAAAAAATGTGAAGAATTCTCCGCAATAAACACGTTAACATGTGATTAAATTATTGGAAAAATAGTCAAAGAACAGTTGGAAAACTGTATGGAATAATGTAATTTATTTTCAGAAATCCAATCTAGTTTAATTATGTTGTAAACAGATAGAAATATTGACAATGAGAAAGATAGTGGCATTTTCTCTGGATTTCAGAAGAGCTTTCGTAACTATTGATAGCGATTCAGAAATTTTTTTATCTATATATGTTAGTTCCTGTTGTTCCTATAGAGAATGAAATCATATCTAATGTAAGTTAATTTTAATATAAGTATATATAAAATAAGTTAATAATGATATGCTAAATTTTTTGTTGATACATGCGGATTGAGATAAAGATGCTCAATGTAAAAGTAAATTACTGCCGAAAAGGAAAACAAAAGCTATAGGAATTAAAGTGGAGAAAACTGCGTTTATGAAGTCAGCCTATATACGCTACCCAATTAACACAAAAATCAAGAACTTTAGTTTTTCGATAAAATTAATTCTATAAAACTAAAGCACGCTTATACGTATGTACACACATACCCACATGTCTATTTAGTATTTATTAAATTCATTACTTGTTATTTTGTTGCCTTAGCTGAGCATATGCCTGCATTTCGTTGGAACTATCCAAATCATCAGCACTCTTTATTCGAATCATAAAAACAGAATACGCACTATAATTCTCGCTGTTTGTAGTTTTCTAAAACTATTATATTTGTTTTGCAATCGTCAAGTAGAAAATGATTGAATTCTATAGAGTACTGAAGTTTTGGCTAAACCCAATGAAATGCAGGCATATACTCAGCTAAGCCAAAATCAAACAATATATGTATTTCTATTTAAGCAAAAAAAAATTATATACTGGTTCCATTTCAAAGAAATATGAAAATCTACAGTTTGTTTTCTTACTTTTATTTTAGCACCTTCAAATAATCAAATTTGAAACACGTTTCTTTAGTTTAGATCTTGTTAAAGGCTGCAACATCGACGGATTGTACAAAATCTTCGAATTCTTGAATCTTTTCGGTCAACAAATCAATGGAGACTTTGTCATCTTCTATGACGCACATAATTTGCAATTTATTAATACCGTAACCAACAGGCACCAACTTGGAGGCACCCCACAAAAGACCGTCCATTTCGATGGTGCGTACCTGCTTTTCCATTTCCTTCATATCGGTTTCGTCATCCCAAGGCTTGACATCGAGCAGGACAGACGATTTGGCAATCAAAGCAGGTTTCTTAGATTTCTTAGCGGCATAGGCGGCAACACGTTCTTCGCGGATTTTGGCAGCTTCAGCATCTTCTTCATCATCGGAACCAAATAGATCTACATCGTCATCATCATCAGCGGCAGCGGCAGCAGCAACGGTTGGTTTGGCACCGGCAACTTGAGGCAAGGGCGAACCGCTCCAAGTAGCCTTTTCGCTGTTCCCAAATGAGGCAATGTGACGGTACCAACGTTGTACGTGTGGCACATCATTGTTGGGGGCTTTGCCTAAAGCGTCAAACACAGATAAATCAGCCTTTGATGGTTCATACCTGAAAAAGATAAACACCTTCATAAAATGCCGACGTATAAAATCGCGGTTGAAGCACATAACCTCGTTCGTGCGAAAGCATGTTGGGTTCCAGCCTTGCACTTACCCATTTATGTAGCTGTTGTCAGCCAAGAAATTGTTCAATTCCTTTAGTCCTTGTGGAGTTTTAACATCACCAAATGCCATTTTTGTATATTCAATACCAAATTCAGTAGAACTTATAATATAACTTGGACCGACAGCTAGAGTGCTCCTTGCTTCGTGAAATCCGACAACCGGAAAGATACGACTCTTATAAAAGAATTAAAATTTGGCAGTACTAACACTAAATGCGTCTGGCAACGCTAAAAGAATAGTCAAATGTAGTTGGCAATAAACGCTACATAACAGAGTCAAGCAAAAGGTATATGAAAGTAAATTTCCATCAAAAGCCTTGAGACGTATTGAACAAAATGATGTTAAAAAGCTTTTACTGTCAAATATGTCAAAATTCTTTTTGATATAATTGTGTGAAATATTAAGTTGAACATAAAATCAATAGCTGTCATAGCGATGCTACCACGATAAGTAATGTAACAAAAAACATAATTAACGAAATTAGAAAACGAGAAATATATATATATATATATATATATATATATATATATATATATATATATATATATATATATATATATATATATATATATATAATTCATTAAAACGAAAATATCAATCATAACGTCATATATTCAAACATTATATGAATGAAATAACTAAATTAATAGTACCAAAGAGCGCGGTGTCATGGAAAATCATTCCAAGCCTTGTATACATGCATATTAATTTCCATTTCACAACAGAAATAATATTTCCCAGCTTCATTTCAGTGTTATACATGTAGAACTTTGTGAAAGTCTGGCTACATTCACACATTATTGTCAAAATCGCTCCAATTTTTTTTAGTACACTTTCATCGGGATTCAACGAACATAGAAATCGCTAGATTATCATCAGTTACAGTAAAAAGAGCAAAAAATTTCTATTTTGTATTAAAGGAGAAGAATTGCAAAAAAGGACGTTTTAAATCTAATAATAAAAATCACATTGCTTTTAAAATATAACATATAGTACGAAAAATACAGCAAATATGAAGATATAATCAAAACATAAATCTGTTAAAAATATATATGTGCAAATAGAAAAGAAAAAATTGTGCCCACGATATAAAAAGAAAACGATACGAGAAAATACTAGTGAAAAAGGCTTTTTAAGCAAATATCAGGAAAATACATAAGTATAAGTATGTATGTACATACATATGTATATCTCGTACGTATGGCTATCTTCAAAATGTATGGAAAAGTGAAAAATATTAAACAAATTAAAAAAGTTTTAAAAATACAAATTTTGTGCAAAGCAGCGTGTTCAATTTGACATAAAGAAATATAACAAGAGATCGTGTAAAATTCAAGTTTTTCTCGAATGTTTCTATTATAAGTTTTTTTTACCATTTTTGTTACATGTATAGCATCATCATTGTTACAAAAAGAAAAAGTTCCGTCTATTCATATTTTCTCTGCTGTTTCTTTTCCCCATTTTCCCCATTATGTTCTCTGATTTTCCTTTCGTCGATTTTCATTTGTTTTTTCTTATTTTTGCATTTGCGCCACTTTCAAGTGTAGTTGTTGGTATAAAATTATTTTTTGTTATTCAATGTGTTTTCCTTTGGCTTTTACGCTGTAGGCTTGTTTAACAACACACTCTTTTTTTTTTGATTTTTGCTTCTACATACAAATTTACACTAGAGAGGTAACTTCTATTTACCTTAAAATAACTTATCGCCACCTGCTGGCCCTGATAATCAATAGCTGCACTGTTAACCTGTAGCTTATGGGGATAGTTCTCTAACGTCTTGTAAAGCGCTCGTGAGCTTTCCTATTTTGATGAATGACAAAACTGTACATCATTTTTCCCGCAAACATTTCATACGGAACTACTTCATGTAATGTTTTGTATATGTTTAAACATTGCTTATGAAGTGGCACAAATGCCGTTTCCAAATAAGTCATGGAAATGCTGAGAGCAGTATCTGGAAGAACTGCGAATTTGGATCATATCCCATAATTTTAACATAGGCTGTTTAAAAATAATATCAAATCGAGTTTCGCTAACTTGTAGAAATAACTTCGAATAGTACATTTTTAACTTCCAAGGAAGTTGGAAAAATGTGCTATTCGATTTCAGGAGGCATTGAAAATTTCCATTTTTTAGCTGTGAGCACATAGAAATATTCCCTGGCTGTTGGTCGGTGAATATTTTTAAATTTTTATAAAAAAAATTACTATATATGCTCCAAAATGTCACCATAGATTTCTCTTTATTAACAAACAGCCTTTACCGTAACGTTCGATTTTATTATACGATGAACGTTATAATGATTTTAATTGGAGTGTGTGAATTTGTGTATTTTATATTGTGCGGTAAAGTTGGGCTATAATACCGATGCAATATATTAAAGTTTGCAGTACGGAATTTGAACATATTTGATTTATTTTGTTTGTTATTCTTCTTACTCAATTCCTTATTCAGTGTTCGTGTGGCTGCTGTTTAGTTTCTTTTTTATTTCCGCTCTCAACCTAGTTATTTCAACACATTTTAACAACTTTTCTCGCGTCATTAATCCTTGCTGCTTTGAGTAAGAGTTGTTTTCATGAGTTCCTTTTTAAGCATATTTTTGTTTAATTTTTTTTTTTATAAAATGTATTTTTTTCATATTTATTTCGCGTTTAAATTATAACATGCTTACCTTGATATTCCTAGTTCAGAAAAAACAATACATACATAAATTGGGAAAATGCGTGTTTATCTTTCATTTATGACGTCAAAAAAATTCTTTAAAGAAAAACGCAAAAAATTCTAATAATTATTATGTGTATACAAATTATTATGTATGTACATATGTACATATATACATATGTATATTGTCATGCAGAGGTGGTTGAAGTTAATTTTTAGTTTATTTTAATAACTTATGAAAATTACATTATATTAAACAAAAATAGTAGCAACTCTGTTTCATTGGTGGGTGCTTAAAATACTTTCAGCTGATGTAAAAAGTTGCACGTTTGTAGTAAGGACGCGCAAGAGAGACGGAAGTTTGTGGAAAACCCTATTGAAAAATCGACAAGATGCATTTATGTATGTATGTTTATTTCACCACATGTAAAAAAGTTGTTTAAAATTTTGTCTTTAAGTATGCAGTACCATTCCGATCTAAGTAAATTTAACACGGTATCTACATTAGATAAGCCGTTCATCATCCAATGTCATATTATATGACAAACTCCCTATAAAAAGAAAGCAATTGGTGAACATGTTGTTTTTGATTAAAAGCTAAGAAAATCTAAACAATTTTTTGACAAAGTTTGTTGAGGATTTTATCCAAATTACACGTAATGGTAAACTTATTTACGGCTACTTGGTTGTTTATATCCTGAAACTAATAATAGATATAGTATTCGTTAAAAAATATTTATAACTTTTTGCAAAATATCTGTATAAATAAATATATTAATATTTATATACATATAATTATATAAATAAAAATAATTTCATTAAAATACTACTTAAGGTCAAGGTCTTATTTAGTGGTTAAACAATTTTATTTGCAATTTTCGAAAATTTTCCTGAGGATGATACTCAATGCGTATCGAAATGTCGATAATTTCAAATAAAATTCTTTAACCACTATATAAGACCTTGAGCTTAAGTAATATTTTAATCAAATTGTTATAAAAGTAATCCAAAAAATATAGAGATAAAAATAATTTCATACGAACAATTTATATGAATTCATTCGTTTATGACAATCTAGTACCGAAGAAAATAATTGATGATTTTTCTGAAATAAAAATGTAAACGAATGATTATTAAAAAGTTTCTTTAAAATAATATGTTAAATTTTGTTAAAGTGTACATCAACTTACACTTCTTAAAATAAATTATGAAAATATATTAATAGCAGAAATAACTCTTTTTTACAAATATTAAATTGATAACATAATAAATACTAAAAATTCGATCCTGTAATAACAATTACAGTTTGTTTCGCAATAACCATTATAAAATGTTTTAATATTTTAGGTCTTTCGTATACATTAAAATTTTTAAATTATATATTAGTACAGTGAACTCGCGATAATGTGAACTAATAAAAACCAAGGTAGTTCACATTATCGAATTTGTTCACATTTTCGATTGTAAAAATTTGTGGTGTTATATTGTTTTTTGGTTACAAAATATTGAAGCTCTTGGAATTTTTAACATAAAATGTAATTTATTGCAAACTTAACGATTTCTTAAATTTTAAGTTCACGTTTTATATTAAATTTTTGGAGCCACCATTAGCTGGCATTGAAGTCGTGTTCATTTTTATTAAAATTAGAATGAAGCTGTTTCGCTTTTTCTTTCAGCATCAATCCACTTGTTGGAAGGTTTTTACTTCTCATGTTAAGAAACCACTTGTATAGAGATTTATACATCATTGGAAGCTCTGAAATACGTAGGTTTGCGTTTCACTGGTCTATAATACGTATTTTTAACACACTTATAATTTTTATTATTCTTATTGTGCATCGATCAAATGGTATATTTCCCAACATTATATTTAACACTGTAATACTTGATCCTTTTTCCAAAAGTTGAAGAATTTCATATTTCTCACTAATGGTTAAAAAATTTCTGTTATTCTTAGACATCTTTGTAAATACACAGGAATATAAATACACAGGTTTCTATGCGTGACGAAACACAACAAAACTCAAAGTGTGCAAGTACAATAGTTTACAGTTTTTTATTCAATCGGGGGATTTCCAAAATTAGAAAACAAACAAAAATTGAAAAAACTTTTGTTCACTATTTAGAGCCATTAAACTTTGTTCACTATTTAGAGCGTCCATATAAAAAAATAGGTGTTCACATTACTGGATAGTTCATTATATTGGAAGTTCACATTACCGAGAGGTCACTGTATTTGATAACCATTAAAAACAGTTTTCCCTTTTTATAATTAGTTAAAGTACATATTGTATTTAATTATGATTTGTGGTGGAGTTCGAACGAACATACAGCCATACCGAAACCACCTAGAACTTAAAAAAGTCGAGATCTGGTGAAAATCCTTTTTTCGAAAATTACGGCGCAATCGCGTTTTTGGAACGAACTTACAGCCATACCGAAACCATCATGAATTTTCATCTGCTTCCTAGAACTTCAAAAAGTCGAGATCTGGTGGAAATCCTTTTTTCGAAAATTACGGCGCAATCGCATTTTATAATACTTATAATATGTTTTGTATGTGTGTATATATGTATGTAAACTTCTCATAAGTTTTAAACGGCTGCAGCGGGCATACCGAATCAATACGACGTTGCAAACTATGAGATTTTCCAAAATTAAACTTTTCGAATGAAACTAATTGAGATGAAAATTTGTTCTAATTTTAAGATCTTTAAAAAAGTCCAAAAATTCTTGTCAAATTGATTTTATAGATTCACTGCCTTGAACGTAAATATTGTATCAGAAACGAATTATTCGTTTGAGACCCACAACAAACAAAGCATTTTGCAAAAACTCTTAATTGTTTTTAACAATATGTGGGGGAGAATATCCCGAATAATATATTTATTATAATAATATATTTTTTTATAACAATTTTTTTCTAAATACTTAATATTGAAATTTATTATTCGGGAGAATATCTCGACCAATCGTTAGAAACAATTAGTTTTTTGCAAAATGCATTGAAAAAATGTTTGTTGTGGCTTTAGCTCTTCATATGCCGACATTTCATTGGTTGCTAAAACCAAATCGTCAGTGAAGTTTAAGCAGTTTGATAACATTCAACCTCGTATGTTTATGCTACACAAAACAAATACAATATGAGAATTTCAATATTGCATATGAATTATAACAAATACATAATCATAGTAGGCTTAGAATGTTTTTATACAAACAAACACAACAAACAATTATACTCAACGTGAGTCTATTTTATTTTTCTCTCAACACCCATACAATTAAACGCCCGTTGGTCGTTAATGATTGTATTCAGTTAGGCAAAATGAAAAATAAAATCTTTATTGTAAATACTTAATATTGAAATTTATTATTCGGGAGAATATCCCGACCAATCGTTAGAAACAATTAGTTTTTTGCAAAACATTTATTTTTGTAAAAATAGTTTATTTATTTATTGAAAATTTAAATATTTTTTAGTTCACAAATGAAAAGTTTTGAAAAGAATAATAATTTTTTTACTAAAAAACTTTTACAATATAAAAAATGAAACATTGATTAATAATTTTCTTACAATACAAAGTATTTTTCTGTTTAGTAGTACCCACAAGTACTCCCTCCTCAATGGACGTGAAAGCGTTCAGGAAGCTTAATATTTCTACCAGATCTAGATCTTGCATACTTTTGCTTGTTTATATCTTCGTTAGGATTGGTAGTTTGTGCTTCGACATTTGAATTTACGAAAAATGCTGGCTTGAGGCGGTCAATTGATATTGTTTCTTTTACATTATTATGCAAAATTTTAAAGGTTTTGGGGTTTCGTTGCAAAACTCGAAATGGTCCAATGTATTTTGGCTGCAGGGGTTTTGTATAACAATCACGACGTATCCAAACATGGGAGCATTTATTTAAATCTTGGTGTACAAAAAATTTTTTTGAGCTATCCTGATGACATGAAGTTTCTGTTGGCTTTATATTCTGCATAATTTTTCTAATTGTTGTTAAGTGAGATGTGGGATCTTTTATATCAATACTTTTAAAAAATTCACCCGGTAGGTGTACTGTTTCACCATATAACATTTCTGTTGGAGATGTTCCAAGATCTTCTTTAAGGGTTGCTCGCAAACCAAGTAAAACTGAATTTAAAGAAACAGTCCATTGATCATTATTGGCACATGTCAGACCAGCCTTAAGTGTTCGATGGAAACGTTCCACCATGCCGTTTGCTTGTGGATGGTATGATGTTGTCAAATTCTGAGATATTCCCAAGTTTTTACATATCTTAGTAAATAAATCCATTTTGCAAAAAACTAATTGTTTCTAACGATTGGTCGGGATATTCTCCCGAATAATAAATTTCAATATTAAGTATTTACAATAAAGATTTTATTTTTCATTTTGCCTAACTGAATACAATCATTAACGACCAACGGGCGTTTAATTGTATGGGTGTTGAGAGAAAAATAAAATAGACTCACGTTGAGTATAATTGTTTGTTGTGTTTGTTTGTATAAAAACATTCTAAGCCTACTATGATTATGTATTTGTTATAATTCATATGCAATATTGAAATTCTCATATTGTATTTGTTTTGTGTAGCATAAACATACGAGGTTGAATGTTATCAAACTGCTTAAACTTCACTGACGATTTGGTTTTAGCAACCAATGAAATGTCGGCATATGAAGAGCTAAAGCCACAACAAACATTTTTTCAATACAATTTTTTTCTTCTAAAATCGGCAGATTGATGCTAGAAATGGACTCTAAGGTCAACCATATATTTTGTATTAATCGGGGACATGACTGTTGTAACCAATATGTGAAAAAATTCGGATATAATAAAAAAATCAAAATTTTTAAAATTAGAGTCTTTGATAAACATTTCAATTGTGTTCTTTTTGATCATTACAAAAGATTTAAAACTTTTTAATCTTCAATAACTATTATAAACGATTTTTATTTTCATACAAAATGAACTTTTCTTATAGCGAATTTTCGCTTAAATAAACTAAGGGTATTACTTATAGTCCACAATACAAAAATAAATCTTAATCTTAACAGCTGCGAATGCAAATTCAAATCCAAAATTTTGTTGATTTCTAACCCTCGAAAATCGAAAATTTATATATTTTGTGGATAAATTTATTCCTTTTTCACATGTTCCTTTTTCAATTCATTTTCTCATACTCTTTTTGGAAGATTCTGCCTGTGTAGTTGTAAGTTTTGTGAATGTACTCTCATAATTTTGCACGTCGATGATTAAAATGTTTCCGCTTCCGTTTTAATGTATGACATCTATTGTTATGTTTTTGGCTTGCTGTATTGCTATACTTTTTTGTTTTTGCTCCATATATTTTTCAACACATACAGACATCAAAACGTTTCATAATTATGTATTTTCATTTTCAAGTCATTAAATGATTTTCTGTTGCTATTTCGGTTTTAGCTCTCTTTCTTACTCATTAAAATATAGCATACTTTTGTACAGTATGTACTTTATAATGATAAGAATAATTCAATATGTTACTATTTTTAGCTGGTTCATTTATTTTCATTCTTCCGTATAGATTTTTCTTTTTTTAATTTTCTGTTTATTTTTTCCAGCCTTTAATTTCCTTTTTAATTAGATTTGCTGTTGCAATAATTAATAATGCATACCCAAGCAATAGTGTCAATACTGCTTGTTACAGTAATTGTTAACTATAGGTAACGAAAAAGTCAATTGAATTATTTAAAGATTTCGAAAAAATAATTTTGGAAAAATAAAAATTTAATTTTAATCTTAGAAATTTCTGACTCTCCCCTTTAACAGATTTTTAATTAATATATGATATATGTATATATATATATATATATATATATATATATATATATATATATATATATGTATATATATATATATATATATATATATATATATATATATATATATATATATATATATATATATATATATATATATATATATATATATATATATATATATATATATATATATATATATATATATATATATATATATATATATATATATATATATATATATATATATATATATATATATATATATATATATATATATATATATATATATATATATATATATATATATATATATATATATATATATATATATATATATATATATATATATATATATATATATATATATATATATATATATATATATATATATATATATATATATATACAAATATACAAATTACGGCATTCAATATCGTTCGAAATTTCTAACAAAATACTACTGAAACGTATAGAAATTTCATTAGATATACATATAATGCCATAATTTGCGTCCAAAAAAATATTATTAATATTAATGAAATTGGTTTAATTTAAATGATAGTTTTACGACTCATTTCTTTAGATCTAATTTTCATACAATTCTCATAGTAGTCTACATTTCTAAGTGCTTTGTTTCTTATATATCGGAAAAACAAGCAATTCAGCATATTTCCAAAGCAAGAAATCTAGCTGCAAAAATTCACCAGAATGAGATGTGCAGTTAGATGTCTATTTTGTTGCATTATTTGTTCGACAAAAGTTTCATTGAGTAAATTATGTTTGTATTTTATTAAAACTATAAATTGGTATTCTTAATGGCCTCCAATTGAGGCAGAAAAAGTTAAGCATTTATATATTCGCTGTAACATTCTAACCATCTGTTCGTAAGTGAAGCAGATGGTGGTCAAAAATATTTATGTATAAAATAATAGTCATAAATGCAAGAGCATAATTTGATTTGTTTCACTGGGGCAGTAATGGATTTAAAAACCATTTGCATATGTTGTATTCATTGTTTTGATTTTTTTATGTTCTATTTTTATATATATCCTTTTTTGCAATTTTAGATTTTTTTAGTAGAAATTTTTTATATACTATTTTTATTTACTTCTATACCTTAGTATTTTTTGACAAAAAAAAAGTTGTGGTCGAGTAGGATAAAATTGCAAAATATGGAGCTTCCGAGAGCACTGATAGAAGCCGAAAGAACATAATTTAACTCACTACGCCGGTAAATAATATTTACTAAAAAAACACCCACACTATTATATTTTTGCTGTCGTGTTTTTTGTAGCAATCGTCTAGTGCTTTTCGAACGTCGACGATGGATTCTTATCTTTGTATGTGAAATTTAGGTTTTTTATGCCTTATATGCAAAATATACATTTTACGAATAGGATTTCGTTTATATGATTTCCTGGTTTGCAATAACTATATGTGTTGAAATGAAATCGAGCAACTTGTTCCCGAAACCCGATTTTTTACGAACAACAATTTTTTTCATCAAGAGCTCACCCATTTGTGGTTTCCGCGAATCGGACTTGCATTACAGATAAAATTCTATCAGTTTGTATGTGAAATGAACTCCCAGTAGCCCCAATTTGAAAACCTCAAATCAAATGTCCACTATATTTACTCCCTCTATCCTACTCTCCATTGCCTATTTTTCTAGTTCTAGCACAATACATTGCATAAGTAGCGGTCATCCCTTGAGTGTTGGTCCAGATAAAAAAAACGTACATGTGTATGTATCGACATATGAATACATATCGAGCCTTTGCTGCAATAACGCAATAATTCAAAAAATGTTGTTTTGCAGAAATTGAGTTTAAAGTTTTGAATTTACACACAACTTAATGGTGAAAGAAAATTTGGTTCTTTTCTCAAGAGCTGAGTATACAAAATATTTTTATGAAACTTTTACAGAATATAAAAAACGTAATATAACCTTAAAAAATTCAAATTTTGAGTTACTGCGGTATTGCACCAAAGGCTCGATATGTATGTTAATCCGCCTGACTCAGTGATGTAGGGTAGTTAATATTTATCGCAACCACTTAGATTTTTATTTTTTTATTTTTGCATGTTGTTTATTATCCAATTCAATACAAAATATCTTGTCTGTCCTTAAAATCGCATCCAGTCATAGTTATTTTTACTGCTTGTTAACACAAGACATCACCATCGCGCCACAGTACTTCTAACAATTTTATGCAATAACAAGTATGTGCGCGATAGATGAGAATAATGATGATGGCGCTGATGATGAAGATGATGCAGTAGTGCAGAATAGGTTTACCTTTATTACTGCCATCTCCTCTACTCTCTTGCAAGCCAATGCAACATGTCTCAATTTTGCCTTTGGTATCTTCAGGCATTGAAGCTGAAACAACATATTTCACTTGGAGAATATTATTGAACAAGTTCTCCACACAGTGTACGGTGTCAAGTGCGGTCTGTTGTGCGGTTATATCGAAACTGTTAAAGAAAACTTAAAGGGGCTGTTGTTGTAGTTGAAAAGTTTATTTTTGCATTTCTAATAATTCATTGGGACATATTTGTTATTATGAGGGTCTAACCAAAGAGAAGAAATTGTGTGTGTGTGTGTGTGTGTGTGTGTGTGTGTGTGTGTGTGTGTGTGTGTGTGTGTGTGAGTGTGTGTGTGTGTGTGTGTGTGTGTGTGTGTGTGTGTACATATGTATGTCTGTATTCTGTATCATGTTTGGATAAATAGTTTCACACTAATTTATATTATAAAATTATAAAACAAGCAAAGCAAATAGGAAGTTG
This sequence comes from Germaria angustata, assembly GCA_963681545.1. Lineage (NCBI taxonomy): Eukaryota > Metazoa > Arthropoda > Insecta > Diptera > Tachinidae > Germaria > Germaria angustata. The sequence goes on along the minus strand of OY813002.1, from coordinate 1,403,861 downwards.
TGACTTTAATGGATAGTAAATAATATAGATAGAGATCCATAGAATGGAAGACAAACCACAGTTTGTTTTAATTGGCAACAATGGCGAATTTTTAAATATCAAATTGTGCATAATAAAAGTAATTGTTCTAATTTGCAAATAATTGAGTGAAATAAATACTTTTTCTTATTTCATCTTAAATTCACAACAAAATTAAGTAAGTTTGTTTTCCAATGTCAACTTGTTTTAATTTTGTTGCTTTTATTGTTTAAAATTTTATTTTAGTTCATGTAAAACCGCTTTTTATCAGATGTGCATTTGTATGTATATAAGATGTATATTTGTATTTAAATTTCTTATTGAGTTGTTTTTATAAACAGGCATGTTTCTTATTTAATTCGTTTGCTTTTTGGCAATTGTTAATTATTTGAATTATTTGTATTTATTCCTATATTTTTCATACCACCACCCTACCTACCCTCTCTTAATCACTCTTCTCGTCGTCTTATGTTCTGCCTTTAACACATTTTAGCAAATGTTGGAGGAGCTTAGAAAAAACATCTGCATAAATAAAAATAGAAAGCATCTTAAATAATGAAATAATTTATTCTAAAATCGTGTTCCAAATAAATTCTATTTTTTATTTATGTGAAAAAAAAATCCTATTATATAAGTAACTAAATAACCGTTTTAATAATAAATTCAATAATTGAAGTTCCATCTATGCATGTATAACTTCTTTGATATTTTTCAAAAACATTTATGAAAACAGTCTCGCACTACGCTGGTTCACTTAAATGTAATGAAAAAATTTATTTACTATTAAAAACTATTAAACTATTTTAAAAACTTGCTGCTAATATTTTACAAAATCCAGTTTTATTTTAGAATATTCACTAATCATATGTGGATTTGGTTATGTTATAAGGATAGCCTTTCCGTTCGTTCCTATTATTATTATTATTGTTATTATATAATTTTTATATACTTACTTCGCCAAATGTATCGTATTAAATTTATTGTAGTTTTTCTCATTAATCACAACTAATTATTTTCAATGTGATTTCTGCTTGATTACAAATAACTCTTACAAGTGTAATTTAGGAATTGCTACTTCCTATATGATGAGATAGATTAATTGCGAATTGCTGAAGGAAGCCCAGTGCATGGGATAAGCTGGATTTTGTTCTTCGTCACAAGTATATATTGTCATATCAAATAATGGAAAATTTCTAGCTGTGTCAAATAGCTGGATTTAGGCAAATTATCACAGCTTCAGCGGAAGGAAATAGATTGCGTATTGTGGCATTCGTTGCGCTATACACATGTCCATGTCATTCAATTATAGCTGATGTAAACGATTAAGTAATGACTGCAGCGGGCAGTAGTTACGTTTTTGATCGATTTGATCTAATAGGCAGTGTCAAATTAAAAAGGACTATCGTGTCTGCCGCAAATTTGCGCAAAACGCTCGTAGTAACCAACTGCAGTTTGCTCATGCTGTTTGCGTATAGCTTGCTCTGGTAATTTGCATCAGCGACTGAATGATAAGCAATATTCTCGAATATAATATTGTCTTTATATATTTTTAACATTGACAGAAGAATTTTTTATTGTATGTACTGGTGTAGATACTATTGTTTTGTCACCAGTACTACTGATCAATTAACTATAACCCAGACAATGATCTGTGATGTAGACATTTAATATGTGCTTGCCATTGAGTAATCCACTAGTGTTCATAGACATATTGCCTAGATAATTCTTACACAACCATATGGTGAAGTTGGAATCCGATATTCCCTAGAACATTTTACTACATAGACCTAAAGGTTATAAACGCAATAGACTTAGTTCAATCACTTGCATATACATACGTATGTACATGCATACATACATATGTGCAATATGTATAAAATTTCCATACAAATCAAAAGAAAATTAAAAAGTATAGACGCTTGGGCGACAATGTCACCGAAAATAGCCGGGAAAATTGGCGACTTGAGATACTTGTCCACAGTCTTCCTTCAGGGTACATACTTATATTACATCCAAACTTACATATTGTACTATTATATAATATAATATATAATATATATGTAGTATTATATAATATAATGTTTACATTAGTGTATTTAATGATTTAATTATTAAATTTGTTAATGCAAGTGATAAACAATTTTAGAAGGGGTTTTTAGAAGAAGCAAAAACAACATATATACATACATATACATGTGTACATATGGTATGTACATGTGTATGTATGTATGTACGTATATAAAATTGGTAAAATGCAAAAAAAAAACATTGACATTTGAAAGTGAAATTTATGTAATTTCTTGCAGTCTTTTGTTTTGCATTTCTTTTATTTACTTACATATTTATTTCTGTAAAGAAAGCAACATTTAAATACATATACAGTGTTGGAAAAAATAATAAGAACGATTGCGTTTTTACGATTTTTTTATTCTTCTTTTCAGAAATAAAAAAAAATTTGGTTTAAACTCAAACTTCTTTACAATTGTGTAATAAAGCTTGGAAGTAAAACCTTTTTCTTATAGTCTGAAAAGAAAAACTCTTACTTTAAAAGGTGCAGCCTGGAAAAAATAATAAGAACGCCGTAATTCTTTAAAATTAAAATTATTTTACTAAACTTTTACCTTTCAAATCTTAATATTATATTAATACCTAGTCGAACCTCCATTCATCTTTAACACTTCATCATATCTACGTTGCATACTACCCACTAAACTTGTACATATTTCTGGAGATATGGAGTACCACTCTCCTTTGATTTTTGCCCACATATCATGTCTATTTTTTGATTTATAACAACCGATTTTCTGTTTTAGATCTCTCCAATGGTGTTTAATTGGGTTTAAATCAGAAGAGTGCGAGAACTAATCCATTACGGGAATGTTCTTCTGCTGAAACCAATAATTAACTAATTTTGAAGAGTGTTTTGGGTTATTGTCATGCGTATATTCCCATTTCAGTGGCATTTCCTCCTTAGCAAATAGAAGCACTTCATTTTCTAGAATATTTACGTAGTCCACAGCCCACATTTTCTTATCTATCCAATAAATTGGTCCCACCCCAGATGATGAAAAACATCACCATATCATGAAACTACTTCCACCAAGCCTTACAGTCTTTTTAGTATATTTGGGATCATACTCCTTGTCTTTTGGTCTGCGATCAAATGTCTTGCGATCCAATCCAAACAAATTTATTTTAGTTTCATCTGTCCAAAGCATTTTTCCCCAATTTTTTCGATGTAGATGTTGCTTTGCAAAACATAACCTTCTGGTTAGGTTCTTCTTGCTCACCAGTGGCACTTTTCTGGCACTACGGGCTTTCAATCCTGTTTCTTGGAGCCTATTTCTTATAGTCCGCCTTATGACTGATGCACATAAATTATTTTTTAACTCGTCGGATGATAGAAAAGGATCGATCTTACTTTTACGAACTAACATTTGGTCAAAACGAACTGACGTTTTTCGATTTCTGCCTCTTGCCACCGGTTGTATTTTTTTGTGGATTGCTTGAAAAGTATTTGTTTTAGAGCATTGAACTAATTTTGCTATTTTACCCATAGATTTGCCCTCTTTCCTTAATTTTAGAATAATTTATCTTTCAGTTGGTGTGCAGTGCTTACCAATACCCATTTTTAATGCTTTTTTCAGCAAAGATGATTGGAAAATTGTTAAATAATAATGGAGTATTAACGATTACACTTTCAGACTTTGATATTACTTTTTTGTTAGAGAATTCAAATAGGATTCCACTCTTATTATTTTACATTAATTGTCGTTCTTATTATTTTTTCCAACTAAAAGTGTAGCCTCTTACAAAATTTTAGCAATAAAAATTTTATTTTTAAAAATAATAAGAAAAAATTCTTAAGAAATCATTTAACGTTATATTTTAAGTTATTTAACAATATTTGCTCAATTAATAATAACCTTATAAAAAAATTTAAGTCAGATAATTGCTATACAAGCAATCGTTCTTATTATTTTTTCCAACACTGTATGTATATTTTTTAATTTTGCATTCTTTCTAATTGCAGATAGGCCAACAAAAATTATAACAACAAGTATTAAAAAAATAAACAACTGAGTGGAGAAACAAAAAAAACGCAAACATAAACAAACAGAAAATAAAAATAAGAACCATTGAAAAGGGGGGCAACAACAAAAATTATTTAAAGGAGGAATATATAAGGAGTAGTGACAACAAATAATAAAGCTGTTTAATACGTTATACGCTTACAAAACGACAGTACATTAAATTTTGTTTTTGTGTAAATTCTAAACGCGAAATGCATGAAAATATCCCATAAATAAAACGTAAAGAACATCAACGGATACTTCGGATAGAATTTAACTAAAAACAATATACTTTTAGGTACATTCTTACATATACATATGTATGTATGTACTTTTATAGTTGCATTAAAATACCTACATATATAGCGGAAAAAAGATAACAAATATGTTTTAAAAACGAAAAGTTAGTATTTAAAGTGTCATTGTAATACCAACGACGTTATAACATTAAGAACAGAATCATAAAAAAAATTCCTATGACACTCGACGTAAATCGGCATAAAATTTCAACGAGAGCAACCAGCTTTCCAATAAAACTAGCAAAACAATTTGATCTTTATAAAAATAGCAAAAGTTTCTAAACAGAAGAAATAATCAGTGTTCATATATATGTGTATATAATTTTTTTTTTTTAATTGAAAACTGTATTAGATCTAACAGCGAAAGATATATAGAGTTGCTGTTTTTATTGTTACAAATTTTTTCAAATTCGCATGATCTTTTTATTGCATTATCTTAATCGCCTGTTAAATTATTATTACCCCATACATGTTGTTTAGATTTGGTACTGCTTAACGCCGACATCGTCGTCACTGTAGTTCAAACTCTGCTATAATTCTTGTTCTAATACAGTTGAAATTTAAAAGAGCAAAACTCGCTAGAAGAATTATATTAAATACAGCAGTAAATATTAAATAAAATTAAAGGATCCCTCTTCTTATTTAAAATTAGAATATACACAGATACATACATATATTGAAAAATTATAAAAAGTTACTTGCGAGCTTCTTTCGTCTCTTTTTTTAAAAAGAAATATTACAAAGTAACAACATATTTTTTCTTAAAACAGTTATTTTTCTAAATAGAAAAAATTAAAAATTTTAAAATGAAACGTCGTAATGCCGATTGCGGCAAACTACGGAGACCTATAAAACGCAACAAAATAACGGAAAGCATGTATGGCAGGTGAGTACATAATTAATATGCTAAAATAAAAAGAACAATAAATTTAAATATATTTATATTTTGAAAACGATTTATAAAAAATGGAAAGCATACATTCATGTGATATTTCCGTGACATCGCATAACTTGGTGTTTTTTTTTTTCTAATAGTAAAAAAATAATTTTTATTATGTAAAATATTCAGTCGTTGTTTATTTAAAATTTGTTCATATAAAATTGAAAAGCCCAACAAAGCCCCGCATATTCGACCCTTTTTTAATTCAAAATTAAACTTCCTACAATTTTGACTTTTCAATTTCGAAATTCTTTATCAAATTTTAAAGTGTACCAGTATTTCGTTCATCTTTCAACAATTATTACTCTTTTAAAATAACATTCAGATTAAAACAAATATAATACTAGCTGTGGTTATGTTTTGCTCCATTAAAATTAATTATATTTAAATATTTGTTAGCACTTAACTTATTTAAAAACTCGTCTTTGTAAATGTACTTATTTGCTTAATAAAAATATTTCTTCTTTAACTTTAGATTAATTTTATCTTTATGCAATGAGGAATATGTGCTTAAGTCGGCTTAAGTTGAAAATGAGTCAATATCAAAATTGTGATTCGCCACTACAGAAGAAACCCTCAGTAAAATTTCACTAAGTTTGTCCAATTTTTCAAGAAGTTTCAGCGTAATTAATTTCTACTTGTCTTTTTTTAAATACGGTTTCATTTGGAAGAATAACTCATTAAATTGGGTATGATAGTTTGTGAAATGTAAAATATTTTATTTCTAATATAAAATTCTATAAAAAGTATATAACACCCTGCGATGAAGAGCGAATTCATTTTCAAAAATTAACCTCAAAATGTTTTCCTCTATAACTATAAACTCAGACTTATTCCTATTGACACAGATAATTGTTTAAAGTAAATATTGATATTAAAATAAATATAATGATATTAATTTTTACGTGATTTTTCGAATTACATATATTGGTTAAATTGAAATTTTGCTTCTTCTATTCTTCATACTAATGCGCGTTAAATAGTTGATAATCCTCAATAGTAGCAGCAACCTAATAAGTGGTAAAAGAAAAAACTGACAAATGCTAGTATTGCTACACTACAATTCCTTTTTCTTAAAATAATTTATAAAAATATTAATCAGTATTCAATTATTTATTCGATTCAGTTATTCAAATCTGTTTTATTATTATTCTGTTTTTTTTTTTAGCACAACCGTATTGTATATGAAATTTTTGGTACTATGGGCAATTGTGATAACTGCAGATTTTATGTTTATGTTTCGTTTCGAATTTTTGTGGCCCTTCTGGCTACTACTGCGCTCCGTACATGATTCATTTAAATATAAAGGACTGGTAGGCCGCTACTTTCTATTTTTACGCAGTTTTAAACTACTTGTTTGTTTACGACAATTTTCTCATTTTAGGCATTTTCCGTATTATTCGTTTGTATTGCCATAACATCCGATTTGGTTTGTTTATTTTTTATACCAGTTAATTGGCTATTATTTGCTGCCAGTACATATGTTTGGGTACAATATGTTTGGCATACAGGTATGTAAGGAAATTTCATTTCTCGATTTGTCTGTATATTATTGTTTTCTTTGTAACAGATAAAGGCATTTGTTTGCCCACTATTATACTGTGGATGTTGTTTGTATATTTAGAAGCTGGAATAAGATGGAAGGATAGTAGGCATATGCCTCATTTAGATTTATGTAGGCCGTTTGCAGCACATTGGTAAGTAAAAAAAAGTAATATTAGGAGCAATGGCACACCAATTCAATTCCGAATCAATATTAGAAAGCTTTATTATTGTAAATGTTCAATTTATAAACCATGTGATAGAAATGGTTTTGGATAATTACATACAGGGTAGTTTTTGTTATATTAACATCATTTAAATATAAATTAAAATAATCCATTATGCTCACTTGGGAAATAAGAAATTTTAAAAATCTTCAAGATAACATGCCTCAGAATAAAGACACAACGGACAAATAATCAAAATGTCAGAACAAATATTTCGAAACCATACGTTTTTCTATCGCAATTTTGTTATAAAATTTTCTTTCTTGTTTAATTTCAGCATTGGTTACCCAGTGGTAACATTAGGTTTTGGCTTCAAAAGCTATGTGGGCTACCGCATTCGTCAGCGCAAGCAGCGGGAGGTCTCAAAAGAAAATGAATTTTATATGCAACTATTACAACAAGCACTGCCACAAGAAGAACCTGCACCGCCTGAAGACACTCAAGCTTTGGTGGCCACAAATGCATCAAGTACTCTTACTAATGTGGCAGGTCATGGTATTGTTATTGGAAATACAACGCTAGCAACAGGAGCTTCATTAACAGTAGCTCATACACAAATATCGAATTCTATAGCTACAGCAAACGGTTCTGTAGCCTTAGCACCAAACCAACAGCAGCAACATCAACATCATCAGCATAATCAACAGCAGGAGCATCAGCAGCATCATTTTCAAAATAATAATCACAACGGTAACAGTTTAACAGCAAATTGTACCGCTTCAATGGCTTCATCTACTACTAGCGCAGGTGTTGCCAACATAAACTCCTCCTCCTCTAATTCTACTTCCTCCTTTACTTCTAATAATAACAATAACAATGCAATATCTACGTCAACCTCATATTTATCTTCTACGCTAACAACTACATCAACATCATCATCATCGTCAAATGATGACAAAAGCTATGTACAAATTGGTGGCGGTAGTGGTGGTAATTTTGAATGTATTATATGCTTTAAAAATCAAAATAAATTTTATCGCTTTACTTGTATAACCTTTTTATTTCAAAATAATGTTATTTTTTCAATTGAACTGATTAAAAATAATTTATAGTAAGAACTCACAGGTATTGACCAAAAACTTAAACGGTTGAAGTTCAGTGATGATTTGCTTAGCACCAATGAAATATCGATGTATGAACAGCTAAATCCACAACAAACAATAAAATATAAAAAAGTTTATCTAAAACTTGAAAAAAGATTATTCGAAGAAGGTCATTCCTCTACCCAAATCATTCATAAAAACTAAAAATATCAAGATTATTTAAATATACAATTAAAAGAAAAGTCGAATAACCAATATCAATAACTTAATGAATATTAAGTTTATAAAATTAATTTAAAAGAGAGATTTTTTTTATTTAAATGAAATCAAATCTAAAAAGTTAGTTTTATATACATTTTTGAACATTGTACAGATTTGAGCTTGAATAGCAAATAGATTCGATGTTTTGAAAATTTCTAAAACATTTTTATAAATTCAATTCAAACATTTAGCATAAAAATTTGCTTTTTTTTGTTCGTTTCGTAAATCGGGAACCATTTTAACTCCATATGGTCGATTGAACTGTTTGGAATTTTTAATCTATTCAATATGTTACAAACAAAGAATGACTACAAGGAAATGTTTCGCGAAAAAGTATGTTTAAATGTTCACTTTTTAGGATTTTTAAGATATAGATTAATATACTTTCCTTAAAATTATTGCAGAGCGTAGTATATAGTTTTAAATATTCTATAGTTTAAATTTATTTATTAAAAGCATGGCTTGATTTTTTATGCTTACTATTACATCTCTTTCTATCTAAAAATCAGTATTTTATTTGTTTCTAATTCTTATTACATATAGCAGTATCATCCAATGGCCAGTTAATAGGATGCAACGGTACAGGAAGTAAAAATCATCGACGTAGTGTGGATAAAGAGAATAAACACAAAGCTGGCTTATCGTCTAATAATAACAATTTGGCTGCTGCTGACAATGAATGCCACACAAAACCCAATAATAAAAATAACAACTACCATCAACTGAATCAGGCTAATGAAAATAATCATCAGCAGCAGCAACATCAAAATCATAACAATAATAATAAAGAAAAATTTTCAGAATGGGATAGTAATAATTGTCATCAAGCACACCAGAAAGATAAAGATAAATATGGTAAGATGAACAATAAGCAAAAAGAGGTTTTTCATACAACAATATTTTTAATAAATTTGTTCTGCGGAAAATTTTTCAAAACCTGCAAAACTTTTTTCATAGGAATAATTTTCGTAAACCGGCCATTTTTATAGAAAATTTGGCCTACAGAAAAATTTGCTACCAGAAACTGATAAAATTTTCTTTAACTTTTTTTAGGAACTGTTAATTTATTTCTATAGCAAAACGGAAACCAATATTTTTTTAATTAAAATTTATCACATACATAGATAAATTTCTTAATTAGAAAACTGTCGGAAACCAATAAATTTTCTCAGATTGAAAAATTATTAGAAACATAAATAAACATGTCTATATTACATAACAACTTCTGACTAATTTTTCAATATGTTTTGACAAAAAATTTCGTCAGTGAACTTTAAGCAGTTTGAAATGTCGCCATATGAACAGCTAAAGCCACAACAAATAATACATTTTTTAAATTCTAATTGTGTAAACCATTAGTTGGGGAGAATATTCCAAAATAATAAATTTCAATATCAAGTACTTAAAAATAATAATCATAATTTTTAAATTTATTTATTTATTTAAGAATCCCAGTTAAAATTGAATAAAAAGTCGAATACTTCCACATCGTCAATAGCATTTAATGTAAATGGCAATGTTAATATATGCACGGACTCGGAAGATGTTATAGTGGAACCGGTGGAGAAATGTAAAGGTAATAATATGATTGAACTCGATCACTGTAAAGATAATTTTAAACATAAACTCTTGATACTAATTAAAGGACGCCGAAATCGTTCAAAGAAGGATAATGCTTCCAAAGACAATCACCATCATAACCACAGTAATAGTAATAATAACAACAATAGTGGCAGTAGCAACAACAGTAATAATCATTCTCATATAAAAGACTCTTCTAACAAAGAGAACCATAATACAAATAAAGATAATCATAACAATCATCACAATTCGGATGCTTCCTCAGTGTCCTCCTCCTCATCGTCGTCTTCAACATCATCTGGTTTATCCGGAAATTCGGCCGTCTCTACCATATCTCATTTAGCTTCTAAGGTTGTCTCAAAGATTTGCGAATCATGCCTAAAACTGGAAGCGGATGTAAAAAAATATCGCTCGGAGATAAGCCACATGAAACAGATCGAAAATGAATTGAGACAAAAATTGGACACCAATCTGACAGCAAAATACTGTTTGCAGGCCAAACAGAAAGAATGTGACGATTTGGAAAAACGCCTACACGAATTGACCAATGCCCGACACAATGACATGATACAACTACAAACTGTAGAACGACGTTTGACCGAAGAGAGGCGGCAGAAACAATCATTAGATGCACAACTCAGTAATGAAAAGAAGGCACGTAAATTGGCTGAGGAAAAGGCATCGCGTCCCGAATGCAGTTCACAGTGTAAACAAAGGAAACAACAAATGGACGAGGATATAAAGCAGCTACGACGTGATTTAAAGATGGCAGAAGAAGCTAAACAAATGGCTGAGCAACATGGTCGTAAATGGGAACAGGAAGTATGTCTTGGAAATATCCCTAATTGTTTATCTCATGCATAGTTTCTCTTTTCCAATCTTCATTGGTTTTTTTTAGCTGCGTATGTTCGAGCAAGAAATACGTAATCGTGACTCTATACAACCTGGCACCGATGTTTTAATGAACGCATTAGCCGCTATGCAGGACAAGAATTGCACTTTGGAGAAAAATCTCTCGGCAGAGACGAGAGTTAAGCTGGACTTATTCTCAGCTCTGGGGGATGCCAAACGGCAATTGGAAATATCAGAAAGTAAATTTTGTGTAGAAAGATATTTAAATATTTTAAATACAATTGAATTGTATTTTCCTTTAAAGGCCTACGTCGCTCCAAGGAAGATGAAGTTCATGATCTTAAGGCAAAGATTGCTCAACTATTAGCGGTCATGCCCACTGATACTTTGTGTTTGCCAGCTTGTAGCTCAACTGGCGCTAGCTCGATGCTACGCATGAATGATACACCACCGTTACAAACCGGGCCGGGTCCAGCTTCCCCTATGCTAACCAGCCTTAGTGCAGCCCAAGCCCAACAACAATTAACGGGACGTGTGATTGTATCTGCGTCGGCATCAGATTATGTGCAACAAACAATGTCTGGAGAATATGTTGTCGCCCCACACTCCCAGCAGCAACAACAACAGCAGCATCAACAACAGCAGCAGCAATGTGCCGGTGTTGTACCAGTTTCTGTAGCAACTTCTGTTTTAGTAACATGTCCACAAGTTTCTAACGGCGTCGGAAATGCTAACGGCTCAAATTTAGATCCCAATGCTACAGTTTATACACCCAAAAGTGGCCCCAATAATGGGGGTAATGTTATTGTTGTCGGTGGTTCAGGCGATGCCTGATGTATGTATGTTCTCAAATGTCCACCCAAATTTACAAAACAGTAACAGACGTCATGTATGAGATTATTTTATTAAATAAAACAAAAAGTAAAAATGCAAACTTAACTAAATGAGATAATGTTGATAACATTAAAGATTTTTAATGTGAAATACTCTTCTCAAGTCATAAACAATAGATTAAAGATTTTTTAATTATTGTAATTGACAATGAAAATAAGAATTTTTCTTATGGAAAAGAGTATATCGATATTGAATTATTATCGAATAAATAAAATACAATTATAAAAAAAACTGCATCAAATCAACATGATTAAAACCAGATGAATAACCAACAAAATATTTTATTGAAAAATGCAAAAGCAAAAACACAAATTTAAAAAAGGAATGAATAAAAACAACAAAAAAAACGAACGTGTCTTCGATTTTTAAGGAATTTAATAAGGTTTATTTATGTACATATATACATACTTATATCTTCACGGTAACATCCAATCCAATTCGTCAAAAAATTAATATGACTTGATATATCTTTCTGCTAAGTAATATCATACATATCTAACATTTAACGAATCATAGTCATATCTAAGAAAAAATCGATGTTTGCAAAATGCGATTAATTTTTAAAATGCTAGCTTCTATATTTTTTTTTAATATTTCTATCGGGATTCAGATATTTATGTAATTGATTTTTTTACATACATCCATACATATGTATGTACGTGTTTGCATGTAAAGGAGTATGAAACCAATGGAAATAAAATACAATGGTTTTTATTATTGAATAATGAGATCGAATTCATTTTTTCAATACAGGTACCTCTTTTCTAAAACGGCACAAAATACTGTGATGTGTGGTTAACAAGGTTCACAAATAATAAGTTTTAATATATAAAAAGTGCAGCAGGGCAACGCGAAAAATGCATAAGCCAAAATCAATCAATATGTTAAGTGTCAATAATGTTGCTCTTGGTGAATGTCTGAAGTAATTTTTAATATTATTGGCTTATACTTTGTAAAAAAAATATAAAATTTAGTTGAAATTGTTTTGATATCGAGACTGAACGAAGAAATTATAAGTGTGGCAAGTTCAGATTAGTAAACTTAGTGATAAAAGCAATTGATATGATGAATTTGCCTTTCTTAAACTTGCCTCTCAGTTTTTGATTTAAGTAAAGTTGTAATAATGAAAAACTGTTTCTCAGTCCGATAAAATCCCACATTTAACTAATGCCAACTTATAATAATTGCCTAATAGTCCCAAATCATTGTGGTATCTCTATATTGGCCAATATACAATAGATTTATCTTTAAATCTATAAAAGAGGGCTTTAAACCTTAACTTGGACTATTTTCTTGAATATTAGACCTTATTATTAATGAGTCTTGTGACATATTTCATACATATATATTTCCTTTTGCAACATTCCTGTTTGACAGATGGATTCTATGCGAATTCGTTTTTTGTGATAAGAGGAACCATTCAGCTGTGTTTAGAACAGCAACTCATTTCATTTTAATTATACATACATATGTCATGTCTGCGGTCATTTCCACTTAATTGTAATATTCCTTGTGGTACTCGGTTTTACGAAGCATAATAGGAGGCGGACGTATATGTCAGTTTTTAAAATGTATTTGAGCGTTTTGGGTAGACGTTGCATATTACTTGCTTCCGATACATTAAGACGTAATTTGTACTCCAGTGTTTTCAGGCCTAGTAGTAAAGCTTATGATCAAGATGGTAAAACTAAAATAAACATATTCAATACGCAACAGGATTTGGGAATAATGATAACTGGTTATAGTCAGTACTGGTTTCGCATGAACAACGATATGGTTGTAATAGATCCAGTTGCTGTTTTTCCTCCAAAATTATAATGACCCTTTGTTTTTTTGAAAAAATTATTTTTTTTTTATTTTAGCCCAAAAAATTCGAATGAAAGCCAATACGTTTATCTATCCAACGCAAAAGAAATCAAGTCGATATCTTGAAAACTAAGCAAGTTATGACCAAAATGGTAACCAGTTTTACTAAAAAGTGGCCGGGAAGAGACAGTAGTAGAAATGGTTACATTTCGCACAATCCGCGAAAAAAAATTCGAATTAAAGCCAATATGTTTATCTATTCAACGCAAAAGAAATCAAGTCGATATCTTGAAAACTAAGCAAGTTATGACCAAAAAGGTAACCATTTCTACTACTGTCTCTTCCCGGCCACTTTTTAGTAAAACTGGTTACCATTTTGGTCATAACATGCTTAGTTTTCAAGATATCGACTTGATTTCTTTTGCGTTGGATAGATAAACGCATTGGCTTTCATTAGATTTTTTTTTTGGCTAAAATAAAAAAAAATTAATTTTTTCAAAAAAACAAAGGGGTTAGGTCATCATAATTTTTGAGGAAAAAAATTTTTTTTCGCAATGCCCGCGGAAAAAAAATCGAATTAAAGCCAATATGTTTATCTATTTAACGCAAAAGAAATCAAGTCGATATCTTGAAAACTAAGCAAGTTATCACGAAAAAGGTAACCATTTCTACTACTCTCTCTTCCCGGCCACTTTTTAGTAAAACTGGTTACCACTTTGGTCATAACACGCTTAGTTTTCAAGATATCGACTTGATTTCTTTTGCGTTGAATAGATAAACATATTGGCTTTAATTCGATTTTTTTCGCTAAATAAGAAAAAAAATTTGTAATTTTTTGAAAAAAAAAAACAAAGGGGTTCGGCCATCATAATTTTTGAGGAAAAAATTTTTTCGCACTATCCGCGATAAACGTATTGGCTTTCAATTTATTTTTTTTTTTTTTTTTTTGCTAAAATAAGAAAAAAAATTTTTTTAATTTAAAAAAAACAAAGGGGTTAGATAATAATTTTTGAGGAAAAAAATTTTTTTCGCAAAAAAATCGAATTAAAGGCAATATGTTTATCTATCCAACGCAAAAGAAATCAAGTCGATATCTTGAAAACTAAGCAAGTTATGACCAAAATGGTAACTATTTCTACTACTGTCTCTTCCCGGCCACTTTAATTAAGTTATATAACGAAGTAAAATTAATCAATGTAGTATTTCTTGAAAAATCCTTTTTATCGTGGAATGTGGAATCTGTTGAAGACATAAATAAAGAAAGCTTATCATTATTCACAGCACTAGAACCAAAGTTGGATCTTTTAATTATTGGTATAGGGTACCAGGTGCTACACCTAACTTTTCTAAACAAATTTTGAATTTTATGAAAAAATACAAAATTAACGTAGAAGTATTACGAACGGAACCAGTACAAACTTTTTCGTCGACTTTTAATTTTATATTTGTACATGTATATTTTTTTATTTTAGGCCTGTGCCACATTTAATTTTCTAAATGCTGAAAATCGAATGGTTGCAACGGTGTTAACACCTCCGCTTCATATAACTTACAATGTGAATGATGTCTTGGGAACAAGTATCCAAAAATTCAACGAAAGCTTTTAGATTAGATTAAGTTTATGACATAAGTTAACACAAAATATGTTGAAATTAAATGGTTAAAAAAACTTACTTGATACAGTTCTGCAGTATTCTCAATAGTATCTATCTCTATCCAATATAGCATGATGGTATTTCATTACTTTATCATATTCCAGAAGTTTCTCGTTTTCAGCATCGCTATTACTCTCATTTTCGTTGCTGATTTTCTTATATACATCCCAGTCCTTATCATCTTTTCCAAAGTCATCGCTTCCCTTTTCATTAGATGCAAGTAACGAAATAATACGCATACGCTCCTGGGATGCAACAGTGTCTCGTTTTGCCATTTCTTGTCGCCGTTTATTACGATTTGATTTTTTTTCCATTATATCCATGTGCTTCATTTTTATTTCTTTAAGCCATTCTTCCAATGTTGTGCCAGCAGGTGGCCTATATTTTGATCCTCGGTTCGAAATAACTGCAGCAGTTGGAAAAAGTACATCTGAACTAGCCTAAATATATTTATGCAAGACAAGTTTAAAATAATGTTAAGTTCAAAGTTAAAAATCATACCTCCTCCCCTTTTTTCTCTAAATCTTTTTTGATTTGCTTCTATTAATAGTTTAGTCATCTCTTTCCTTTCCTTTAGTTTCTCTTCAGCTGCCATTGGATTTGGTGCAGCTGGTTGAAAGTAGGGCAATTGTATTTTCTTAACATTTTGATTATAATAGTCAATATTATCCCACTTTCTTAGTTCGCCTATGTAGTCCGATGCAATAAAACTATGATTGTGAAATATATCTTCCATACGAGTCCAGGTAATAGCATTCAAATGCGCCGGGTATTTCATTTGAAGAAGACGATATAAGTAAGATATCATTTCATAGCCGCCTAAATTAAGACGCCGAACTTTGCCATGCTGCAAAAAATCCTTTACTAAAGGCACGACATGAGTAGTATGATAGCCAAAACTTATAATCAAACAGTTATCGTCATCACCCTCATTTTTGATGTGCTCCCAGCTTAATATTGAGTCTATACCATAACATACAGTCGATACGCCGTAACATTCAAATAGTAACTCGTTTATCGCTTCATAATGATAGAAATCATTAGTTTAAACTTGCAGATTATTAATTACTTAGAGTAATTACAAAACTTACCTTGCCTGCAATAATTTGGATTTGCCAAAGGTTCAGTTATTAATACCGTATGAGGTTTCCAATCCAATTCCTTTTTAACTAACATATCGAATATATAATCAAATATGCGTACTTGGTAAATGGGATGAGTAACTACATTTCTTTCAAATTGGTTTTTAACTAACAAACGCATTGCATCTACATCAATTTCATCTCCTATTTGGAAAGTATTTTCATTTGCAATTGTAGGCACATCCTTTTTCTTATCCCTGCGTGGTTTTGCCACTAAGTTTCGACATTCCAGCAATGGTTCGTCTGAATCATGAAATCCAATACGGCACTTATATGATCCTTAAATTACGAAAAGTTATTTTTTAAACACAATATTGAATAGAATCTTACCATTATCTATTATCAAAACTCGGTCAGGATCCATCATTAGTATTCACTTCATCAACGTTTTACTACAGATTTAAAGTTGAATTAAAGAATATAATAGACTATGGACAACTTAAATTTCCAGTCAATATAAACCACAGATTACTTACATACATACATATATGTAAATATAAACAAAGCGAATAATATTCTCCGATCTCAAAAGCCAGCTGAATATGCTTTTCAAATTGCGTTAGGGCTAACCAACAATTTACCAAGGTTGCGCTTTTCTCTCCTTACTGTCAAGTAAACTTCATACCCAATATATTTCTGTTCTTTATATGGAGTTATTAGACACGATAGCGCACAACTAGTACCTATTTGTGACAGATATGGCAACATTGTTTGGTTCAGCCAGCTTTAAACATTTTTTGTGTGTTGTTTGGATATATAAAATTTTAAATATTATTTCTCATCGCGAAGCATAAAAAAGTATGTACTGCTTACAATTTCTTCGTTTAAGGAATGCTTTCCATATCAATTATTAAAACAACTTGTCGAAATATCAACCAAAGCAAATTTATAAAGCCGTCTTTTACTTTTCAATATTCTATTTTTATATATCTTACTCATACATTTTTTATTAAAAAAAAAAACTGATATTAAGTGCTTTTTCAAATGAAAATAGAACACACTCTAATTGAAAAATTGTCATCCTACTTTTTATCTGTGGAATGTTGCACAGCTTTCAAACGACATGTATGTATGGATTTTGCAATAGGATATTTGACAAACAGATGTAAGAAACATGCCGTCTGGAATCACCATTAATAAAGCTCAAGTGCCTGGCGCCTTGCTATACAATTTGGATGTAGTACTTAATAAATTTAACTCACTAAACCTTCGATCCCTAAAATACAAATAATCTTACTAAACTGTTGACACCACTTTCAAATTTTTTTAATCATCTGGCACAAATAGATACGCCCTGATCTGGCAAGTTATATGCTTTTTTAATTAAGGCGAAGACGGCAAAGTTGAAAAAATAATAATAAAAGTATACATAATTCAATTAATAAATATGGAAGATCCGCGCAGTGATAAAATGCATGGAGGATGTGAAGGCCCTGATGCTATGTATGTTAAACTTATATCTTCAGATGGGCACGAATTTATAGTCAAACGCGAACATGCATTAACGTCAGGCACCATCAAAGCCATGTTGTCAGGACCAGGACAGTTTGCGGAAAATGAGGCTAATGAAGTTCATTTTCGCGAGATACCGTAAGTATTGAACAAGCAAAACAAATACTTCTAATCTATATTCTTCGGTGTTTAATTGCTCCGCATAGAGGTGGATGTATATATCTACATCATATGTACATATGTATATCCATGTGTCATGTAGTTACATATGTATGTTTGCACATTTGAATATTTTGAACATTACCTAGTAAATACTATATATTCTATCAATATCAGATATTGCAATTTAACCATTGTTTTTAAATTTTTAAATAAACCATACATCCATCTCATTTTGTTTGTTTAACGCAAAGAGATTTATTTTTAATCTTCGTACTTTGGGCCTTTTGCTTTTGGGTTGGGCCTAATTACCTACGAATTGGGTACGCTGCGCATATAGTTTCTCTAACATATAGGGGGCGACCAAAATATTTTATACTCACCACTACCCTGTGCCCGAAATTTCGTCTGCATTAACATAAAAACAAAATCATTATTGAAAAATTGTGCCTGCATTTTATTGGAGCTAACAAAATCATCGGTACCTTCAGCCATCATGTTCGAAAAGCGTATAAAATCAAAATAAAATATAAATTTTGCAAAAGCTCTAATTGTTTCTAACGATTAGTTGGGGAGAATATCCCAAATAATAAATTTCAATATTAAGTATTTAGAATAAAATATAAATATTTTGAGATTTGAATCTTATTTTTCCACTTCTGAATTAGAAAAAATTTAAGTGTGGTCAGAAAACTACAAACACAACTAAAGGAAATCCACTGAAGGTGATGTCAAGAGCTCGAACGTTTATCAATATTTCCAAATAAATAATTTATGAAAATTAGTAACATAATTACTTTATATTTTTATTCATTTACTAATCACCCCTACCGTGAATAAAAGGCGAACTAATTTTCACGTGAATTATTTCCCATGAGCAATAAGTTGTGAAAATTGCAGAGGCACAGCTAGAAAATTTGATGAGTTCTAGAGACCTTGAAACCTTTTTAAGGACGTAGGAAGGACTACAACTCTTTAACAAATAGCAAAATTATGTTAATTATTAAAGTCCAAATAAACTACACAAACGGTAATACATAATTTATATCTTAAAATTTTTTATTTTTTTCAACTGTCTTAATGTTGCTTCGTATTTCGCCGTCTGTTTATATGTTGAAATTTTCAATAAAAAAATATATCTTTATAAATAGGCATTGGATCCGGTCTATTAAAAACAATTGGAAATGTGTTACTAATTAACAAAACAATTTGAAATAACAGTTACATTGTTTCTGAGTATGTAGTGAATATAATAGATTTTTCTTTTGCTGTCCTGAAAACAAGTACTTTTCTGAGTTGGGTCTTTTTCCATAGAGGCGGTATATATATAAGGGTCATGTAAAAAATTAAGGTGACTTTTTTAGTTTCTCAGGATATCTGCTGTTAATGTACTTGTTTCAACTATATAGTATTTTTTGTTTGTTACAGTCATAAAAGTTAGAAATGTTTTGGTATGATCTGCTATTATTCACCATAATGCACCTGTTTGGCAAAAAGAAACACTACCACCATCTCACAGCAAATATATTAACCGGATTTTTCTTGTAGCCAAAACTGAAGGCTATATCGCTGAAATATGTCAACGATATACAAAAATGTTCTCATCAGAAATGCTTTGAGTGTTGGGTAAAGCGTCTGAGGATATTACGTTGTGGAAGCAATATTAACATTGATGAATAAAGTTTTTGATAAAAATAAAAAGCCACCATAATTTTTGCACACATCTTGTATATGTACATACACATACTTATATAAATAAATGTTTTAATTACTTTTTTTCCAGTTCACACATTTTGCAAAAGGTTTGCATATACTTCACATACAAAGTGCGTTACACAAATAGTTCGACAGAAATTCCAGAATTCCCGATTGCTCCCGAAATAGCTTTGGAACTTTTGATGGCCGCAAACTTTTTAGATTGTTAAAAACTCATGTTATTATTTTGTTTTCCTTAAATTAAATCGATATGATAAAAACATAATTAACTTTTAGTTTCAATGAAAGACAAATTAAAAATCGAGTAGTGATTGACAGTTAAATTTTTTAATAAGAATGTTTGCCTGTATTTACAAAATTTGCTTTTTTTTATTAAAAAATGTAAATAAAATGTTTAAATTGGAAACTAACAGAAACTTAATAGTCATAGAAACCTTTGTTGGAAGAAAAGCCAGATAAGCAGGTCTGTACAATTAAAATTTTAACTAATTGCTAGTTGCTACTGGAGCGCAACTGGCCTTCGCAGACTAGTAGGTAGTGTACTAGACTCGTAGTGCGAAGGTCGCAGGTTCGAATCCTGCCGCAGAACTCTGGCAGTTTGTGTTTGATAATTAAAGGGAGCACACAACCAGCCTTCATTGGCCTATGACCAGCCTCCAATAAACCTAATCTACTGGAGCGCAAAAAATTGAGGGACAAAAATTTTTTATATGTCTGTTACCGTAAAATGTTTGCCTGTAAGAAATTATTGAACATCTGTCTTCCCATTTTAAAATAAAAGTTTGTAAAAAATTTCATAGTATTGAAAAATCCTACGTTGTCCCCTTTTGCAGACAGGCTGTTTGCTGGAAGACACCACACGTTTAAAAAAGTTCAATCAATCAGTGCAGACACTTTAGTTACAAATTATTAATATGTAGTAAAGCGTTCATTTAACAAATTATATTACAAATTTGATTCTTATAATATAATATACTTACCAAATAACAAAGATAACAAAAATGTAGTAAAATGTATAGTATATATATATATATATATATATATATATATATATATATATATATATATATATATATATATATATATATATATATATATATATAAGATCTTGGGAAAATAGAATTTAATGATTCTGAAAAGATATACATATTAACAAACGAAATTTAAGATAATCCTGAAATTCAAGATATAAATATTATTTCAAATGATTAGACATATGCGATCTAAGTCCCTAAATACCTCTAAGCAGAAATTTATTTGCAGCATTATAAGGGTATTACCAATAGTGTTTCTAACATGTAAATGCAAATAAACACAAATCCATGTGACCCAAGTTTTTGATAAAAATAAAAAGCCACCATAATTTTTGCACACATCTTGTATATGTACATACACATACTTATATAAATAAATGTTTTAATTACTTTTTTTCCAGTTCACACATTTTGCAAAAGGTTTGCATATACTTCACATACAAAGTGCGTTACACAAATAGTTCGACAGAAATTCCAGAATTCCCGATTGCTCCCGAAATAGCTTTGGAACTTTTGATGGCCGCAAACTTTTTAGATTGTTAAAAACTCATGTTATTATTTTGTTTTCCTTAAATTAAATCGATATGATAAAAACATAATTAACTTTTAGTTTCAATGAAAGACAAATTAAAAATCGAGTAGTGATTGACAGTTAAATTTTTTAATAAGAATGTTTGCCTGTATTTACAAAATTTGCTTTTTTTTATTAAAAAATGTAAATAAAATGTTTAAATTGGAAACTAACAGAAACTTAATAGTCATAGAAACCTTTGTTGGAAGAAAAGCCAGATAAGCAGGTCTGTACAGTTAAAATTTTAACTAATTGCTAGTTGCTACTGGAGCGCAACTGGCCTTCGCAGACTAGTAGGTAGTGTACTAGACTCGTAGTGCGAAGGTCGCAGGTTCGAATCCTGCCGCAGAACTCTGGCAGTTTGTGTTTGATAATTAAAGGGAGCACACAACCAGCCTTCATTGGCCTATGACCAGCCTCCAATAAACCTAATCTACTGGAGCGCAAAAAATTGAGGGACAAAAATTTTTTATATGTCTGTTACCGTAAAATGTTTGCCTGTAAGAAATTATTGAACATCTGTCTTCCCATTTTAAAATAAAAGTTTGTAAAAAATTTCATAGTATTGAAAAATCCTACGTTGTCCCCTTTTGCAGACAGGCTGTTTGCTGGAAGACACCACACGTTTAAAAAAGTTCAATCAATCAGTGCAGACACTTTAGTTACAAATTATTAATATGTAGTAAAGCGTTCATTTAACAAATTATATTACAAATTTGATTCTTATAATATAATATACTTACCAAATAACAAAGATAACAAAAATGTAGTAAAATGTATAGTATATATATATATATATATATATATATATATATATATATATATATATATATATATATATATATATATATATATATATATATATATATATATAAGATCTTGGGAAAATAGAATTTAATGATTCTGAAAAGATATACATATTAACAAACGAAATTTAAGATAATCCTGAAATTCAAGATATAAATATTATTTCAAATGATTAGACATATGCGATCTAAGTCCCTAAATACCTCTAAGCAGAAATTTATTTGCAGCATTATAAGGGTATTACCAATAGTGTTTCTAACATGTAAATGCAAATAAACACAAATCCATGTGACCCACCGAGATAGCAGCAAAACTTAATTTCTGGATAAGTAATTTCAAATAAGTCCTATAAGTACTTGGGGTTTCCACGCCAACAGGACCTATTTATAAGGACTATGCGGAGCGAATTGACTTCAACAAAGGCGACAATGTAATTATCAAATTATTTATGAAGTTTACGGAATTTTTATTTTTATATATAGAGTTTGAAAGTCATATTCCCTACCACTTGAGCTGTTGCCTGTAACCTATTAATGGGCTGTGCTCATCGAGTAAATAACGCATATAAAAATATGTATATATGCATTAAGCTCTCTGAAATCATTTTAATTTGATTGTATTAAATATTAATTTGGTTGTATTAAATATGTATGTATTATTACACACACGAAAATAATATAAGTATGTAGCTCAAAACAGTATACGATAAAGTGATCTATTTTCTGAATTTACTTGTATATACAATATAATATGTGTCAATGTATGAGCGCTAAAAATTATGATTACCTCTAGCAGTATTCCCTGACAGTTCACTTCATTAGACATTATACTGTCACCTCACCGTCCGTACAGCAATAGTTATGATTTCTGTCATGGTGTGAACGGGGTTTAGCAGATTAGTGTTGTCATTATATTTATATTTCATACTTTTTGAAGCAACTTTGCAACACGTGATAATTAAGTAGTTTGTCTATAAGTACATAATTTGTTTAATCACGGCGATTAGAATGGATCCTGAAGTGAAAGTAAAAAGATCGAAGATGTCAGCCTTGGAGCAATTAAAGAAATACACGACTATTGTAGCCGATACTGGTGACTTTGAAAGTGAGTACACATTTTCGGGTATTTTTTAAAACAACCGATTCGCTTAAATGTAAATTTGAGGGTCTACGCGGTCAGACTGCGATTTCAACTTACTGACGTAAAACGCTTTGCAATTGTTTACACGACGTCTATACTATATCATATGGAATGCCGATTCTTAGCCATTTAAACATCATACGTATGTACATATGTATGTACATTGTGATTTTGTATAGCAATGATTTCAAATACAGTGACTACAGTTGGGGTTAATAATTATCCATTATAATTTTCCGTGTTTATACAATTTATTTTGCTCAATTAGTTATTAGTAAATTGAATTCCAATCTGATTTATAAAATGAAAGCATGATGGACGTAAGGCGTTAATTTGTTTATATAAATTCAAAACTGAACAGATGTTTGGTAATGTACTCGTACATATTTTAAGCTGCAACTTTCCAATTTGTATTAGAAACGGAAACTGATTTTATGATAACAATCACCCGATTTTATATTCTAATATAATATTTATATAAAACTTTCCATATGACAAATATGTATGTACATCGACCTTGCTGCACTTTGAAGTGTGACTTGACTTATCTTTCAATTGCCTTAGAATGAAAACTAGATGAAGCATTTAATTACATGTTCACAAATACGTGCATGCGTAAATACATACAGTGTATCACTAAAATAAGTATGCAACCTTTCTATCGACACAGTTCATGAAATAAAATTCTGTGAATTAGCTGAAACAAAAAAAAATTATTTCGATTTTATAGGGTTAAAGGTAACCTTAAACATTAATAATCAAAATTAACATTATTCTTTTATTTATTTAATTTTTAAAGGATAAAAAATAAAATTAAGAAAATTAATATCACAAAAGTAAGTATGCAATATGCAAAATATTTTGATTAAAAAAAAAAAAAAATTATTGGGGACATCAATTCAATATTTGGTAGGGTATCCTTTGGTTTTTAAAACTGCTTCGAGTCGTGAATGCATTGAATCAACCAAATTCTGCGTCACAGAGCTGGGAATTTTTGACCATTCCTCCATTATAATGTTTTTTAAATCAGTTCTTCCCTTCACATCCCGTTTTCGTATTTGGCGGCCGAGATGATCCCAAAGGTGTTCTATTGGGTTCAGATCGGGTGATTGAGGTGGCGTTCTTAGCTGTTTGGTGTGGTACAAGAGCCATTCTTTGACGATGAGAGCAGTATGTTTCGGGTCATTGTCCTGTTGAAATATAAAAGATTCACTTAACCCTAATTGCGTAGCATTTTCTTTCAAATTATTTTTTAGTATGTTTAAGTACGCATATTTATCCATAGTTCCATCGATGAAGACAAGCTTTCCCACGCCTGATGCTGCCATGCACCCCCAAACTAATACCGAACCACCACCATGTTTCACAGTACCCATCATATTTTTTGGTACGAACTCGGAATTCACTTTGAGCCACACTTAATCACGTCCATCAGAACCCTGAATGTTTATTTTAGTTTCGTCCGAAAATATGACGGTGTTCCAAAAAGATTTTGGCTGGTTTATGTGCTCTTTAGCGAAGTTAATTCTCTTCTGCCGGTTTACCTGGTTAATGAATGGCTTTTTTCTTATACTTCGGCCTTGGTAACCAGCTTTATGTAACACCCGACGGATTGTTTCTGGATTACAAGATTTTCCGATCTCCCTTTCAATATCTAATTGCAGCTTCGGAGCACTTATCCTTGGGTTAACCTTAATTTTGCGGACAATAATTCGTTCTTCTTGGCTAGAAAATATTTTGGGTCGACCAGGACGGGGTTTATTTTCTGTTGAACCTTCGGATTTGTATTTTTCTATAATTTTTTGT
This sequence comes from Germaria angustata, assembly GCA_963681545.1. Taxonomy (NCBI): domain Eukaryota; kingdom Metazoa; phylum Arthropoda; class Insecta; order Diptera; family Tachinidae; genus Germaria; species Germaria angustata. The sequence continues at coordinate 1,378,843 of OY813002.1, read as the reverse complement.
ACCGTGGCATTACTCTTATTCACCATACTGGCAATTTTCCTTTGTGAATTATTTTCTTTAAAAAGTTTTATTATCTGATCCTTCATATCCTTGGATAACTCCTTTCCTCTGGGTGCCATGGTTATAAAAATTTCTTTTAAGGAATTATTTTTGTTTTATGAATTTATTGCACTTGTGAAAAAATTTTTTAGTTATAAAAAACAGAACCTTTCTTTTTTAATTTTAAATAAAAACTGAATATTCTCTTACTGCATACTTACTTTTGTGAGGTAAAATTCAGTATGTTAGAATAAATTTTTTAAAAAAGTAATGGGATCGCGAATAGCAGGTAAAATTTTTTTGTTTTTGTAATTTACATATAGGAAAGATATACATAGTATGCACAAAGAAAAAAGGACTTCATAAAAATGTGACAAAAAAAGAGGTAATGTTGTAAAACATAAAGTGCATACTTATTAAAGTGATACACTGTATGTATGTACTTACATATAGTATGCATAAACATGGAATTACATGAATGTGTGCTATTAAACATTGATTGTAACGTGGCATGTACATACATGCACAGATACAGTAGCCCAATAACGTCCTATTTACACAACAGTACGAACAATATTTCAAGTTGTAGGCATGAATATTTTATTTATAAAAACATATTCATTTGAAAAAGAACTTTAATTAAACAATTCAAAAATTTTCTTGCTTTAAAACAAAGTAATAAACAAAAAATTATATTTAGCTACAACTTTAGGCTGTTTAAGACATTGCTGGAAGAAAATATTATGTTGGGTTAAAGCTTCTATACGTTTTGGCTTTGGAAAACTAAGTTTTCATTGGCATCTGCATCAATTTTATTCCATTCTCCTAGTATTATTTTTATTTCTTTTTATATGAATATACATACATAAGTATGTATATATGTATGTATGTACATTACGGGTCATTCGATCGATCTAACGCTGACCGTCATTGTTGTTTTTTTTTTTTTTTTTTTTTTTTTAGGAAAAAGTTTAACCAAAAAGACAATGTACATACATATATGCATACATACTTATGTATGTACATATGTATGTTTGCATTTTCTTTTTATACCTTTTTATATTAATGCAGTTTTTAGTTTTTATTTTACATAAAAACAAAAGGATATAGTTTGAACTACAAACAAAGATCAAATAATGTAAAAATTCTACCAAAAAATATACATGATGTACATATATTTTTTCATTCTACTTTACGTATAGTACCTACGTATAGTGTTACCTTCAATATGTTCGAAAGAAATTGGTTTTTAAATTTACAAAATCGGGTTGTAAAAATAAAACTTATTGCGTTAAATATATGGATTTCAGTAATTTTTCTTTTGATTATTGCTTGTTAAATAATGTCTGCAATATATTTATGAAAGAATATGAGTAAATAACGAAAATAAAAGATTACTAAAAATCAAAAGTTTGTTGTGGCTTTAGCTCTTCATATGCCGACATTTCATTGGTTGCTAAAACCAAATCGTCAGTGAAGTTTAAGCAGTTTGAGTAAATTGTTTGTTGTGTTGGTTTTTATAGAATCATTCTAAACCTACTATGATTATGTATTTGTTGTAATTCATATGCAATATTGAAATTCTCATATTGTATTTGATTTATGTGGCATAAACATCCGGGGTTGAATGTTTTCAAACTGCTTAAAATTCACTGACGATTTGGTTTTAGCAACCAATGAAATGTCGGCATATGAAGAGCTAAAGCCACAACAAACTTTTGATTTTTTGTATGCATTTTGCAAAAGCTCTAATTGTTTCTAACGATTAGTTGGGGAGAATATCCCAAATAATGAATTTTCAATATTGATTATTAAAAATGTTTTTTTTAGGTATGAAGCTTTATAAGCCGACAGATGCTACAACGAATCCATCTCTCATTTTAAATGCTGCAAAGATGGATCGATACAAGGAAATTTTACAAAAAGCTGTGGACTTTGGCAACAAAGCGGGCGGGTAAGTGTTAGTTTTGTGTCAAATCGCAACACAAATGACAAGTTATGCTTGCAGATCTGCTAATGAAAAAGTTGAAGAAGCTATGGATTATTTGTGCGTTTTATTTGGTTGTGAAATATTAAAAATTGTCCCTGGACGAGTTTCGACAGAAGTTGATGCCCGTCTTTCTTTTGACACCGACAGAAGCGTTGAGAAAGCTTTAAAATTGATTTCACTATACGAAGACATGGGAGTGGGAAAGGAACGCATTCTTATTAAATTGGCATCTACATGGGAAGGAATACAGGCTGCAAAAATTCTGGAATCCAAACACAATATCAAATGTAATTTAACATTGCTGTTCTCATTTGCACAAGCCGTAGCCTGTGCCGAAGCAAATGTAACCCTCATATCTCCATTTGTGGGCCGTATTCTAGACTGGTATGTGGCCAATACAGATAACAAAAAATACGAACCTAAAGAAGATCCGGGAGTTGTTTCCGTTACAAAGATTTATAACTACTATAAGAAGTTTAGCTATAGAACTGTTGTCATGGGTGCATCGTTCAGGAACACTGGTGAAATTAAAGCACTTGCAGGCTGTGATTTACTTACTATTGGGCCTTCCCTGCTTAAGGAACTTGAAAATGATGCTGATGAAGTCACACTGCAATTAAGTTCAGATAAAGCAGCTACAATGAATTTAGAAAAAATCAGCATTGATGAACCCACTTTCAGATGGATGCTTAACGAGGACCCCATGGCTACCGATAAACTTTCTGAAGGAATTCGTAAATTTGCTATTGATGCCATTGCTTTAGAGAATCTTATTCGCAAGAACATTCAAACTTAAATGTATAATATAATTGGTACAGGGCTTCTTTAACTTTATTCCATGTTGTTAAAATACTTACAGCACCATTTGTATAAAAAGTAATAAAAATGGCTTTAGAAGTTAAAAAAAAAATTATATATATATATTTTTTGTAATATATGGTTTTCTGAATGAAAATGGGCGATCCATCTAATTTGTGTTCGTAAAAGGGGTATTCTTACCATACATTTTTATTTCATGGTGTACATCAGTTTTTAATTTTGTTCCGACAAAACCACTTCAATCGATAGATTTCATTTTACTCAAATAAGCTGTTGGTATCATTTTCATTTTGCCATTTAACTGACATACACTGGTGTCTTTATCGGAATGAGAAACAACTTTACCAATCGATTCTCTTTCGTCGCCGTAAATTACTTTAAATTCATCTCCAATTTCTGGCAATACTGGAGCCAAGTGATCGCTTACTACGGAAACACTACGGTCTTCCTTTTGTAAGAAAACAGAACAGACCCCATTAGAAACAGTGCGAATAATTCCAGTTTGGCCCAATAAAAGAGGATCATTGTGGGTATGGATTTTTACCACGATATCTGTTGTACACCAGTCAACGATTGGAGATTCCAAACTTGCACCTGGCGTTTGTGGATTATAGGGAGAGTTGGGTGCACCACCTGGTGTGTTGGGCGAATAGCTCGAAGGAGATGGTGTATTCATATATCCAACCGGGTATGGTGATGGAGCAGGGCTTAGACTGGGATTGAAGGGACTATAGCTGCGATCGGAGCCATAAAGAGTTCCTGGTGTTTGTGGTGGAAACTGTGTGTTGATCTGATAACCCGGTGTACTGGGGTTGTAGCCCGGACTAGGACTTGGCTCTTCAAGTGAGTAGTCGAAGTCATTACTACGAGCTGGCGTATTCGTAACAGTTGGATCCCAAGCCCCATGACGAGGTGTCATGCTGCCATCATGCAATGGTGTCATTGAACTACTATATGGAGTACGACCTTCAGAATCCCAATTTGGAGTTTGACTACCCAACAATGGTGTCTTAGATCCAGCTGCTGCATATATTGGTGTATGAGAACCATAACCAGGAGTTCGAGCTGGAGTGCGTCCATATGATGAAAGACTTCCATCTTTACCAGCTGGGCCAACTATAGCAATGTGGTTGCGATCGACAGAAATTGTCTGACAAGATGTATGCAATTCTACACGTACTGTACTTTCGGTTGCATCTTTGACAATGCCAACCACACCTTTTGAAGAAATTGTAAACAAAATTACAATTTGACTTTAAATTAAAATGTACTTAAATTAATGTATTATGCGTACGATAAAATGATATGTTTCTCATGCGCACATCTTCAAGAAGTCATATCATTTCTGAATATACCATCGACAAGTTATATAAAACTAAGTAGCTTAGCTCTCATAAACATTCAATAGTTTCTGATACAATATAACTTCTATATAAATTACCTTTATAGGGACCTCTGCTAATTTTTATAGTTTTGCCCAAAAATTCACGATCTCGCGTAACTTTAAAACCTCCACGACCACCTCTCGCTCCACCGCGGCCACCTCGTGCACCAGAGGGATGCATAGGGGATTGTATACGTGGAGACATAAAACCTAAACCACCAAGAGGACCGAAATTGTTCGCTTGCGATTTACTGCCGCCGGCCAATTGCAGGTGGCGCGTTTTGCATACAAATATACCTCCGTTTTCTGTGTACATTCGACAATGCAAAAACGCTAAACTGCGATATAAATGTTTTATTTCTCCAGAGCGCCCCTGCAAGAAGACTAATTATTAAAAAAACATTATTAGTACCCTCTAGTACTTACCGCATGGGGGCCTTCCATTACTTTAACAATGTCACGTCGTCTTATTTGATTTTGATCAGCATCAAGAGCAATAGTATTTCTGTTTTCACGTCTTTTGTGTAAAGCAGTAGGTTTGCATTCAATTACTTTTCCATGCATTCCCAAAACATGGAAATTTTCTCGTTCCAAGCGAACGATTACTCCTACATTTTGTGCGCTAATGAACAATAATTTAATATTGCAGCTGCAATAAATATAATATACAACTTACTCCAGTTGCACCAAATCACCCCACTGGAACTGCCCCAAGCAATCTACGCCGGTTGCTACATCTGAGCAAAGCTGCAAATCTCTAGGCAATACTTCTAGTTCATGGTTTGTTAAATCGGATACTAATACGACCCGAGTGGGTTCGACACGAATAATTAACCCTGTTTCTCCTTCATAACGACCAGCTAAAACACGTGCGTGGTCTCCCGTTTTAAAGTACTTGCGTAGTTCACTCGCTTTAAACACCAAGGGGTCCTATAAATACGGTTAAATAGGATAAGCATAAAATGTTCAAGTTATTCTCTGTTTAATTACTAATACAGTAGAATTCGGATAAACGAAAATTTCATCGGTTGATTTTTATTTTGGTTACTTTTTTTTGGCAATAACAATAATAAATCTACATACGTACATAATTTTATTATTTTTTATATTGTTTGTCGTGGGTCTAGCTGTTTATATATCAATATTTCAATGGTACTAACTAAATCATCAGTGACATACATTTATGTATGTACATATTCCTATATTGTTTCATTTATAAAATAAAGCTTCAGTCTTTCCTAAGCTTTCAGTTTAGGGCGAATAGTTTAGCATTAAAAATTTCTAAAATCGAAATTTTGAACAAATTCTACAAATGAACAACCTTGATTTTGATTAGTTCATATTAACGAGAGTTCACTATTTTATCACACCACATTATTTTCTCTCATTTGGTTAGATTATAGAAAAATGTTTGGTCGTGGCAACACTAATGGCAAATAAACAACTTATCTGCTGTGTGCATTTATTTCAACTGCACGTATTCTTAACCAAGTGAACATAATTCACTTTTACTGTCATTTCTAATCATGAAACAAATTTAAAATTCATCATTCTCATCAATTTTAGTGCACCATAGAAATTTTGTGCTAAATTTTAAACTTAAATTATTTGTTTATTTTTGTAATCTAGTTAAAAACTTCATTAGAAGTAGCAAAATTTTATAAAAGGATATAGTGCTACCAAAATAACAAAAAGGATATAGATAACAGGACAATCATAGTTTCTTTTAACAGAAGCATTTTGAAATTGTGTTTAATTAATTTATTTTGTTGAATGTCTTAATATTTATATTACAAAGCTTTTTCTTATATACATATATATGGATATGTATTTTTAAAATTTTTATAATTCGAATTTTAAATTAGTAATTTCATTCAGTAATTTTTGATAGTTTAGAGAGTACATTGCAGATTTATACCCTATATTTTCGTTTAGTGAAAGTGATAAAATTAGCTCTAACACTAAAATTATTTTAGTGCTAGTGAAGAAGTGATTTTTTTATCGTTAAGATGATGAAAAATAGATCAAAATAAACATTTTCCGATTTTATTTAGAACCACTGTAATGTATACTTCAGTAAACATTTTGTGCACTACGCCCTTCTATGACAACTAACAACTTTTCTTTTAAAAATTGCAATGTTATTATCATTTTTAAATGTTTATTTATGTTACCTTCAAATCCTGATGCTTCGGCATAACAGTGATCATCCCACCATCTATTGCAATAATTTTAGCTTGCAAATTTTCCAAATCTCCCACACATACTTCAACGTTGTCACCCATTGAGAATGAATGACCAGCAGTGGGATCATCTTTAGCTCCCGTCACAATTTCTAAATTCACATCTATTAAATAAATAAATGGAAACCAATACATATCTGAAATATCATTTCCAATTAAAAAATTACCTTCTGGTTGTTCTTCAAACCTTTCTAATTCTGCTAGAGTTGGTTTAACACCGTCGGCTTGAATAGCAGACATGTTAAAGTTCTTATACAAAAATCCCTTGCGTGAGTAGCGATTTCCTTCGAATAGCAAAAAATCGCCATCTGAATGCACTTCACCTCCAATCGCCCTTTATTGATACATTTATTAATAAATACATAAGATTTATTTTTTGTGCGAACTTACCTTACTGCTTCTGGATCAAAGGGCTTTGCGGGAGGACGTCTTTTTTTCTTACGTTTGCTATCATCGGATTCCTGATATAATTCAAAATTAATTACTAATATTTTTAATAAATTCACTTCTTACATTGGCCGTTGACCTGAGAGCACCTCTCAAACGGGTGTAGTCAATGCGAGGCAAGAGCTTTAAATGCGCTTGATTTTGAGCCAAATCAACGTAATCTACTTGAGCTATATCATCCTTATAAAGACCTCTCTTCAATCTCACCCATTGCTTTACTTTTAAACCAACTTGTTCTTTTACAACTTTTAAAACATCTGTCATTTCTTTGATAGGTACCATCTCTTGTTTCCATTTTCCCATTCTAAGGTTACCCACATTTTCAATTGAGGTTTTTACATGAGTTTGTTTATACGACTCAATATAAATGTACCCTTTGACGCCCTCAGGTGCAACAACTGATTTTATTTGCAAAGGTTCATCAGTGTTCAGATAAGTTAAAAACTTTCTCATCAATAGTAAAGCAGTTGCTTTTTCTTCTCCAATTCGACACTTCACCATCCATAAATTAGGATCCCTGAATTTTGTTTATCATTAACTAAAACAACGTTTTCAATATTGAAAGAACTTACTTTATACCCGGCAATAAAGTTTGTTGAGTTATTTCATCAGACATTTCTTCTCCTCCATCTCCAAAGTGCCTTTTGGCAATCGATTCGTCGGCATATTTTTTTCTTAAATACTCTTCGATTTCGTCCTCTCTTTGTGTACTATGAATGTAAAAAGTAAAAATTAGTTTGAACTTTAACATTTACTTGTTTTTAAATGATTGCTTACTCCCACAGGTTAGTACCACGTCGTCTTATTTCAATATCTCGAGCTGTCGGGCCCAACTCATCTATTTCATTTCCTACTATACCTAGCTCATTGGCACCTTCTTCCCATTCATCATCTTCATCCACCTAATTTATACAAATTTGACTGACAACTATAATTTAAAATTATTTAGTTGCCATACTACCTCATCGTCTACTTCAGCTTCATCGATAATAAAGCCACCGAAACGGTCTTTTTTCTTTTTCTTTCTTGGTCTATCGTCTTCATCCTCTTCATATTCTTCAGAGTCAACATCGTCACCGTCGATGTCGTCTTCGTCATCTTCATCAGCATCTCTAGATCGTTGCTTATGTCCTCTCACTGAATTATCTGAACCAGATTCTGAACCCACTGAACGTGAACGGGACCGAGATCTTGATCTCGATTGCGATCTTGATTCAGATCTAGATTTTGTACCAGACCTAGACCTAACAGGTGAGTGAGATCGTGAACGCAAACTTTTTTGTGACTTATTGGAGCCAACAGATCCATCTTCAGAACCGCTATCCGACATATTACTTTCTTCGGAATCTGACATTTTACTGAAAATATGTATGAATGTTTATACATACATACATATCGAGCCTTTTGTGCAATACCGTAGTAACTCAAAATTTGAATTTTTTAAGGTTATATTACGAAATTATTCGCCTTGTCATTTTTTATATTCTGTAAAATTTTCATAAAAATATTTTGCGTGCTCAGCTCTTGAGAAAAGAACCAAATTTTCTTTTACCATTAAGTTGTGTGTAAATTCAAAACTTTAATCTCAATTTCTGCAAAACAAGCTTTTTTGAATTACTACGTTATTGCAGCAAAGGCTCGATATGTACTATGTACATATGAGCGTATTTATAACAAATACAAAAACATTTTAGAAACTATGTATATTTTTTGAGATATACTTCTATATGCACGCACGTGTATTGTACTTACGAGTTTTAGTTAAATTTTTATTAAAATTATCGTCCACAATACAAAAATATGTATTTCGATGTTCTTTTCACCACAAATGTAACCTTTTCACCAAATGGATTAAATAATGTCCACACAAGAAAATTGTTTAAGACAAGGTGATACGTGTAAGTTGAAAATTCTGTGGTTGAAAACTAAATGCTATCAGTGATGATAATTTGATATGTTGAATATGTTTATCCTTACATAGCGAGTACCAGCGATTTTCATAATTTGTTTGCAATTATAAGAACATTGCAAATTTATATTTGTTATATATGTCGTGTGAAGCTCGTTTCCATAATAACGATAGAACTGTATTATATTTTCTGGTGAATGGGGGTTTTCACACTAGACTAATTTTTTATCCGCACAACTTTTGTTCTTTCGTATTTACACTAGACTAATTATGCTGGCATAAAATTGTGTACGTATACAAAGCTTTGTGTGTGTGAGTATTTTCTTTGTTTATTAAGCAGAACCTGTGTTTTCATAAGTGTGCATGTGTTAGTTTTGTACTGCTTGTGCGGGGTTGAAGCTGGTTGAAAAATTGTGCCAACCAAAAACCACTCTCTTCACCGAAAAAGCCTACAAACTGCGAATTTATGCCAGCACAATTAGTCTAGTGTGAAAACCCCCAATGAGTCGAATTATTGTGTGGGATAGTTAATCGCGACCTTAATAAGTAATCTTCATTGTCATGATAATATTGTAAGGTGCAAGCGTACGTTCAAATACCACATGTATGACAGGATTGTTAATTAATTTTATATAATACCTTTATATAATACTTTTATCAAACTATCAACTGCTACAATCAAACATTTGAGTAACGATCTTTTGAGTGTCAAATTAATTGAGTACATTCCGTTTAGAGCACATTGAGATTTGAGGAGAATATGGAAAAAAGTGAATTTGTTCTCTCATTAACGATTGTTTTTTTTTTTTTTTTTTTTTTTTTTTAGGAAATAGACCAATACTCAAGCGAAGGCTTGATAAATACTTTGAAAATTCTGTACCATTAATTTTAATAGTAAAAAAGTAGTTTACGGAATTTGGCCCCGGCCGCACAAGTACGGAAGATGCCGAATATTTTGTGTGCCCATTTGAAGTCTCTATACCAGAAACAATCGGGAAAATTCACGATTCGGTGCGAGCCGATCGGAAATTGAAAATATCAGAGATTGTGGAAGCCATAGGCATATTACATGGCTCGGTAGTCTCAAATTTGAATGATCACTCGGGTATGAGAAAGCTCTCTGCAAGATGGATGCCGCGTTTGTTCACTATCGACCACAAACCCAATTGTGGGACAACTTTGCAGGAGTGTTTACCATTGTTCAACTGCAATATGGACGAGTCTTTGCTGCCGTAACCATAGACGAATCGTGGATTCACCACAACACACCAGAGACCAGGTGTGAATCGGCGCCAAAGAAGATCAAGGTGGGTTCGTCATCAAATAAAGTCATGACGACCGTTTTTTATGAATTCACGCTCTATAATCCTTCCAAAAGGTAACAAATTCAATGGCAAACATTATGCCAACTTATTGGGTCGATTTGATGAGAATTGGGTAAAAGACTACTGCGTTTAGCCAAGAAAAAAGCAATTTTCCACCGGGACATTTCAAGGGTGCACACATATGTATGCAGTTTCCATGAAAAAGTTGTCTGAACTAGGCTACGAATTCCTACCTGAATAAATGGCTCGGTGGAAATAGATTTGACACCAACTATGAAATCATCTCAAAAACAAATACATAAGTATTTTCAACAAATCTTAGTTTTTGGAAGGGACAAAATGCATAGGGCTCAAAGGACACTATGTTGAAAAATGAAATTAATTTTTTAATCTAAAAAGCTGTGTGTCATTAAAAAAAGTTTTGGACTTATTGACCCTCATAGTTTACGATTGTCATTTGGGTACAATTACATATTTAAAGCAAAGTAAAATCTTTAATCCTACTGACCTTTCCTGACATTGCAAAAATTTACTTGCAAGTTTTTGCCAGTAAAGCGCTCATTTACTTTTTTAAATTTCAGCGTTACTCTTTCATTGCTTTCAATAAAGACAACTATTACCATTGAAATGCACAAAGCTCTCATCATAAGCTCGCCGCAGCAACTAGGAGATTATCCAAATAGTTTCAAAAATTTATATACATACATAAATACTATTTTTTATTTCAATACATAATCCTACATATACATACATATATATATATATATATATATATATATATATATATATATATATATATATATATATATATATATATATATATATATATATATATATATATATATATATATATATGTACATATTAAAAAAAAAATTATAAAATCTAAATGCAGGAGTATGTGGTATTTTTTCCTATTTATTGCCTATTTGAAATTCGGCTTACGCAAAGTGTTCATTAGTTCACCTCAGTATACTCTGCGATTTAAAATTGCTTTGCTTTTTGCGATTGTGTACTATAGAATGGTAAATATGTATGATTGATTTTATTTTATTTTATTGATTTTCATATTATTTTAACAGTAAATAGTGCTGAAAGATATTTTTTTAATAAAACATAATTTTTCAAATGTATAGTATTTAGTATTTGGGGCACATGTATCTATGAGTATACAACACAACTACAGCAGCACATTTTTGTTTTCTCTCATTATAAACTATATAAGCTGTGTTCGTTTATTTTCCCAGTAAAAATTTGTAACGAGAGAGTAATAGAAAAACGTGCTAAATTATTCCCCTAAATTATAAAAATATATGAAAAAGTAAATGAAATAGTAAACAATTTTTGAAGCAGCCGCATTGCCTGAATCAGCTGTTTTACACATCTTTTTCGTGTATTGTTGTTTCTAAGTTAAAAAAATAATATCTTTCATCGCCAATACTCCTTTTGCTTTTGAAAATTCTCTAAAAGTAATTATCATATGCAACTCCTTCCATTAAGAAAGCATTCGCAATACAATCTCATAAAGAGCTTAATTCGAAAAAATTAGCATAAAGTAGACACTGGATGGATGCCGAGCACTTTATTTTAAAAAAATATATATATGTATTTACTTTTGTTTTTCAAAATATAATTTCTTCAATATTATGAAAATCTTTGCAAAATTTTGTTTTATAAGCACAAAAAACTGTTGAAGTATACTTACAACTAATAGTTTTACTAATAACACTAGATGACTGGCTAAGTTCGGACTAATGATAAAAAACAGAATGTACTCTCCTAAAGTATAAAGTTACCAAAAAGTTCAAGCTAATTTTTTAAAATAAGTCGCTTAAAATTCATGAAATGAATAAACAAAAATTGTCCATGAAAATAATACTTTTTCAAAATGAAATAATTCAAGTTAAGTTAAGTTAAGTTTATTTGAGACTTTAAAAACATACATACAAAGAGAGAAGTAAAAGACAAATTACAAAGAAAACTTAAAACTATAATGTTTTGTATTAATGAAAATTAATGGTTGACAGTAACAAACTTATCAAATTTTGTGTAAGAATACTAACATAAAAGATTAAAGTGCTTGCTCCCGGCACAACAATTTGGAATAGTAAAAGAAATGTGCTTAGAACTATACTTAAAGCTAAAAATAATAATAAAAAGGAATAAACAAAAAATATTATCCTCTGTGGGCGCCAGGAATTTTAGAAATATAAAATTTGGGCAGTGAATTATTTATACATGCAACTTCATGTTCCACATAACCTAAGGGTGAATAGTAGTTGGTATTTAGCCAATTTAGCCCGACTTGATCATTTAAGACATTTTGAATTATAGGATTTTCCAGATTATGCAAAGAATCAATAAAGCGTTTCATTAAATCAAAACCATACGAGGCTAAGGGTCTAACTCCTGTTAAATTATAGATATGTTCATTGGAAAATTTTTTATGAATTCGCTCAAAGTGTTTGTTAATGCAAAGCCTAAGAATTTTACGTTCAAAAATTTCAAATTCCCTCATTGCTGAAGGGGAAAATGAAAACCAAATCGAAAATGCATACATAAGAACCGGTCTTATGCTTACCTTATATATTAATAATTTTGTCTTTTCTGGTAAATACCTGCTCTTAAACAATCTCCCAAAGGAAAATTTAATCTTACGGGCTTTGTTAAGAAATATTCTGGCGTGACGGTTAAACTTAAAAAGTTTGTTAAAGTGAATACCTAAATATTTAAGATTGTCCAGAAAAGGAATTTCCTGTCCATCAAGCGATAAACTGAGTTGTTTACTCTCAGGTACAACGAAATATTTGCATTTCCCAGAAGCATTCCTTAAACAAATAGCTTCACTTTTGGATGCATTTATTTTAATACCCCAGAATTTATAATAATTATTTACCTCGTTTAAATATGACGAAATATAACCCAAGGTAATACTTGGTGAAGTTCCATGAGCGTAAAGTAACGAATCATCGGCGTAAAGAATACCAGTTGAACAACCAAATTGATGGGGAAAATCATAAATAAAAATGTTATACAAATGTGGAGCCAAAATAGAACCCTGTGGCACACCACAACAAACGTTACCAAACATAGAATATTCGCTTTGTAGCTGGACGCAAAATTTTCTGTCTTTTAAAAAATTGTGAACTAACTTAATAATGTGAGGTTTGAATCCAATATTAATCATTTTAAAAATTATGCCATCGTGATAAGCGTGATCAAAGGCCTTTTCAATATCAAGCGAAACTGCTATAGTACAGCATTTATCCCTCAGATTATTCACAACATCATTTTGAAATTTTAGTAAAGCATGACTAGTTGAGTGAAATTTTTTAAAACCAAACTGATAATTTGGTATATATGACGTACCAAAACTTGAATCCATCTTAACTCGAATTACCTTTTCAAAGAGTTTTCCCAAGTTGGACAAAAGAGAAATAGGTCTAACATTATTTAATTCAAAATTGTTAGGTTTTTTCGGAATCGGACAAATTTTCGCCAACTTCCAAGAATTTGGAAAGTACCCATTGTTTATGCAATTGTTAAAAATAATTCCTAAATAATCAAAAGCTATGACTGGTAGTCTTCTGATAATAAAGTTTGAAATACCATCTAAGCCGAAAGATTTTTTATTATTTAATGATTTACAAATTGATAAAAGCTCATCAGTATTAGTTAATGATGAATCATTTTGAATATTCGATGATGGAAATCGACTATTGAAGTAAAACAAAGAGTTTGGAATCTGCGAAAAATGTAGTCTTAATGTGTTTTCAACATCGGAGATATCCCTATTAGGCACAGAACCAGAGTAAATTGCAGAAAAATGGTTATGAAGGTGTAATAATACTTGGTTATTATCAGCTATTTCTGTACCGTTTACTATAATTTTCGTAAAAGCAGAGTTTTTTGAAACTCCTAAAATATTGTAAATTTTCTTGTAAGCAGTAGGTCCTGGCTTGATACCTGCAAGACGATTTTTAAAAATCTCGCCTTGTTCAATTTGGACTTGTTCTTTAATAATAATTTTAATCAGATGAATCTGCTTTGATAACAAAACATAATCCGGCTGTGTTCTATCTAATGTTCTTCTAAAAATCCTCCTTAATTCCTTTTGCCAAACATACTTTAATTTATATAAATTTTTAATTTTGTCTGAGATAAAAATACGTTTATTTCTGATATTAAATTTCTCGCAGTGATTATCAGTTATCTCGTTTACAGCAGAAGAAAACTTGTCAACAAAATTATCTATCTCCAGATTTGATAAGTTAATATCCAAAGGAGGAAAAATTAAATTTAGCTTTGATGCCAATTCATTTTTGAATACATCCCAATTAGTATTTCTAAAAGATGTAAATGTGCGGGGTTGTCTTAAAACAAATTCAAAGCTTAGGAATTTTAATTGAAAATGCAAGGGGAAATGATCCGAAAATGATGGGAGAGATTTAACCGAAAAATTAGGATTAAACGTATCAACTAAATTTGTACTTATTAAAAAATGATCGAGAAAAGAGCTCCCATTAGGGAAAGAAGGAATAGAGTCAGAAAATCTAACGAATTCTGAACAAAAATCTGTCAACCAGTCGAATAAAGCAATACCATTAGAATTATTCAAAATGTCACCCCATGAACTATGCTTCGCATTTAAATCTCCTCCTAAAATTACACCATCGTAGTTGGAAGAAATTGCCTTGATAGCAGACAAACCATTATAGATTAAATTATAATTGAAATTACAAGGAAAATATATGGAACCAAATAAAATTTTCTTAGGTAAACCATCAATTGTTAAAAACACTTCAATGAAAAGATTTGGAAATGAAATAGAATCGAAATTAATACGACAAAAAGAGTAATTTTCTTTCAAGGCGATAGCAACGCCTACAGAACTATCATCTTTTACAAAACAGTAATTCTCTAAAACAATACTATGAGTAGGACTAAGATGTGTTTCCTGTATAAAGGCAACATCAATCTTATTACATTTCAAAGTACTTACTAAATCTATTCTTCTACTGGAACTAACCAGGGAACGAACGTTGAAAGTTAATAAATCCATATTTCTAATTACCATAAATAGATTCGATTTCCTTAAGAAGCTTCAAACAATCAGATTTTGCCTGCGGTTTAGAGCAATTTTTGTAATTTCCAATAAAATTTCTAATTTTGTCTTCCAATGACATTGTTTCCTCCTTACATAGCTCTTTAGCAATTTTCAAAAATTCTTCAATCAACGCCGGTTTCTTTGAAACTTTAACAGTCTTTTGGGATATATTAAAACAATTGGCAAATGTTTTATTAGAGGAAATAAAACATGAATCATTACTAGCATTTTGAACATTTTGAGATGCCAAGAAGTTTCTTTCCTTAACAACATTAGCCAATTCCTTTTTACGATCAGTGTATTGCAAAAAGGACGGACAACCTCGCCAATTCGCTGGATGTCCTACATTTTTACAATTAACGCAAAAGGGCTTGGAATTATCATTAACTACCAACTTACACTCACCCGGGCCATGTTTCTCAGAACACTTAACACATGCTTGAGGTCTGTTGCAGTTACTAGAATAATGCCCCCATTGTTGGCAACGCCAACACTGAACTTCTCTATAATTTGCCTTAGGCGATTCCCAAGAAACAGATTGATTTAGTAAATACCTAATGTGAGTTAAGTCATTTGCATTTTTAATAGTTTTACTAATAACACTAGATGACTGGCTAAGTTCGGACTAATGATAAAAAACAGAATGTACTCTCCTAAAGTATAAAGTTACCAAAAAGTTCAAGCTAATTTTTTAAAATAAGTCGCTTAAAATTCATGAAATGAATAAACAAAAATTGTCCATGAAAATAATACTTTTTCAAAATGAAATAATTCAAAATAAGAACATTTTCAAATAAGTTTGAAATATTTTCCATTTTACGTGTTTAAAACTAATTTTTTAATATTAAACAGCTCATTTTACCTTTCCAAACTATGTTCAGATTTTCAATTGTAATTTTTGTAAGCAAAGACAACTAATCATTTTACTCTTTTTCGAACTTACCACTACCTTGGACAAGAATAAAAGTGTAATTGATCTCTCTATCATTTGTGCAAATTATGCTACATGGAACGCTTTTCGGTCAAGGTCTGATAAATTTGGATAAGTTTGGGTCACTTCGTTATTAGTCTGTAGCTATTTTTATAAAAGTTTTTTGTTTCTCTCTCGTTAAAAATTTTCCGAGTTCGTGAACGCTATATGTATGTATAATAATTACTAACACCTAGTAAATATTATTAGTAAATGAACAGACCTATAAGTACGTATATGAATACACACGTACTTATGCATGCATGAACGAACTTTGATCTAATAAATAAGTAAGACCTTTTGTAGGTTTGTATGTACATACTAACACTATGTATAACTATGTATGTATGCAACTATAGAAATACATAAATATGCACATATTTATAAATTCGTTAAAGATATAATCTCAATGTACTGAAAAGACTCTGCATTTTTATATTTCTGTGCTGTCATCCTTCGAATGCTAGAATTTTTGACATTGCATGCCTTAATTTTATTTAAATCTAAAATAAGTATGAGGTTCTGTAATATTATTTTTTAATTTTGTTATTCTTTCATTTAGTGCAAAAAAAGAAGAAAAACAGTGACGTAGAAAAAACAAATACATGCGCATATTAATTTGGGTTATTTTTAGAAAATTAAAACATGACAAAAACAAAATTTTGGTACAATGTAAACTTGTTTTTACATATTTTGTCATTTCAGAAACTGAGGACCTAATCTTTTATACTTGGTTTGTAATGATGCAAAATTGTTACAAATTCAAACATTCCCCGTCGGTAAAAAAATATAACTCTCAATGAGAGTTCTATGTAAAGTAAGGGTTAAAACTAATCAATAGCCATAATATATAGTCTGTTCGTCTCTCCCTGTCTGGAAGTTTACAACATCGAACATCATCTAGATTGGGTTTCAAACAGAAGAATGTGGTTCAGCGAATAGCTAACAGCTTAAAACGCGAATTTGTAACGGAAATTCCTTTGCACCGCATAAAGCTGCGGTATAGTATAGTATTGACTAATTATTCTTTAATTTTTTTTATTATTTGTTGTGGGCCTAGCTGTTCATACACATGTCGTCATTTCATAGGTGCTAACTAAATGTTCACTGAAGTTCGGGAGAATATCCCGAATAAATTCCAATACTAAGATTGGCCAATTTGTTGCCTATACTACCACATATTTAAGTCATACTTGGAATGACTCTTGCGCACTCACACATTTTTAACGGTGGTTGATTCATTAGTCATTAACTGTCATTCCTTGATGTGGTCCAAAAATATAAATGTATGTATACAGAATTATATGTACATAGGTATTTAGTGTTAATAATAATTTTAGACCCCGCCTCTGGCAAAACTCATAACCTTAGTTAGCACTGCTAAAAAAATTTTAAGAAAATCAGGAACATATATGTATGTATGTACATATATGCATATATACATATATATATATATATATATATATATATATATATATATATATATATATATATATATGTATATATATATATATATATATATATATATATATATATATATATATATATATATATATGTATATATATATATATATATATATATATATACATATATATATATATATATATATATATATATATATATATATATATATATATGTATATATATATATATATATACATATATATGTATATATATATATATATATATATATATATATATATATATATACATATATGTGTATATATATACATATATGTATATATATATATATATATATATATATATATATATATATATATATGTATATATATATATATATATATATATATATATGTATTAATATATATATATATATATATATATATATATATATATATATATATATATATATATATATATATATATATATATATATATATATGTACATATATATATATGTATAAGTGGAAGCCATAATCACACATACATATGTACATTTGGTTTCCTCTAGCGGTATGGAAATTATTTGAAAGTAAAACAACAACAACAGGAATATATGTATGCAATAATATTCAAAAAGGCAATAACAACGGCATTAGCAAGAAAGCCAAATATATATGTATGTATGTATGTGTTTGGCTACCAAATATTAAAAGCACCTAGCCTGGCTGGCTTTCGGGTTGCCTTTGCTCTTTTTATTGCTGTTTTTGTTTAATTTCAATGTTCTATGGATGTATGTATGTATGTAGGTACTCGTTTGTATGCATGCAAATATGTATGTATGTATGTACATACATACATATGTATGAAGAAATTTTACGTATGATGATTCTTTCTAATATGCTAAAAGTATTTTCCCGGGCAGTAGAGAGTTTACGTCTGTCTGGGAATTTTGCCAAAAGCAACAAATTCTGTAATTTAGATAGACACTCTCATCAAGCACTTTCTCCCTGTATTTAGTCGCCGTCGATCGTTTCAAAAGCGCGATCTTTTCCTTAGTTCTTAATTTTTTGGCTGGGCCAAAAAATAAAAATATTGTATATAATTATATAAAAATTTCGGTTCGCACAACATTTTAATAACAATTATTTTTGTAAGTTTTAACTAAAATAATTGTAGAAATTTCAAAATATCAAAAAATTACATAAAGGATATAAAAAGTGTTTAAACTCTAGTACTAGTTTTCATCAACTTAGAAAGTTTAAGAATAAAGTTATGAAGTGTTTCATTACCGATACGAATAAAACAAAAAAAAAAAAACAAAATGAACTGCAAATATAACAAATATTCAATTGTATTTATCACCCAGAGAGAAAATAAAAGGCATAATTACCACACAGAATTGACAAAAAATTAAGAGTTCAAAAATAATATTGAAATAATATTAAATAATTTATTAAGCCCAAATACATTATGTAAACGATTTTATACTTTGCAAAAAAGTTTATATACCTACTTACCTAAGTACATATTTATGTACATATGTATCTACATACATACATACATAAATGCACACATGCATATGTACATATGTAAAAACATACATATACATACATATGTACATTCTTACTATTTATGTATGTAAATTTATGACCTATGTATGTACGTTCTTGTAGTGTTTGAAATATTTTGGCCACATAACACACCTACATACTTACATAAATATATCTCAAAATATAAACAAGTTTCCTAATACCTACATATGTATGTATGTATAAAAAATTAAAAATTGTCATAATCGTATGCATATATATACATATACATGTGTATGTGTATTACTTCTATACTATTTATGCCAGTGATGCTAATGGAGTGCTTCTTGTGCAGACCTTAGAACGCAAAAACATATGTATATTTATAACTTTTAGAAAAAAACTCAATTCCTTTTGACTCTCCTTATGATTAATATGTATGTGAATTGCTTAAACCCATTTGGCAGCAAAGTTTTGTACATATCCGTTTATACGTTCAAAAACACATTCTCTCAAAATTAAAAAAAAAAATATATAATTAAAAATAAACCATATATACTCAAGGTTTTCAAAATCTTTCAATACAATACATATGTATGTATTTATATAAATACGTATCTGTTTAGTCTAAACATATACATTCGCAGATGTTTTTATGTATATGAATATGTATATATGTATATGCATACATATGCATGTATTTTAAATGCTTTAGAACCCAAAATTTAGCTGTTTCAATATTTTTTGACATTCAATGAAGAAAACTGAGAAAATTACCTTAAATTTCAGTTGTCAAGGCATATCAAAATTGTCATTTATTTGGATTCTGTTTGAATGTGCATATGTATGTATATACATAAATTAGTATAGCTAAAATGTGTATATGTACATATATGTACATACATAATATTATGAGTATTTGTTTGCTTGCGTTTTTTTTAATTAGAAGAGGTAAAAGTGCTGGGATGCTTTTGGTTATTCATATTTTGCTGTTACATAATAACATTTTACTTTTGACAAAATTATAAAATTTTTACATATGGATATGTGCGCTCGCACATTCTAATCATAAATATACTTAGAATTAGGACGTAATTATCTATGTACATATATATATATATATATATATATATATATATATATATATATATATATATATATGTATATGTATATGTATTTAGTTTTCGATAGAGCAGCGAAATAAATTTAGTATATCAAGAAAGTGAACACTATCAATATTTTTCAATAGTCCATATAAACAATGGTAGTACTATCGATGCAGAAAAGATAAGTAAAAACAAAACATTAATCAACTGAATTGATCTTAAGAAAAAAATAAAATAAAAATAGCAAAGTGAACGTTACAAGTTGGTCAAAGCTTTTTCGGCTTTGAAAAAATCGAGTCTCATGTCAAAATGCAAAATGTTATTTAATTATTTACTTAAAGGTTCAAATTCTTGGGAACTGTTAAGAAATAAAAAATACATTTGTATATGTATATATATTTGTTTGAAATTTTCGTAATAAGACATTTTGTCCTCATGATGCCCCTTATTATATGCAGATACACCATTATTTTTCCAAAAATAAAAACACTATTAGTTTTATATAAAATTAACATAATAAAAATAAATTCTGTTATATTAGTTTATTTTCTATATAGTTTCTCATCTCTAATACCAGGGCACACGCACATATATGCAGTTAGATATACGTATTATTGCATACACGTCCATACATATCTATATATACATATACATATATATATATATATATATATATATATATATATATATATATATATATATATATATATATATATATATGCATTTTGGTACGTTCTTAAATGCAATAAATTTTTAGATGACTCCTAGTAATGACACATTTAGTAGTTGTTGCGTGATCAGCTGTTGCAGCCATGTGCACACAATCTTCTACTGCTCAACAAATGTGACATATAAACAAGTTGCATTTGTTTATAAATTGCATTAAAAATCGCCAAAAGAGAATGATCACAATATTATTAGTGATACAAAAACAGTGAAGATAAAAGAGACGGGTGATTTTTTAAAAAATATTTCGTCTTGAAAGAAAGTGACAATTCGCTTATAAATTGAATTAATATTGGAGGAATGGGAAAGATTGATTACAACAAACGAGAAGATCGATTTTAATAATTATTATGTGCTTTATATTTACCAAAATAAATTAATGGTATCGACATAGTATTTTTACTTATCTTTAATATCATGTCATTATCGTTAGACATTTTGCTTAAAATGAATTTTTACAGTAATTGTGTGGACGCCTAGGTCACAAGAGACAATATTTAGAATTTTTCACAACTAATGCGCCATGCCATGACAATAAGGCCCCTTTCAGATTGAGCAACTTTAATTGCGCAAGTATAATTTTCATTTTCACTTATTTTCTTTTGAACTTGCTTTTATGTTCACATTCAGCAACTTGGTTGAGGAAGTTTAATTTTCTTATGCTCGAATTTTCTTAATTTGTTAACGTTTTGTTTCATTTCTGTATTCATTGTAATTGTAAAAGTGATTTGAAATTTGGTGTATACAATGGAAGTTGAAGAAAAAATAATATATAAATATAATAATATAAATAAAAAATAATATATGTAATATAAATATGAAAATGAACGAACATTAAAAATGCATTCATTTTGTTCAACTAAATTAATTAGTTGTTCCGTTTCGTTTCGCTTCTGTTTTCTCATAATTTTTTAACTTTTTATTCACAAGGGCCTTGTTAACAAATATAAAATTTTCACAAAATTAGACAACACACCGAAGAAGAAATAAAAGACAATGTCAAAAACATAAATATCCCACGACAAGAATGACAGCAGAACAGAATTGCCAAGTACAAGCAAGTCTGTACTCAAATCTCGGCAATTCTTTCCCCTTCAACCCGACCTTTCCTCTCACACCAACAAACACAAGACTTGCGCAAGTAAAGTTGCCTAATCTGAAAGGCGCCTAATGTCATGTGAGATTTACGTGCATGGAGTTGGACATACTTACGTTCTTAAATTCTCTTGAAATTGTATTCGTGGTCACACCATGAAACTCTGATCTTTACATATGGAAATCTCAATGTGTATAAAGGGCAAGTAAGAAAACAAGAAAATAAATATTATATATAGCTCTGCTCCCTCTACCGTACACTCAATATATCAGAAACTAAAATTGCTAGTGTGGAAGCTCAAACCCAGCTTTAAGAGTACAGAGTTGCATCAACCATTTTATTTTTATTTTGACTTAGAGCTCAAGATATTATTTCCATGTACACAACATGAATTTTGACAAATGGGAAAGAAGAAGCATTGAAAAGGAAAGCAAGTCACTGAATAATAACTAGAATTCGAAAAAAGAAAGAAAAGTCAAGAAATAAGACCAAAAACGTTGTGCACATCATAAGTTATATTTTATACAATAAGAACGTTTATTAATAGAATAAGTGAAAAATATATTATAAATTTTTATTTATAGAAAGGACAACAGGTATTTAATAATGTGTATTATTGAGTAAAATCTGCTCCTGTGTATTTATTGGGGAGCTTTCGTTGTCTTCCCAAAATTATTTGAATACAATTACATTTTTTTGTAAAAGAAAAAAAGACATTACAAAGTGTCAAGTGATAGTTTTTTTTTAATAATTACAACTAATAAAACTACAGTAGAAAGCGCAATAATTGAGATATTTCATTTGGTTGATCTCTTTGGAATGCTAAGACTAAATATTTTCTTTTATGCAAACAATTCTTTCGGATGCAGTTCAGGGTAAGCGGCAAATGAGAAATACATACATATATGTGTAAAGACAAGGATTTGGCAGACAAACGAATGCACAATAACTTTTGCAAAATATCTATGTTACACGTGTTCCATTCGAAATGTTACAACAAAGTCAGCTTAGTGTTATATGGCAGTGAGAATCTTTATTTGCATAAAAATCAAAAGAAATGAATATCATTTTGTATTCATAGGAGGCCCTATGGTCCTGGTATCACTGGAAAGAATATATATATATATATATATATATATATATATATATATATATATATATATATATATATATATATATACTTATATACATACACATATATATCACATTAATAGCACCCGT
This sequence comes from Germaria angustata, assembly GCA_963681545.1. Lineage (NCBI taxonomy): Eukaryota > Metazoa > Arthropoda > Insecta > Diptera > Tachinidae > Germaria > Germaria angustata. Next base: position 1,355,529 of record OY813002.1, on the reverse strand, counting down.
AAACTAAACGAATGAAAATGTATTTCTAGCTTTTGCTGTCACAAGTATGCATACATACATACATATGTAGCCAAATTTCGATATCGGTTGAAAAGAATTTATAGTTTACAATATTAGAAGATAAGAGAACTATTTGTATTTACATACATATACTCATTTAACTAATAAAGCCTTATTAATAAATCTTCGTACGTTTCTGATAATGTACAACGTACAGTGTGTACACATATACTATATACATATGTAAGAATGGGGTCACTACACTAATATTTATAATATCAATTGGGGGCAAAACTATATACATATGTGTACGTGCAATCCTTTTTAACACATGAAAGTTTGGGATCCTCAAAGTTTTGTTGAAAATTATTTATTTGTTGCAAAATATTTAGCCTCAAATATACTTTCATAATAAAAATGTGAATATGTATAAATGTGTGAATTGATCAATTTTAAATATGAATCAATAATAGCTTACGTGTACCATATCATACCTAAATATGTACTTGGGTACAATATAGTTATGGTAAAAACAATTAATGCGATAAAAAAATGCTGATCGAAATATCTGCAAACTAAAGTAAATGTGATCAATGATTATAATGTTTAATTAAATAAATAAAAAATTATATAGGGAAAATACGATAAATTTATCAGTTTCTACTCGTATTTTCAGTAAAATTTTTTCTTGACAATTACATTTACATAAATATTGGGTCTGTTTCAGATGACTTTAGACAAGAGCAAAAACAGGTTACTCTAGTTATACAATTTTAGTGATTTTTGTCACTTAAAACTAATGAAATAACAAAATGAAATATGCGCATTACCAACGGAAGTCCATTAAAAATAATACTTTTCCATAGTAAAATGGTTCAAAATAAGAACATTTTCAAATAAATTTTAAATACCTTATATTTTGCTTCTACAAACTATATTTAGAATTTCAGTTATTTTTTTTTAACAAAAAACAGCTCATTTTATTCTTGGCCTAACTTATCTAAAAAAAAAATCGTACTAATTTAGACAAGAAGGTAACTGAAATGTATCATCAGCTCTTTTATTTGTCATATTAAACGATTTTCGGGTAACTTTGTGTAAAAAAATTAATTTTCCGAACAGGGAACTGCCAATACCGCACAGTTGTCAAAATAAAATAATTGTGAAAACTCTCTTAGAATAAATTGGGAGGTTTTATTTAATAAAACAAATTAAAAAATATTAGTTGTAGTCATTATTACAAAAAAATTAATAATTCAAAATTTTTTAAAACAAATTCGCACATACAAATTAAAGAATACAGTGGCTAAACTTAATTTATGCAGTGCATAGTTTCCTTTTCTAGGTGTCAGCGAAACGAGTTCGAACAAAAATTTTCTAACCAAACTTAATTTGTTGCAAAAATTAACATTGAAACAAAACTAGTGCCTTTTCATCTCACAGTTTACTTTATGCAAGCTTTATGTTTTTTGAAAACTAGATATTGCGATTAGCGTACAACAGAGGCAAATTGACTTTTCTGATAAAACTTGGCGCAATATTTTCCTATTGCAGTTTTCAGATTCTTTAGAACCGACCACACATTTTTAATAAATTTGCAATTGATAATAATGAATACCAACTATCCGATACCAGCGGCTGAAATCCGATAATGCCTCGGACATGTTTCACTGTTGCTTTTACGTTTTCTTTTTGAAATATTTCTTCGTTTCGCTACACATAAGACACACCATCTGGGCTGAATTTCGAACTTCGATTTATCGTCAGAGATAACAGATTTCGGAAACCAAGCATCCTTGAAAACATCCTTTGTGGCCAATTCGAGCCTGCATAGCATTTTATCAGCTTCGAAGCTGATAAAAGGCTTTTTGCGTGCAACTCAGACTGGGAAATCGTGTTAGTACGGGACTGTAAAATTCTTTCTTTAATATAAAGAAAATTTATTTTTCAATTCCTATTGCTACTTTCGTTGTTAAGGTATCTACAAAAGAAAAATATTCGCTGCATAAAATAAGTTACGAGCCACAGTATCGTTTGAATACTTTTTTGCACTCACACGTGTTGGCAGCGATTCAACAAGTTTTTGTTTACGGCAAGAATCAGAAAATTTTTTGTTGCAGATAATTTTATTTTTCAACAGGACAATAATTTGACCATTTTGCACTACTTATACGTTTGTAGATCTATATAATAGTCTAAAATACCGTAGTCAATCCTGTGGAAAAACTCTGGTTGATTTTTTAAGAAATACGTTTGTGGATCTATATAATAGTCTAAAATACCGTAGTCAATCATGTGGAAAACCTCTGGTTGATTTTTAAACTACAATTAAATTAATGAATCGGGAAACTTTTAAAACATACTCTAAGAGAAGAGTAGTAACAAATTCCACAAACTTATAAAAAAACTTGTTGAATCGGTGCCAACTCATCTGAATTTTTAATTAATTAATTATTTTATAATTATATTTATGTTTTATTTATGTATGTTTCGGACACATGGATTTTGTTTTTAAAGAATACTTAATATTGAAATTTATTATTCGGGTTATTCTCCCCAACTAATCGTTGAAACAATTAGAGTTTTTGCAAAATGCATTGTTTGTATGGCATAAACATCCGAGATTGAATGTTTTCAAATTGCTTAAACTTCACTGACGATTTGGTTTAGCGACCAATGAAATGTCGGAATATGAAAAGCTAAAGCCACAACAAACAATGCATTTTGCAAAAAAGAATTCTGAATTCTATTATTACTTTGGAATAACGATTGAAATATCTTTTTGTTAATTTGTTTTATTAAATAGAACTAAACCTAAAATCTCAAACGGAAGCGTCTTTTTAAGTCTTTAGTTCGTAAAATCCTCGCCAGAGATAGTGTATCAGTGTATTGGTTGTGGGTTCGATTCCTATGTACAATTGAATGAAAATCTTTGTTACTGTGCTCGTTAAAAAATTTTAGTATATAATTTTGTAATTGTATTTGTAACATTAAATATATACATAGACAAAATATCAAAGATATATTTTAAATAGCATAGAATAGTCGAAAAATATACTATCGTATATTTTTTGAAACTTCAAGTTCAATAATAGTTTTTTTATTTTTTTGCAGAGTTGCGCTAAGTGCTACTTACCGATAAGCCATGGAAGACGGTCATGCTAAAACCGTCGAACAAGTATTACAATACTTTGGCACAGATGGAGAAAAAGGTCTTACTCTTGACCAAGTGAAAAACAATCAAAAAAAATATGGTCCCAATGGTAGGTTGTTTTTATTTTTTCATTAGTCAATGCTGTGTTATAATTGTCGCTGTTGATAAATCAGTGTTATTAAAAATTATTATGTATGTACCTTTTAATAAGAGTATTTTAAGCGAATGCCGTTTTATTTCTCATACCGATCCTTTGATGAAATAACGAAGTAACTCAAAAATACATTTTTTCGATATCTTATTTAAATGTAAGAAAAATAATCATATTTGAGCCTAAAGCGAAACTGTACCAAAAACTTTCGAAGTGGAAGCTAAAACTTTAATCTCATTTCATGTCTATGTTGCATTAAAGGAGCAATATTAAATATTTTAGAAATGATTTAAACTTCATTTTGAAAATCTTCGCAGTTAAAATTTTTAAAGGAATTAGTAAATTTATACTCACTGTAATGTCGTATCTCATTAAATTGCACTTCTTATAGAAAATATACTATATTAAGTGGTTCCTAAAATCTCTTTTCACACTGAAATCTTCGGATTTCGTGAATACCTTTATGTTTCTGAAAACTTCAAAACTAATTAGATTAATATTCTACTCGAGATATATATATATATATATATATATATATATATATATATATATATATATATATATATATATATATATATATATATATATATATATAAAGGTATGCACTCACTATATACTATAGATTGGATTTCGATTATAAACGAAGTTCGTGATAACTAAATATGTATAGTTAATATGTATAAAAATTTTGATATAACTAGAAGTAAGCAACATTTTGTTCTCGTTTATCGATATGTTTAGAAAAGTTGTATAGATATATATAAAAATACTTATATTGAAATTATTCTTTTGTGATATTCTCCCCAACTAATTGTTAAAACAATTAGAGTTAAAAAATGTTTTGTTTGTTGTGGCTTTAGCTGTTCATATGCCGACATTAAATTTGTCGCTAAACCAAATCGACAAACTGGCGTTTAATTGTAAACATGTTGCAAGAAAAAAAAAAATAGACTCATGTTGAGTACAATTGTTTGTTGTATTGTTTGTATAAAAACGTTCTAAGCCTACTATTATTATGTATTTTGTTATGATTCATATACTATACTGAATTGTCATATTGTATTTGATTCGTATGGCATAAACATCCGAGGTTGAATGTTTTCAAACTGCTTAAAGTTCACTGATGATTTCGTTTAGCGATTAGTGAACTGTTGGCAAATAAACAACTAAAATCACAACAAACAAAACATTTGATATATAAGATGTTTATTTATTTTGCCAAATAATTATTTAAATAGCTTGGAAAATTTGTGGAAAAGTGTTGCAATTAAATTCTGTTCGTTATAAGCGTAATACTACAAGCATTTTTACATTTCGTGATAAGCCGAAGCTCATTATAACGTACCATAGTTTCTATGAAATATTTGTGCAAAATTGGTGGAACCAGAAAATCTGTTTGTTATACGCTATAATTCTTTATAACCGGTGTACATTATGACCGAAATCCAGTGTATATTGATTTTTTCCTTCTTCGTTCGGTATAAAATTAATAATTTGAATCCTATGCTCATCATACTAGTTACATCGAGCATCATCCACATCCCGATTAGGTTATATTTTTATTTTGTAACTTTCGGAAGTTGTGTGCTGTTTTGTCGTTAAGAAAAGAAAACAAACTTCTTCGATAGACAATTATAATGTGGCTTATTGTTGCTTACCGCTTAAAAAGTACTTGTAACAAGTTACTTATATTTTATTCAATGTTTCTAGAGTTACCCACTGAGGAAGGCAAATCTATTTGGCAGCTCGTATTAGAACAATTTGATGACTTGCTGGTTAAGATTTTGCTTTTGGCTGCTATAATTTCATTTGTAAGAGAATCGCTTTTGATTTCGTTTATTTCGTATAACTCTTTTTTTCCAATGGCCATTTAGGTTTTAGCACTTTTTGAAGAACATGAAGATACGTTCACTGCATTTGTAGAACCTTTAGTAATTTTACTTATTTTAATAGCCAACGCTGTTGTTGGTGTTTGGCAAGAGAGAAATGCTGAATCTGCTATTGAAGCCCTTAAAGAATATGAGCCTGAAATGGGAAAAGTTGTTCGTCAGGACAAATCAGGTATTCAAAAAATAAGAGCAAAGGAAATCGTACCAGGCGATATTGTCGAGGTGTCTGTGGGTGATAAGATTCCAGCAGACATTAGAATTACACACATCTACTCGACCACATTGCGTATTGATCAGTCAATCTTGACTGGTGAATCAGTGTCTGTGATAAAACACACTGATGCCATTCCCGATCCACGCGCTGTTAATCAAGATAAAAAGAACATTTTGTTTTCCGGTACTAATGTTGCTGCTGGTAAAGCTCGTGGAGTTGTGATCGGTACTGGCCTCAATACTGCCATTGGTAAAATTAGGACTGAAATGTCTGAGACTGAAGAAATCAAAACTCCATTGCAGCAAAAATTGGACGAATTTGGTGAGCAATTGTCGAAGGTCATCTCGATTATTTGTGTTGCAGTATGGGCCATTAACATTGGTCACTTCAACGATCCCGCACATGGTGGTTCCTGGATTAAAGGTGCCATTTACTATTTTAAGATTGCTGTTGCATTAGCTGTAGCTGCCATTCCAGAGGGTCTGCCAGCTGTCATCACCACCTGCTTGGCTTTGGGTACTCGTCGTATGGCTAAAAAGAACGCTATTGTCCGCTCATTACCCTCTGTCGAGACTTTGGGTTGCACATCTGTAATTTGCTCAGATAAGACTGGTACCCTAACAACTAATCAAATGTCCGTCTCTCGCATGTTTATCTTTGATAAGGTAGAAGGTAATGATAGTAGCTTTTTGGAATTTGAATTAACTGGTTCCACGTATGAACCCATTGGTGAGCTTTTCCTTAATGGACAGCGCGTAAAGGCCTCCGAGTACGATACGTTGCAAGAATTGGCTACCATCTGTATTATGTGCAACGACTCAGCCATAGATTATAACGAGTTCAAACAGTGCTTCGAGAAAGTCGGTGAAGCTACCGAAACTGCCTTAATTGTATTGGCCGAAAAAATGAACCCGTTCAATGTTAACAAAGCAGGGTTAGATCGTCGTTCTGCCGCCATTGCCGTTCGGCAAGAAATTGAAACTAAATGGAAGAAGGAATTCACTTTGGAATTTTCCCGTGATCGTAAATCTATGTCTTCATACTGTGTCCCACTTAAATCATCTCGCCTTGGAACTGGACCTAAGTTATTCGTTAAGGGCGCACCAGAAGGTGTTTTAGATCGTTGTACACACGCTCGCGTCGGCACATCCAAAGTTCCTCTTACTAGTGCTTTGAAGAGTAAAATCCTTAACTTGACTGGTCAATACGGTACAGGTAGAGATACGTTGCGTTGTTTGGCTTTGGCGGTTGCTGATAGTCCAATGCGTCCTGAAGAAATGGACTTGGGAGATTCTACCAAATTCTATCAATATGAAGTCAATCTTACTTTTGTCGGTGTCGTCGGCATGTTAGATCCTCCACGTAAAGAAGTTTTTGACTCAATTGTTCGCTGTCGTGCTGCTGGCATCCGTGTCATTGTCATTACTGGCGACAACAAAGCAACAGCTGAAGCGATCTGTCGTCGAATTGGTGTATTCGGCGAAGATGAAGATACTACTGGCAAGTCATATTCTGGTCGAGAATTCGATGATTTGTCCCCTGCAGAGCAAAAGGCCGCTTGCGCTCGTGCTCGTCTGTTCTCTCGTGTTGAACCTCAACACAAGTCAAAGATAGTTGAGTACTTGCAGAGCATGAATGAGATTTCTGCCATGACTGGTGATGGTGTTAATGACGCACCCGCCCTGAAGAAAGCTGAAATTGGTATTGCCATGGGTTCCGGTACTGCTGTTGCTAAGTCTGCTGCCGAGATGGTGTTGGCTGACGATAACTTTTCTTCGATTGTATCTGCCGTTGAAGAAGGTCGAGCCATTTATAACAACATGAAACAGTTTATCCGTTATTTGATCTCATCCAATATTGGTGAAGTTGTTTCCATTTTCTTGACAGCCGCTCTTGGTCTTCCCGAAGCTTTGATTCCCGTACAATTGTTGTGGGTCAATTTGGTACGAAAGATTTGTGCATCTTATAAGTTAAATTTGGTAATAAAAGTAATAATAATAATAATAGGTTACCGACGGTCTTCCGGCTACTGCCCTTGGTTTCAATCCTCCCGATTTGGATATTATGGAAAAACCACCACGTAAAGCTGACGAAGGACTGATTTCTGGATGGTTGTTTTTCCGGTAAGTTTGTGTTTCTTTTAGTAACGTATGTCTTCCTATATTTAGCATTTATAATATTTAGCTATATGGCTATTGGTGGTTATGTCGGCGCTGCCACTGTTGGTTCCGCTGCTTGGTGGTTCTTGTTTTCTGAAACTGGACCTCATCTTTCCTATTGGCAACTCACACATCATTTATCCTGCTTAGGTGGTGGTGATGACTTCAAGGGTGTTGACTGCAAGATTTTCAGTGATCCTCATGCCATGACCATGGCTCTTTCCGTCTTGGTTACCATTGAAATGTTAAACGCCATGAACAGGTTAATTGATTAATTACACAATTCTTTTGGAAGCATTCATTTGGGTTATAATTTGTTTTTTTTTCTTATTGTGCAGTTTGTCTGAAAACCAATCTCTGATTTCCATGCCTCCATGGTCCAATATGTGGTTGATTGGTTCAATGGCGTTATCGTTCTCATTGCACTTTGTCATTCTCCATGTGGAAGTACTTTCCGTAAGTTTGATCAATTGTTGTACTAACGATTCGAATTGAATTCGGCAAAAAATGTAATATTAATCAATTATTTTAATCTTCTATGCTTATTTCTATAAAACAGGCTGTGTTCCAAGTGACACCTTTGGGCACTGATGAATGGGTAACTGTGATGAAATTCTCAATTCCCGTAGTTTTATTAGATGAAACACTTAAATTTGTTGCTAGAAAGATCGCTGACGGTGAGAATCCCATATATAAAGTGCACGGGATAATTTTAATGTGGGCCGTATTTTTTGGCCTTTTGTTTGTTATGCAGTCTTAAATATATAAGTTTAAAAATAATAATACACTTTAACAAAGCCCTCTAATTTAAAAAAAATAATCATCGTTATGCATACCACTAACAATTTCTTTTTTCTTACGCTTCTTTATCATTTTTATACATAAATATTTACTTCTAAAAAATTTATAACAAAGAGAAGAACAAGGAAAGCAATTTAACTCAAGTTATTATGTATATTATAATTTGTTTTCGTTTTATTCTACTAACTAAATAATAGCTTTAATACAATCTGAAAATACCGGAAATATTTTTCCCATTCTCTAATCCGATCTCTCGCAACTTTATACGTGTTTTTTTATTTGATTAGAATAACTCGAATAGATCGGATTTAAATAGATCAATTGGTTGCTATATTTATTATGTATGTTTTGAAAGAATCTCTGTAATAACTTTAAATTTAGCTACTCATTCATTTTGATTTTTCTTCTATTTTTTACCTTTTTAATTTAATTAGTGCAATTTATTCCCAATTTTCTTTGTTAAAATTTATCGGTTTTTATTTCAATATCATGTGCAGGGGTAATGGATTCAAATAAAAATCAATATATTTTTGTTTTACACAAAAACTTATTTCTCTCAATGTACATACATAAGATCATAAAGATTATTAGGTTTCCATTTTTGTTTCACTTTCCAACGTGTTCGGTACTTATCAGAATTTTATTAAATTTAGAAGAAAAAACAGCAACAAAAGTAATGAATTTACAATAACAAATCGTAACGCCAATCGTTTGTTAATTTGATTCATAAAATTGTAAATGCAATAAAAAAGCATTTTTAATGTTGAATCTTTCTCTTTATAAATAAATACATATTGTAGGTTTTTAGAAGTATTATTGTGACTTAAATATGATTCATACATACATATATATAGAATATAATATAGCCTTTTTTCAATAGAAGATAGTATAGAAAAAAACTTTAACTCGAGTAAATTTAGTTTAAATAGTGGTAATTAACAAAAACAATGTAAATTATTAAAGAAATTCATTTAAGGATCTGCATTACATTTTAACAAATAATAAGAATATAAAAAATTAATATTTTGAAATTGTATCATTTGTATTCAATGCAATTTCAATTAACCAATGCATTTACACGCACATGTCCAGAAGTATATGAAAATTAAAAGCTTCACATTGATTTTTGTTCTTTGCACCACTTTCGTTCTACAATTAAGAGTACAAGTTTCTTCCATTCTTTCCCATCACTTTAATTGAATTGAATTGTTGATGTAAATACATAAGGCACGAAATGTGTACGTTCATGAAATTAAAATTATATTCGAGCAACATAGCGCTTATATTTTATTAACAATTGATTAACACAATTCGTATCTAACAGTGGTAATCCTGGTTTATTGAAATTGCATTGTATCGATATCTCAATACACAGATTTTTTTGTATGTTACTTTAATAATATTTTAACAATGAAGTTTTTTCCCGTATAAGCTGGCTTAATTTTTTTTTCTTAAAAAAATCTTTGATAGTAAACACAACCTTCGTCAGATCTGCTTTACAATTGCAACGTTGCATATACATAATAAAAAAAGTTGTTAAAACACTTGAACATGTTGCAATGCTATGATGGCCTAACTCTTATGACAACGCTTTTTAGAAGCAATTTGAAAGGCTTCAATAATAAAGTTAAAGTTAAAGTCGTTAGTTTTTCGTTGTACTTAATTCAACTATATAATCAGATATCGGCGTTCGTTCTTACTATAACACCGTTTTTAATATCTATACATAATTTATTTTTATTCAATTTCCCCCCTTTCAGTTAACCCCGACTTCCATTAACGAAAAAGGCAAACAACCCAACTCTGATGTATTTCATAAAAAAACATAAATTAATTTCTTCCTAAGATTCTAGCTGCTTAAGTAATAAAACAGATACCAAAAAAAAGGCAAACGAAAATAACGAAAAACATGTAATTTCATTTGTAGTCTCATATAATTAAAAAATATGTATCAATTCGACAACTTCCTAGGAATCGTTTTTGAAATAACATTTTTAGTGGTTTATTTTTCAAAACCAGGACTGTTTTAGTATTCAATTCAATTATATATATAAAAAATACGCACAGTTTTCTGCGGCAAGTCGTTAAAATGTCGTTTATATTATTTAAAATATGTATCGAAAAATAAACAAAGATAAAGAATCAGTAGTTTATAATGCAAATAAAACAAATTCAGAAATACTTATAAAATTTGTTATTCGAGATATTCTCCAAAATAACTATTAAATATTTTATTGTTTGTTGTTGGCTTAGCTAGGTATATGCCTGCATTTCATTGGCGCTAACCAAATCATCAGTAGCCTTTTAGCCAAATGTTGATTGAATGCTTTTCAATCATGATTTGGCTAAAAGGGTATTGATGATTTGGTTAGCGCCAATGAAATGCAGGCATATACCTAGCTCAGCCAACAACAAACAATAAAATATTCAAATTCAGATATTTTAATATTTTATTCGCTAAAGGATCAATATACTCTGTTCGGTAAAGACATAATCTTAACAGAATTTGTTGGATAAAATTCGTTTCTTGGCAGGCTTAAGTAATTTAATCGTTAATTAATCTTTCCATTACTCTAAAGTAAAAATATACACATATTTGTATGTGTATATTGTATATGTATGTACCTGTGATGCAAGATAAGAAATATTAAGTAAATTGTATGTATTTTTAATTCTAATTTAATGACTGTCGCAGAACTTAATGAAAATCAATTTATTCTGTACCTCAATTTTTACGATTGTTTATTATCATTTTCATTATCATGAAAGACGTTTTCACATTTTAAAAAACTAAAAATAGCCTATTGTATATATTGGAATCACTCACTGTAAGCAAATAATACGTCCATGTTGCAAAGTTTTGACACTAGTACAGAAGATGTGGGCTCGAATCACTTGGAGGAATTGTGATTCAATCAATTATCTTGTAAAGATTATCATTATTTTTCATATCTACCTTCCTGCACTTCCACTACTACTTACACTAATTTAGAATTGGATGAAAATTTACCCTCGATATTCATCAGAACACTTCATAACTTATTACAGAAAATGCCTGATTATATTTATTTAAAAAAAGCCAAACCTAGTACAATAGTAAATGAATACACAAGTACACGTGTTCCAATTGCATTGTTTGCAGTTTTTTTCTTTCTTTAAACTCCTTTCTCCTTACAGCTTTTTTGCCAGACCCCGCACGGCGAATTTATACAAAAAAGGAGCTGTTAACCGTTAATTGATTATGTAGACTTAGAAAAATACAGAATTTTGATAATATTATTTTACTCTTTATCCATAACATTTTATAGTTCCTGAGACTGTCGTTGACAAGTGGTGATCTGGTTTGATCAGCGTATTAAGCACAAAATTAAATCTTATAAGTGAATCTACTGCAACTACTTTTATTTCCTACAATACAAATAAACATAATAATAATTATATTGTGTAACTTAGATGATCCACACCAGCTTAAAAACCCTAAGAAATAAACATTTTACAAGGACGAAAAACATCAAAGAAAAGGAAAGAATAAAACCGAAAAATACCTACATACATATATCTATTTACATATATCTTTACCTTTAATTATGTTGAGTGTGTATGTATATATATGTGCGATCTTAGCTATGTGTCAATGCACCAAATCTGTACATATGTATATACTCATTCATAGTAAAATTAAATTTTCTTTATTATAAACACAAAAGTATTCGCCAAAAAATAAAGTAATTCAATAAATATATTATGTACATACATGCGTATGTATACATATGCATATATACTTATTATATACATATGAGTGCATATTCTTATGTATATGAAAAATAAAAACTTGTCTTTTACTCGTAATTGCCGAACTATTGCGAACTTTCAGTAAAGATGATATTGGTCCCATTTAAAAATATGGATCTGGAGAGCATTATACTAAAGCCTTTTATTTTTATTTGTAATCTTAAGCAAATGGAACAGTATTTTTTAATTACCGAATGGCGGCGTCGCGTATAACGATGGGACAAACAAAAGGAATTATCACAGATTTTTAAATACAATATCTGAATATACCAATATACAATATCTGAATAAAGAAAAACTAAATTTTTTGAGGAAATCGGACAATATATGCTAAAAATATTATTTTTCAAATTGGCAACATTATTTAACGTAAAGTTAAAATCCGATGTTGTTTTACTCGCTCGGTGGCAGAATATGAGCCACCGCACTAGCTGAAGCAAGTTTTTAGGTCCTATTATATAATCTTTATCGTAAAAATGATGCAACTCATGCAAAAATCATTCAATCGTCATCAAGCTTGGTACGCTTGTTAATATATACCAAATTCTTGTGGCGAACATATTCGGAACTAGGCATCCCCCAGCAGAGTTTTAGGCGCCCAGAATTTTTTCTTCAAGGAATTTCTAATAATGGTATAACTTTCAATTTTGTTAAAGGATTGTGTGGCATACGTCTATAAAAATTCTCAGCGTTATAAATCCTTATAAGGAAGAAAATTCTCTAGCTACGCCAATGGTATCAATTTTATCAATAAAGAAAATACAAAAAATCAACTTGGAATTGGCTAAATTAAAAAAAAAAATCGGAACAACATATGAAATGTGCATTTTTGTAACTTTTCTCATAGTACATACATATACGAGTATAGAACTATAAATAAATAAATTTATATGTATGTATGTAAGTATATATAAATAGCGGCAAATACTATGCAAAAACAAAACTAAAATTTTGACAATTATTTTCTTGAAAGTATCAGGTAATGTGTAATAATCCCCAATTGGTGGCCTCTGGCGCCGTCAGAGAGCTTCAATGTCGTTGGAAAATTTTATTGAAGGGCTCAATTAGTTCATATTCTAAAATGAAAATTAAAAATAGAATTGATAATTCGTAATAATTCAAATCACAATGTAGACTAAATGAAATAGTTCATTCACTAGTTGTTATAAAAGCTTAACTGAAGGAAGTTTTTTTAATAACTTTATCCAGCGCCACCTATCGGGTGAACAACTGAAAAAAAACAAATGTGGATCGATCAGAACCTGTGCTCGACAGTTCTTATAGTTTGGGAGATTCCGCAAACAAACAAGGAAATATACTTATATATATATATATATATATATATATATATATATATATATATATATATATATATATATATATATATATATATATATATATATATCTTTTAATACAAAATAGTACATCTTTTCATCTTATATATGTACATAATATGTATGTATGCACGTGCCGTTCATAAGAATTTCGTTTGAATTATTCAAAGCCCATCTATTCGGACTGTGCCTTGTGAAAATTTAATCGATGCAAATAGTAAGGAACCGTGAACGGTGGGCGATGGGACTATTGAAATATATGTTTAATATTGTTTTTTGTATATATAAGTATGTAGGAAAGACAACCGAAATAAAAAATTATTTGGAGGCAAAACAACGTCTACCGGGCTTAGCTGGTTTAGATATAATTTATTAATATTTTTAATAGTATATACAAACATTTCAAATGTTATGAATAACTAGTTACAACGGATTAGATTCTCACTTTTTAACAAACAAAAAAAAATATAATAATAAATAAATAAATACAAAATATTTAATTGCATTAAAAACGTATAACAAATACTTAATACTAAAAAAATGCTAACAATTTCGAGGAGAATGCCATAAAGATTATTAGCCATAATTGGCTATAAAAGCTTAGAGAATTTTTACACACTCCCGATCGAACAGTGGTAACAGTAAAATTTAGACTTAAGCCATCAAATGTTACAAAACAATAAAATGCATCGTCATTGTCATCTGTATTCCGCGCTATGGCCGTCATGAAGGCGTCGTAATAGTCATTATCGAGCTTCTCTATACGAGTTTCATTACTAGACAGTACAATATTTTCGTCGGAAGATCTACATAAATGAAAAATTAAATATACTCAGCTTAAAATGGAACTACATATTAAATAGGGTTAATTTCAGATTACAACTTACACTATATTTATTCTGGGCTTGGGAAAAATGTTTGTAATGCTGCATTCCAAATATGTTTCATTTTGCACTGGATGATTATCAAACACAAATGAACTATTACTAGTATCTACTACGTGAAGATACTTTTCCATGGCCTTGGAGCCACGATTAGTCTGTACTAAGCATTTATAAGTTCCACTTAGCTCGATTGATGGGTTAATTAAAGTGATACTTCGGTATTCGTAGTTTTTATTCGACGATCTTGGTTCTATTTTCCCAATGTGATGCTTGAAATATGGCTGAAATAGACAAATTGATTACTTAACTTAAAGCCACTTGGTTGTAAGTATTCAAATTGAAAAAAAAAAATGTATTTCAATATTTTCATCTAGTTATTAATGTTGATAGAGCAAAATCACCTTCAATAGTTTAGTTTATTTGTGATTTTGAAAATGTATAATTTTTCTTAAATTTTCCTTATTTTATTCTATATTCGAAAAATTTCAATTAAGGTAAAGCATTTGATTCGTAATTTGGAGGTGAAAGTCCTTAGAACTTACAATAACAAAAGTAGGTGCAAACGATTAAATTTTGAATCATAGTCACAATTAAGAGATGTAGTCTTTTTTCCAACAAATGCCAAACTGGATTGTTAATATGAGGTGATGAAACCGGCCGCATTGTTTAAAAGTTTTCTTAGAGGAATGGATAAATACAATTTCCGTCGAACTAAAAAGAAGACTATATTTTTCTGTCCAGATGTTCACATCAATATATGTAAATACATTATATTCAAATCAGATATATCAATATTTTTAGCCTCCCTCCTATGTACATATGTAAGTACGGATGGATGTACATACATATGTATGTATATGTTTTTATTTTTACTAGCACATTTTACATTTGTTCTTTTTTGTCTGATTTGTAAAATTTGGTATGATTTCAAAGTTTTGGCCGCGTAAAATTGAGCAACGGTGACCCCAGTAATACGAATGAAACTGAAATCTCAATAACAGATACATAATTTATTCGAATGTAGCGCTGGAAAACTTTTTAACGATAAAAAATACATCTTATGTAATGGATCGTAGTATAAATATGTATAGATATTTGAACGTGAATGTAATAGTACAATATACAACTGTCCCTAGACATACACGATAAATACGTTTATGAGAAAGTCTTGTTGATAGATATTTTTTATATACAGCCGAGTCACACATACCGTTCGGATTGCTTTCCATTACATTCCAAACGAATTCATCATTGGTGATTTAGGTCTCGTTTATATTGTATTTAGATTTTACAGCGCGAAAGTTTTCATACTTTAACGCTCAAACGTTTATTTGCGACTCCTAAAAGTATGCAATGGTTTTATTTTTCTAGGCAAATAGTAGAAAAAGTCTGCCAGTTCCACTTTGAAAATGTGAAGTGTCTTTTCCGAGAAAAACGTTTCTTTTTCGTTTTATGAAGAACCGATCTACGTAGTTGAAACCACTTTCGATCGGAATTGAGTTCTGTGACATGGCTGATGTTATCATACGAGACTCATAAATGAGTCCAAAGGACTCATTTATGTCTGTACGAGTGTTTTGGTTATTAAAATAATGTAACTGCAGTCCCTTCCAAGTATTTCTATGCACATTAAAACCTAAAAATCTGCGTAAAGGAAAAATCGTGGAAAAAGATCGCGCAAAACGACGTACAGGTGTATTTTCTTTGTACATATTTACATATATGTATGTGCATATGGGTGCGTGCTTAAAAAAGATATGATTAGTTTTTCACCAAATGTTGTTATTTTTGATATAAATATGTACAGATATGTATGTATTTATGTATTTTTACATTTCGAAATGAGATCATACACAAAGTGAAAAGTTTGTTTATTGTATACAATGCGCTATTAATAAGTCAAATACAACGAATTTGGATCTTCATCCTTCTGCTACGAATTCGATCGACTCATTCATGGTCAATATATGAGTATGTATGTATGTATGCATATGTGTATGTAACAATAAAAATACTTACTAGTACCGATGGCTTTTGGCCACGTATCCATTGATATATGCTATTATCATTCATAAGCCATTTGACAACTAGGTAGGAAGGTTCCTCATCAAGCTCATAGTTACAATCCAATCGTATGGGTTCCATTTCATCATCATCATCATCATTTTTAATTTTAACCAATTCTGGAACATCAATGTCATGCAGCACGATGCAATTTATGACTGAAATTTATGTGTATTATCCATAAATATGGTTTACATATTTCAAAATAATTATCTACATATTAGAGTCAAAATTTTATTGTTTATACTTTGGATATAAGTGCGTAGTATTGTGTTCTAGGGCACTAAGAATTATTCAGTGGGTCGTTATTTTGGAAATTTCTTTTAATTAAATTGAAAGCACAATTCTCTTTGCGACTAAAGTGGTTTTGAAAACTAAATTTATATTCGAATTATTATTGATTGAAGTGGATGTCCTTTTTTTGGCAAACAGATATTAAATTCGTATTCAATCGAAAAACTCTAAGCGTGATTTTGCAATTAAACTGTTGTTTCTTTTTATTATCCATAATAATTTTCAATTTCAATATAAATTAATTTTTTTTTTAATTTAATTTGGGAAGTATTTAAATACATCTTCTGACACTTCTTTAATATTCACGCAAAGCTGGTGCAGTGGGACACTTTACATTTAAGGATGTATTATATATATATATATATATATATATATATATATATATATATATATATATATATATATATATATATATATATATATATATATATATATAATACGGTTTACATTTTTATTGAAACTTAATTTCAATTTTTACCTTGAATAAAAAAAACACTTATACAAAATAAAAATATTTTCATTTTTCTTTTTTCCTTTTTTATACAGCAATATTTTATTATTTTATTTCTTTATTGTACAATTTAAAAATATTCAAGCGAAATATTGAGAATAGTTGGTCTAAATATTTAACCGTGCTGAGGAGCATGTATCGAAATGTGAACTACTAAATTACTGAGCGAAAATGTACGATCTTTTCTGACTTTTTGAGTGCGATACAAAAATAACGTATAGTTCGTTCCAATTGGCTGCCCAGCAAAACCGTTTGCGCAAACATGACTGACTGACTAACAAAGAGTACAAACTTGGTAAGATAAAGTGTAAGAAACAAACAATACAACTTAAAATTTGCTTGGCTTTGGCATAAATTTTGTTTTTGGTCAAAAGGAAGAAGAGTGGATATGGTACAATCGTTTTGTATCTCTTGAGTGCCATATACTACATATCACACATGCATTTATTCATATTTAAGTATTATACAAACACACACACCCATATATATATATATATATATATATGTATATATATATATATATATATATATATATATATATATATATATATATATATATATATATATATATGTATATATATATATATGACAAAAACTTTATAAAACAAGAAAATATTAAACCAAAATAATATGTTTGTTAAACTGCATTTACGTGTGTACATACATACATACATGTATGAACGTGTATTATGCACATGTACATGCGTATGGATATGCACATGCATGCAGTGGGACACAAAACTATTTTCACAACTTTTTATTTTATGTTTACTATAAACGTAAAGTCGATTGTACAACAATTTTTTTCCAAAACTGTTTTTTTACTTTCAAAACCATTCCCGAATGCTTGCTTGGTATATTATACTGGGATTTGCTTCAAATGCTTATAAATCGCAAGATTCTCAACCGATTATAATAAAACATTGTTTGCACTGGTGTAGCCCAGTGGTATGTGCTGCGACCTCTGCTATTTATAATGTACCTAAATGATCTCTTTATATATATATATATATATATATATATATATATATATATATATATATATATATATATATATATATATATATATTCCTTTTTCATTTATTGATGTACAAATGCTTCAACTGAGCTTCATGATGTTCTGCAGAACATGATTGATTATAAGTAGCAGCAGATTGTTGTTGTGTTGGACATTTGATAATGATTTATCATTAAACATAAACAAGTCTACGGCGATGTTGTTTGGCAAGTGTAAAGGTAGAATTAACCAAACGTAAATGTAGAAACGTAAATGTTGTTGCATCAGCTAATAGTTTCTGTCATATGAGAATGTATATATGACAGAAACGATTAGCTGATTCAACAACATTTACGTTTCTACATTTACGTTTGGTTAATTCTACCTTAAGAGTACTCAGTTTTCAGTTGGTTTGGGTGCTGACTTAATCTGGTTTGTGGATAAACTTAGGTGTCTTAGCTTAATTATTGATACACAACTGAGTTATGAAAGTCATGTAAACTCCATATTTTCCAAGATTAATTTTACGTTACGTAAATGTATGATGAGAGTTTGTTGCTGTCATTTCATATTAAAAAGCAGATCATTTTTTGTACTACTATGCCTGTAATTGTATATCAGTTCAAGGTGTATTGTAGAGCTTTTAGTTATATAGTACGTCTTCTCTTTGTGTAAACATTTGGGACCGAAGATACGAGTTTGTTGCAATATCCGTGAGCAAATGTTAAAGATAAGGCATTCAATTTATTGCCCTCGTTCTAGAAAAAATATTTTATTAAGCTTAAGGCCGTATGTTCCTTATAGGAATTTCAAGTATTATATATATATATATATATATATATATATATATATATATATATATATATATATAATTTCCATTTTTTTGTCTTTCTAGAACTTTCTGAAGCCACCAGTTGGCCTAGAAAGCTGAAAATTTGTTTACTTATAGTACTAACCGCGACAAAAAACCAAACGAAGACGTAGCAGAATTTTTTTATTTTGGTCTGGAAATGGAGTGCATGATAATAAGCATATATTTAAATACAAAATTTTTTAGGCCTGATTATGCCTATATTATATTATATCCTATATATAAATTTGTTTAATAAAGCCCACTAAACTTCCAAACTAGTACTAGTATATATATATATATATATATATATATATATATATATATATATATATATATATATATATATATATATATATATATATATATATATATATATATATATATATATATATATATATATATATATATATATATATATATATATATATATATATATATATATATATATATATATATATATATATATATATATATATATATATATATATATATATATATATATATATATATATATATATATATATATATATATATATATATATATATATATATATATATATATATATATATATATATATATATAAGGATGTCCAATTTCTTAGCATGAAACAGAAAAAATTAACAGAACATAAACAAATTACATTTCAATTTGAACGTCGATATATATAAAAATCGAAAAACCGAAAAATGCTGACGAATAAAAGTTTGTAAACCTGAATCTTGCGAATTACAAAACTTGTTATTATTGTATTCCCTATCTATCACCATATACTCTTCCTATCTTACTTTGGGATGTATGATTTTTGTTTAACTTTTTAATAAGCCATCGTAGTACATATTTATTTTGCGTAATCATATGTAGTAAAAAAAGTTAAAATACGGCCATACAGTACAACTTACATGCATATCGTAACGTAACATTTTTTTGTACCAGACTGTGAATATATGTATATTTGTATAAATATATTAAAATTTTGTTGTAGTAGTTGTTTCTTTCTATTGTCAAATATAATATCATAGATCATACATACATACATATGTATGTACGTTTCAAGAATTGAAACATGCTCAAATTAATATCTTAGTTAAATGAACATTTTGAGTGAAACGTATCACGTATAGTCACGGTTTGTTTCCCTTCTACTTTCCACATATTGCACACACATTTTATTAATAATATGTATTCCTACCCCTTGTACACAAGCTGCTGCACATGATCAGTGATCATATTTACCTTTATCATGCATATCTACATACATATATATATATATGTACTTATGTACAACTGTATGTATTTATGTGTGTTCAATTATAACTTTGTAGAACTCAGTCAACTGATTAATGGTAGAACGTGCCACAGCCGAAAGGTGTTTTAACTATAGGGAAGCATGTACATATATAGATATATGCATATACATAAGTATGTTTATGTAAAAATATATGTGTTAAGTCATTGAACCAATAATGCTGCTACAAATCGTAATTATTTTTTTTAATTATTTGTACATACTTTTGCATATGTATGTATCTATGTATATGTACATCCATACTCATATGTATATTCATGCATATTGTATACCAAACTAATATATAAAATCTATAATAAATATTTATGTACGCGCACGTACATATATGTACATACATAGAAACATACCTTTAAATTATAAAGTTCTCCTAGTCCACGCCGAGTTTCTAATTATTTAAGCTTGAACATTCAATGTCATAGACGCAATTTTTGGAACCTACAATAATATGAAATGTATAGTGTTTACATGCATATGTACATATGGATGTATGTATATGGATCAACACCAATGAATCAAACATGTATGAGTGTGAACTAATTCACTTCGGCACCATACTCATACGCATCTACGTCATTTCAAGTTTGACTTAAATACTCGTACGTATTGTAAAGGCAGCAAATTAGGCAATAATATATAGTATTTACTATACCGCAGTTTTATGCAGTGTAAAATGAATTACAAATTTGCTACTTAAGTCGTTAATAAAATGTAAGAAATACGACTGACTAAGGCCGACATACAATTTTTGAACTCTTCTATCAACCTTATCTCACTTTTAAAGAGGCAAAATACTGTTTCCACTCTCTGATTCGATTTTTGAGGGAATCATTCATAGAGAAATTTGTTTGGCAGTTTGAAAATAGTAATATTCCCCCAACCACCTTGAGAGTTAAAGAAAGAATATGTCGTTACTATATCATACATACACCGCATATTTATTTTGTTGCGTTATTTGATAAAATGTTTACTCCCTGTTTGTAATTTCCATAGTACGAGTGTTCGTTTGCGACCCCACAAAGTATTTACATACATTCTTGTTCATTATAGATAGGAGATGCGAATTAGCGGCGTCCGTTTGTCCGTCTCCACCTGTTCGGAACGCCATCTGGCTGATGTCGTACATGGGTGATTCGATTTTCCTATATATAATGAACCACGCCACAAATGATTATTATAGAAATTACGGACGGAATGACAAACCTACCTATATGCCCCTGCTATTTTAAGTTATACAATAACCCAATTATATGCGCTATAAAATGCATCACGTACATTATTTTGTGCCATTTCACTCATTTCTGTACGAAGGCTAATAGTGTCATACCCAGCAAGCACGTAGGCTTTATTCAAAATTGGAGATAATTTGAAAATAACTTGACAAACATAGCAATTTCAATAAAAATGGGAAATTATTTTCAAATTGAGAAATCATTTATTCTCAACTTACTCGTACAATCAAATCTTTTATAAATATATGTATGTTGCAATTTTATGTGGATGAGATACAAATTTTTATATACATACATATTATTAATTTATTTATTTTTAATTGGCAAATATTTTTTTACATACAGTAAATATGTATTTTTTTTTCTACAGTAGTAATAACTGATTTCGATCGAAACATTGTTAAATTGTTGATAGTTTATTTTTCGGTTTAAAGAGAGTTTCACGTTTGAGAATAACACTTGATAATAAATTGAGAAAACACCATTTGACAAACGTTTCTATTTAAATCATTATTAACTTGAGTTCGAATGTTAAACTCAAACATCGGCCTTGCTTTGAAAAAGGTTTGAGAATTATGCTTGATATCACAAGTTCGACTATTTCCTGGCACTAATAACATGCATGAGCGCATGTCTTTTAGAACTTGTGCGGCGACGATGCTCTTATTTATAATTGTTTGTTTTAACCCATAATTGTTTCAATGCGGTAGTTCCTTTTGCGCTATGTGTATTGGTATGTTCGTGATTGCAGGATTGCCAGTCAATTATATAAGTAACTACTCGTACACAGCGTATGTTGCGGTTACTGATTGCCATTCTCTGGTTCGTGCATACGTACAAGTATATGAACGTACACGAGTACATATGCAAGTACCTACATGGAGATCGCCTGTCTGTTGCGAACTTCTGATATTAGAAAGTAACGCTTTCTTCTGTTGTGGACATTTCTTCTTCTTTTTTGTCAGTCACAGCAACTTGGGAGCAAATTATTGGCACTTGTGTAGCCGTTTTTGACAACAACTGACTACTATTGACAGCCAATTGTAATTTTTTCGACTTTACAGAATATTGTTGTCCATATCGTAAACTAAAGTTTTATGCAGAACACTTTAAATTGTTTGAATGATTAAACTGAAATTTAAAATGCTAAACGCTTGAGTATAACTTTTTCAGGGATATGACTTTCTCAACAGAGAGGAAAAATTTCCTCAATTCAAGAAATGAATATGTACCTCTTTGTCATCGATTTCAAATGAACATACAAATACATATGTATGTATTGTATTTTTTTTTTCTTATCCTACTGATATTGAAAGTTTGATTCTTAATAATAAAATACTGGGCATTAACCAGTCATGATGCATAATTTTTGACTGCCTTCGCTGGGTATGTGTGCAAGTATATTCATGATTTCTGATGCATAAGTTCAATTAATAATGCATTCTAAATTACATTAAAACAACTCATTAAAAACAAATTAAGTTCTGCAGAGGAATCAATTCCTATCGAAATTTTCTTTTACTTCGGTTTCCGCGGTTCTCGCTTAAATTTAAGCAAATTGGTTCTATGTATGTATGAACATATGCATATATATCGCTTCATATTAGGGAATGGTAGACATAAGTATCATCTAAAATTATACTTTATTTAATTTCAATTATTACTAAGCTAGGTATTTGAATGTTATTCTAATTATATTCATATTAATGAATTTTTTTAATAAAGTAAAATTTTTATAAGTTATTTATAAATCGTATATTACTTGTGTGGTTTATATATATATATATATATATATATATATATATATATATATATATATATATATATATATATATATATATATATATATATATATATATATATATATATATATCTATATATATATGTGTGTGTGTGTATCTATGCAATTTATTCACGTAAGTAAATTATGATCCTTTATTCGCATGATGGAGAAATTTACCGCTATTATGGGTGATATTGTTGCCAAGGATGAGCATTTGATTGAACTTTAGCATGATGAGAATGTGAGTGAGGCTGAGTTGCAAGTGGCGTATATGTGGTATGCATTAAATGGGGATTCTCATTGGATGGTTGGGTAGGGGTTGTTAACATAAAAGTTGACCACTGCGGATAGTATGACCCATAAAAGTCGGAAAGAGATGGTGGATGCGAGGTTGTTGTCGTTTGAGTATTTGCTGAAGCTGGAGGATGGGATGGTTGTGGGTGTATAACTGGAGCTATACTTGTATGGGATGGACCACTATTGGCCGGATGATAACGTGCACTTTGTTGCTGAGATCCGTAAGATTGGTAATCCGAATATTGTGTTTGAGGGTAAGAATTATATGAATTGATGTCACCAGCTCGAACGGTGTTATAATGAGCAGCGGAATTACGAAGTGTTGGATGCTGCACATATGATGCGTATGTTTGATGTTGACTGTAGGCTGCAGGTGCTTGGGAATGTATTATCTGTGATTGTGAAAGTGATGGAGTTTGACTCTGAGAGGGATTTTGCTGCAAGTGTTGTTCATTTAATGTGTGAGCATGAGAAAGTTGAGAGTTTTGTTGCTCTTGTGGTTGGGATAGTGCCTGCATCGTTTGAACTTGCTGCTGCTGCATTTGTGTCTGCTGTTGCTGGGTGAAATGCAAAGACGCGCTCTTTTGTTCTTGATTTTCATTGCTTGATGTTATCGTAAGATTATTTTCTGTTTCCAAAGATGTATTGTTATTGTAAACATTTGTCCCAGCACCAGATAAACTATTATATAAATTTGTTTGATTGGATGTGTCCTTTGGCTTTTCATCACTTGGATTTCCATTTTGCACCATATTTTTTAGGTTCTTATCAGAATCTTAAAAAAAAGATAAATATGCTAATTAATTTTCTTCGACTTTAGCATTAGTAAATTCCAATTATTTTTTCAGGCTGAAGGTTATTAAATAATATTTTTTTATTATTTTGTAACGATTTATTTTTTATTTTTTCACGATTTATTTTTAATATTTCGAACAGCTTCGATTACAATACTCTTTACACTCTCTTCAAAATGCTTCCTGAGGAAGAGCACCGACAGTATTCGAAACGTTGAAAAATAAATTGTTTGAATATATAAGTTTAAGTTTCATGACACTGAGAACGAAAAAACTTAAAGCTTAAAAGCAACTGCGTGCAATTATTGCTCATTACACAAATAGCTATTACTTTCTCAGTTTAATTTTTCTTATCCTATACAGGACGCATGTGTTATTTTCTATGTAATTTATAAAATATGCCTTTGCGATTCCATCAAGTGAATATACATTCATTCCTTAAATATACAATAGGAATCGGATAAGTGGAAACAGAAAATTACAAGAATTGTGCTCCGCTTTGCAAGATTAAAAAAAAAAAGAATTTCGGATAACTGAAAACTTTGTGAAATTAGTAAATGAGACGTTTATTCCAAAGCGAACCCATGGCTTATAATGATGCTAATCTTAAAATTATGCGTTCTTCTCAAAAATTTTAACCAGTTTATCACTAATTCAACCTATCTATGAAGTGGGTTCTTTGAATCATTTTGAATATCACCATAAAATGCCTTGATATCGAGTTTAGGCAAACAAAATTTTTTCAGAAATGAATCTAAACTTCGTGAAAATTATTATAGAATATATTGACATATATTAAATAGAGAAATTGTATTCTTCTCGTATCTTAATAAAGAGCTTCTTTGTTTAATCTCTTGCTTGAAGTAAACAAAATCGATAATTAAATAAAGTTTAAACAAAATGTATAAATATCACACAATAAATAAGGCATACGAAGATCTTTGTAAATTAATTATTAAATTATTTTTATATACCTTTACTGGGAGAGGAGGTTGAATTTTCAGTTTCAGATTTCTCATTCTTTGGCGACTCCTTCGAGGGTACAGTTTCCGTTTCTCCAGTTATATCGATAACATCATTTTTCTCCGTTGCAGCAACATTTGGTTTGTTCAATGTCCTTATAGCTATTATTTTACCACTATCCAGCTGCATATAAATGCCTTTTGCAGACTTCAGTACCATTACTCTTTGCCCTGCCTTTATTATAATTTTTGATTTATTGCTTGAATTTGTCGGTATGACAACATCTATAAAACAGTTTGAAACAAATTATTAATTTAAGTGTAATTTAAATATTTTTAGTATTACCTAAGGGTAAGGACATTTCTTGAGCAGTCATCCCTTGTTTTTGCCACACTTCAGCTGGTATCCACCTAGTTGTTCTTAAACCACTGCTATTCTTTTGTGTTGTTTGGCTTCTAGGTGCCTGAATTGGACGAACCTGTTTAACAGGTAAAACTAAGAGTTAAACTTTTATGTCAAATATTTTATGTAGATATTTGCATACCGAAGCAACTGGCCGAGTTATTAGCGAACCATCCTTACGCACAGTCTGATATTGAATCCTGCTAGAATTTGAATAAATAGTTTGTTTGGCTGAAGTCTTCTTTTGCATTTCATAGCTGCGATGCGCCAATCTTTTCTCAGCCTGTGATAATTTGTCGCTTTTTCGATCAATTAATAAGCTTTCGTGAAAGAATGGTTCTTTGGTTAAACATGTTTTATAATCAGTTAAAATTTTTTTCATTATTGTGTCTGTATATGAATCCAAAGGTTTGATGTATTCAAATGTATTTGTTTTGTCATCATCATCGTCATAATCGTAACATAAGTTTGTTACATCTTTTATGGAAAGATGGGCATCAGGATTGCATTCATCAACCACACGATCAGACATGCCTTGCTTTTTTATTTGACGGTCATATATTTTCTTCTCCAAACAGCGGTCCATAACTAAACGATATATAAAACATGCTCTTCTCTGACCATATCTAAATCGAGAATATAAAAGCATCGGTCACGTTAAACAAATTTAATTTTTATAATCTATTATATACTTTTACCTATATATTCTATAAATTGCTTGTGTATCATGACAAGGATTCCAACTTGCATCGAATATTATTACCCTATTGGCTCCAACTAGATTGATGCCCAAGGATCCAGCCTTTGTTGATATCAGGAACAACTTAACATTTGTATTTGAATTGAATTCATTTACAAACTTTTCCCTTTCCTGAGATGTTGTTGAACCATCCAAACCTTTAAAATACACCAAACCTTTAAAATGCGCCTAAAAATTGCAACATAGTCATGATTACTTACGGAAATAATGCTTGTTATATGTCCAATTACAGTCTTCACCAGGAATACGATTTACTTGGAGGAATTTTTCGATCAGATTTAATGTAAGCAAGCTTTGACTAAATAATAAAACGCGATCCCCTATACAGATGCTTTCGTTAAGAATGCAAAAAAATACTTCCATTTTCGGGGAATTAGTGATTAAACCTGGTTCATATTTTTTCATAAATTTCATTGCCCAGTCGTATGTAATTTTATCAGAACCCTTTTTTGGTTCGACATCATTATTTTCTGATAGTCCTATTGAGCTTCCAAAATGACTGTCGGTTTCCGATTTATCAGTATCATTTAATGCGCTAGACTTGTCGCATTTTTCGTCTTTATTTAATGAAATATTTTTATCCATATCAATGTCTGTCTCAATAGTTCGGATTTCATTTGTGTCTAAATCTACTATTTCCGAGGAAGAGTTGTACGAATCTTCTGCATTGCTTGCTTCATGAGCAGTTTGCTTAAGCATACATCCTACATAGTTCGGTTGCAATGGTCGACCCATGGTACTCATCATAGACGGATAGGAAAAATATGATGATTGCATGTCTTGGTTGTAGGGCACATTGCTAAGAGGTGGATTTTCATATTGGTTCATTTCTGAAAACAGCGTTGCTCTAAAAAAATTCAAAAAATATATGATTTTGCATGTTACAATCTATGTGGATTTCTATTCACCCAATGGTTAATAAAAATGAGAATATAATATACATACATATATAAACCAAATACTACAGGCTCGCGCGTAATAAATTCTTAATTAAACGTGGAGTAGTCGAATTGCCTGGTCAAATGGATTTCAATTCAATGTTTTTTTTTAATGTTACTTTTGTATAGAACGGCTTTTTGCATTAAAAAGTCGGTTTAGTAACTTTAATACAAAACATATTAGATTCTCCTTTGTTTATTAACGAGGGACATGAATTTTATAATATTTTAAATTATGTATCCCAAAAATGATTACCCTGATATATATATATATATATATATATATATATATATATATATATATATATATATATATATGTATCTATATCACACAACGAATAAATAATGCTTTTTGTGATTATCACACATACATACTCATGTCAGTATTAAGATTTAAATATATTTATGACTATCATTAGGCATACGTACCCTTGATAGTTGTTAGATTTAGTGCCTGATGTTGAAATGGCCTTCGCATCTGTTTGTGATGTTTCTTTAAGATCATTTTGGAAATGTGTTGCTGATGAAGAAAGCCCAGTTTCGGAGTCCTGAGCAGATGATTTTGTAATAGTCTGATAGGATTGTGCTCCCGAAGAATTTAAATGTTTCTCAGATAAAATAGGGAATGAAGTAGGTGCAGCAGTTGTCACGGGCGGTGGGAAACCATTTTTATTTTCACTTGCTGCAATTGGAATATCGTCCACTTCTTCAATATCCCAATCTAAACCAGAATCGGCCATCTTCATTGCATCATATAAAACGTCAGGGTGATTCCAGATCTTGCAGCACACTGCAAATGCCTTAAGCGGATTGGGGACATTCTTTGTGCGCACAATATCGTTCATGAATGTGTCGTACAGTTGTTTCTGCAAATCGGTCATACGTGTAAGAATGACAAATTCTTGTTTTTCCGGCAATGATTGTTGTAGCACAGTATGTGATCTCCTCTGAACAAAGCCTACAAGTAGGGAATGCAACACATGCGCTCTGTAACGCATTAGTTTGATGTCGTCCGGTGTAGAATCTATGCAGAGTCCATTTTGAATCGGTCTTTCGAACATATTGCAAAATTCAGTCCGTGTGCCCAAATAGTTGGGCCGTACAAAATCAACCATACACCAATATTCAAGTAAATTATTCTGCAAAGGATATCCAGTTAAAACAATTCGTCTGCGAGTTCTAATTTGTTTCAATGCTTGCGAAATGCCAGCCTGTGCATTTTTTATTCTGTGACCCTCATCGCAAATTATTAGATCAGGACCAGGTTTTACTAGAGCCTCGTACACCTCATCCATAACACGACTGCGAGATTCAGTAATATTCTCGTTAGATGCTTGAAACTTTTTACTTCTACGTTTTCCAGCCGTACTTAGTTTAAGTGCTAACAGACGGTACAATTCATAACCGATTAGTAATACGCCGCCTCTCTCCTTCCATTGCAAAATCACTTTAGCTCTGGCTGTTAAAGTTTTATGTTGGTCGTTAAGTACAAAGACATCAAAATGACGAGGCCTTATATAATCGGGATTTTCCGAATGTTTTGGAATCCACATGTCAAATTCAGCATTCCAGTTTTGTAAAGTGTTAATGGGCATAACACATACCACATATTTAGAAGCAGTATACCTAAGGAATATATCACAGAAACAAACTACTTGCAGGGTCTTTCCCAATCCCATTGAATGAGCCAAAATGCATCCAAACCCACCCGAAGTTTTAAAGCGTTTGATAGATTCGATTATATTGTCGAAAAGGAATCGCACACCTCCAATTTGATGGGGTTTTATAGTGCGAGCTATTTGAGGAGCTATAAATATATCTTCTTCATCTTCTGGGTGACCTACATTAATAACAACTCTTCCCAGATGATCTGGCACATTAAACTCATCCTTAACATGCATACCGCTATTGTTTGGATCATCATTTTCGTTGTCTTCTACGAGATCTGCTTCGTCATCCGACAATACAATGCAATCATCCTCGTCTGAGCTGTCTTCAATGGTAACAACTTCTGCCGGTAACGCATCATCCTTTTCATCAATATTTTTAGTCACATCTAAATCATTTTCTGTGCTCTCTAATGACCGATGATTGCAAGACATTTTTTCAACATTCATATCGAATTTTTTTTGAATATTTGTCTTTTTCGGTACCGGCAAAAGATCAGAGGGATCACGCACTCTGTGCTCATTAACAAATCGATCAAAATGGGTTAAAACTGCTTCCCTTTGCTGATATTCTCTTAAAAGTTTTTGCTGCTCGGCAACACGAGCTAAACGTTCAGACTCTTCGTGCTGAGCTCTTAAGGTGTTAGTATCCAGTTGATTGCTATCCATCACTTCTCTAATATTTTTCCTCAAACTCGACTTTTTCTTTTCCTCAGCCATCTGACAAAGTTGTTGTTTTTTGGACAAATGGCTGCTGTCGACATTTGAATCAGTAGGTGATTTACGTTTCTGACTCTCAAGCATGTCAGAAGAATATATTAAAGACATTTCGGCGTCAGAATAATTCTTATGATTACAATGTGAAGCAGGGCTAAATAAAGATTGCGGGCGAGATGCTTCCCCACTACATTCAATCATACCTGAACTACCAGCAGTAAAAGCATTATTATTGGATGATAAATCCTGCGCATTATTGTTTATTGAAATGCCACTATGAAATTGCTGGGTACCGATCGTTTGTTGATTAATATCATCCTTTTGATTTAGAGTATCAACCATTGGATTGACATCTGGATTACTGGTCATATAAATAGTTTTATCGGTGTCATCCATTTCTAAGGCTTAATCGCTAATAATTACTTAAACACCTACTTCCAATATAAAATTAATCAGCCCGATTTGTTGGATTCTATTTAAGCAATTTTTCCTGCTCCAATTTTTTTTACATACATACAAACTAGCGTGTGGCATCTATGAGATACAGGTTATTCATTACCATTGTCAGGTGAACAAACTCCATACAATTTTAATACCATTTGCTCTTTAATTTATCCCAATGGAACATCGTCAACAATTTAAAATGTAATTTTGTCTTAAATAAACAAATTATATATTAAGGGAACAATCTAAACAGTTGAGTGAAAAAACAACGTTCTTCACAGATACATATTGACTACTTTATGATACAGACTTTTTCTCTGCACTATTTTGTTGTTCACACCTTTTGTTAAGTTGCTCCCGTATCACCTTGTAACCCAACAAAAATTATCTAAACTGCGTTTAGAAATTTGTTATTATAATAGTTAACACCAAAGTTCCTTCTTGACATTTTTCTAAATTTATTTTCTGTAATTTACAATTCTTTCCTACATTCAAACAACACTATACTACAACAAAAAGAGGCAATTGCTAAATGTCAACTCATTAGTTGGCAACTGCAAATGGAATTTAAGTTGGCATCGTTTAAACAATAGACAAAATTTTGACATCTTTAAAAACTGCGTCAAACAACTAATCCAGGAACAACACCGGTACCGCAAATAATTCAGAGAAATTACTTTCGTTACAACGAGCTGCAGTTATGGTGAATTTTCGCTTATATGGAAATATTTTGCAAATATGCTTGAAAATTTTTATGCTTTTAACGAACGAGACATCGAAAAATATGAAAAAATATTTATATATTAATTGTAATATATATATATATATATATATATATATATATATATATATATATATATATATGTATATATACATACATATGTATATATATATATATATATATATATATATATATATATATATATATATATATATATATATATACATATGTATATATACATACATATGTATATATATATATATATATATATATATATATATATATATATATATATATATATATATATATATATATACATAGTAGATATATATATATATATATATATATATATATATATATATATATATATATATATATATATATATAATATAAATAAATATAAATATATATATATATATATATATATATATATATATATATATATATATACCGGTTGTAAAAAACTTAGTCCAAATCGAACTAAATTTGCCAAAATTATATAGTAGTTCGTTATATTGAAACTCCTCTGTACATGAAAATCTGCTGTATATGGCAAAAACGATATCAAGGCCAGAGGCTATATTCTGTGATCAAGACATATTCATATGAATTTGCCTTGAACGATATTATTACATATTTTAAAATAAAAAGTGTATACATATATGTACTTATATTGAAAAATCATTATTTAAATGTTTTTATTATATGCATATGTGCAATAATATAAAACATCAGAGCTGATATAAAATTTTGGAACATATCAGGAACGTCCATCATATCCCCGGCCTTATACCAAGCGGTATGAGCATATACAACTTATTCGCATAGGGTTGCTATATAACAATTCACATTTACATATAAAGTATACTCAAAGCCATTGCCAATGTGAGTCTCCTTATAGTCGTAATCTTTTGTATGGATTTATATACTTATTTATATACATAAATACTTATGTATGTACATATAGAGTTGCAGTGCTAAGACAAGAAACACAACATGCTTAAAACAGGCAGTTTTGTTTGTCTTAAAAATAATAATAAAATAAATTTTTTTTTTTTTTCACGCTAATATATGTTTATTGTATCTTCAAATAATTGAACTAACAATAAGTGTTCAAATCTTAAATATATAAATAATTATTAGGCCCAACCAGTGTCGGACATAAACTTAGTGATAATAATTAATAATACATAAAATAATAAAATAAATAAAAAAATAAAACAAATGTACATATGCCATAAAGCAAAAAAAGTTCTCTATAAGCAACGTACATAGTTAAATTTAAATACATTTTAAGCTGTTTCTCAACCAGAGGTGATTTATGCCTGGATTACTTTTAATGGAACTAACTGACTTTTTTAACATTTCGATGTCATAGTCAGGAATATATTCTACTTTGTGATTCTGCATTACTCTTCAACTAACTGAAAGTTAGTTACTAAGTAGTGAGTTAATAGTCATCAAAAAAATTTGTGGCTGAGTTTTGGGAATAGTAAACAATGAGTTATCTTAATAAGGTATGGAAAAAAAAAATCACTGAATGAAATTAAAAATTTTTGGATGTAATTTGTAATATTATAATTTTTTAATTTAAGCCTAGTACTGAGTTCGACTTGAATTCCACGTGCCCATAAGAAATGTGTATAAAAATGTTTACGGAAATTCATGTTGGTAAATCTCTCAACCAATTTTCTATTTCCAAAAAGGAAAGCTCATGAAATTTTTTGACTTTAATGCCTATTACATGGACG
The DNA here is from genome assembly GCA_963681545.1 of Germaria angustata. Lineage (NCBI taxonomy): Eukaryota > Metazoa > Arthropoda > Insecta > Diptera > Tachinidae > Germaria > Germaria angustata. The sequence goes on along the minus strand of OY813002.1, from coordinate 1,322,659 downwards.
TCATGTATGTAAGTATGTTTTGCAGGAGACTTTTTCCGACAACTCAATCAAAATTAATGTTTAAACAATTGTTTGTTGAAGATATTTTTGACATCTCATATCCATTTGCCTTGTAGTTTATTTAAAAATTATATTCCATAAAGTCTCTAAACACTTTCATATCATGTCAGTATATTAAAACTGCGAAACTATTTTAACAATTGAAATGAAAAATATATATGTATGTATGTTAAAAAAATTTTTTAATGCATATCAAATTAAAAAGATAAGTACTTATTTAAGTGATCGAACGCTTTGTTTCTCTTTAAAGAGAAACAAGACACTCACTGCAAAGAATATGTATACTATATGTATGGCTGTATGTAATATACACATAGATTTTGGAGAGACTGCATCACATTGCAGTTATGTAGCTTATAGCTAACTCAAAGTGCACTATTTCGATTACCTAACTGGTTAAATGGTACCAACAAAACACACATCCAAAAGAAAAGCAAAATCACATGTACACAAGCCCGAACACATCCATATGTAAGTACAGAAAGTTTTGACATATCGACCAATTGAAAATATACAAGGCAAAAAATATTCATCTGCAGCATCATTAAGCATGAAAAAAGGTTTAAAGGTATGGCCACTAGTTAAGTCAACAGTCAGCAAACAAAAAAAAAATATTAGCGATTGATTATATAGATTTTTTGACTGATAGTGTGGAACGGAAGTCATCAGGGAATATTTTAATTTGTAATATAAACATGGAAGCGGAAAGTGATTTTTTAAAACAAGTGGCTCACAATCAGATTTCTTTTAAAAGTTCGATATGCGACTTGTTCCTTTCTTAAATTTTTGTTGATTTAAATATAAGGGAATTAACAATAAAACAAGTAATTTTCTTATATTCCATATTTGCTTGTCATACTTCTTTCTTGAATGAAGCTGTTAGCATCCAACATGAATGATAGTTTGGTCAGTCAAAACTGATGAATTGTTGTCTGTCAATCATGTTCGATAGGCAAAGTGAATCAACAAATTGCATGATGTCTGTGTTTGAAACAGTGTTGCAAATAAATGGTAATAAAGCCTTCATGATAAAAAGTTTTTCTCTTTACAAATTGTAAATTCATTAAAATCTAGGCCTTAAAAATTAATTTTATTGCCTATATTTCTCTCCTTCTTAAGCTTAAAATGTTATTGGTTTCCATGCAGGTTCTTCTTATTATTTTAAACTTTGTCCGCTTTGCGTGTATACGTATTTACTTATATTTTCAAATATATTTAGAATATTTACTATGAATGTGTGTTTGCAATTAATTAGTATGTAAATACATGAAAACGAAAATGATTATATAAAAATAACATGCATAGTTTTTAAAGCTTTATTAAAATATTTATTTTAAAAAGAAAGTATGAATGTGGCGATATTTTACATTTTGATTTTTGTTTATTTCAATCGGCAAAATATTTAAAGCAAATATTGAAATTTTAGAACATTTTTCTATTACAAAATTTGATTATTAATCTGATTTGCTTATGGTCTAATTTCATTTTTCTATATAAATTTCCCATATGCTCCTAAAATGACTTTTCATTAAAAATATGTAGGTATGTACATATGTACATACTTACATGTAAATCCATACTTATGTGTCAGATAATTGCACCGATTCCCTAATTATATAAAACAATTAAACATGTATGATTTGGAGTTAAAATTGCAATTATAAACAGCATATAATATATATACTCGTACATAAGTACATGCATATGAATATATATATATATATATATATATATATATATATATATATATATATATATATATATATATATATATATATATATATATATATATCAAAAGTATACTCTTTAGTAAGCATTGAGTTCCATTCTATGATATATTTACAAGTATGTACATACATATGTGTGACATAATGGCTCTAAAGCAAATCCTTGGATATGTGGCCTACACACGATGAATATATATATACATACATACGTATGTATATCACAATGATATTTATACATATATGAACATACATAAATATATATATTCACACCTAACGCAATTACAATTTCACGTGAAGTCTGTTCTGTTTTTCCAAAATTTCTATTGATAATTTCGTATTGTTGCTGCATTTGTATACTATTTTGTTGAAAAAATATGTTACCCTCTCATTCACAAGTTTGTTTGGAACTGAAACAAAATATTTGTTTAAAAACATGCTTCCAAGGCACACATCACATATGTACATACTTACATATGTGTGTTTGTATGTACATAAGTATATATGTACGTATGTATGTAAGTATTATATATGTAGTTTCGGCATTTATAAACAATTTCGGTTTATTTATCAAATTCATTACTCCAGAAATTCTCCAACATAAGAATTCAATAATTTATTGTTTGCTGTTGGCTTAGCTGGTTATGTGCCTGTATTTCATTGGCGCTAACCAAATCATCAGTACTCTTAAGCCAAAAACATTCAAACTCATATACTTATACATATAAAAATTACAAATATTATATGAGAATCCAACAGAATTCAATCATATTTTTCTACTTGTAATTTACACAACATATATGTACATACATAAGTATAATAGTTTTAGAAATCTTTTATAAATACAAACACAACACAACAAGAATTATAATCGACTTGCGTCTTTTTATTTTCTTACACCTTTATACAATTAATCGCCCTTTTGGGTGATAGTGATAGATATTTTTATTATATATTTTGTTTTTCATTCATTTGACATTGCAAATACATTCATTATCACACAAAGGGCATGTACTCAGCGAAGCCAACAACAAACAATAAATTGTTAAATTTCAGTTTACATATTTTTTTATTAAATTCTAATATTTATAATAATTTATGTGTGTATGTATTTGAGTAAATTAAACTTGTTAATACAAATTTTACAGAGCGTTTAATTGTTTACAAAAAGCTAAAAGGAGGACATCTCAAAAGATGTTTTCTATTCGTCATCATTCCCAGAACACGATGCCTACATTAAACATTTTCTTTTCCAGCAGTAACAGTAGCAATGACGATGTCGACTGCAGCGGCAATACAACTTTATATGGCTGTGAGAGCAACAATAATATGGTGAACATAAAGAGTAGCAGGAGTCGTGGAAACAACAAGATATGTACGTTTCGCACATTTTGCTAAAATTTTACAAAAAATATCGTAATTAATTGTCAGTGCGGCAAATTTACACATTCAAATATTGAATTTCAGCTATGAGTATTTAATTGAAATACTCATGGAATTGTATGTTTGTATGCATGTGAACGTATATATCGCTCCTTTACTGCAACAACAACGTATCTCAAAAATCTGAATTTTGAGTTATTGATGAAAAGTATTCCTCAATATTCTCTTTGTATGTAGGAAAAAATCATAATCATATCTAAACCAAAAACTGCCATATGACCTTTAACATTCTTTGCCATTCTTAAATTCTTAAACATAGTCATATAACAAAAACTCACAATTTTTAAATTACACAGGAAAAGGTGTTCTTGAATATCCTATTCGAACTCGTATGTATAAAAAATCAGAATTATATCTGAAGCTTATACCAAACAGTTTCATTGTAGAAGATCAAACTTTACAAGCTTTAATTGCATTTTGTATTTTGAGATACGTATGTATGTACGTGTATGTTGCATTGAAGTAGCGATATGTAAGGACTAACAAATTGTGTTGTTTAATTCATAAGAATATAACTATAGAATCTTCAATTAATACAAAATAATATAAAATCTTCAAGTGAGTGAGTAGTTGATAAAATTAAACTGAATATACATAAATAGAATCTTACATGTTGGTAAACGACAGCTGACTTGCTTTTCCTTTGTGCTTTAGTCGACACGTGCTCTCTAATCCACAATTTGGTTAATAATAATTTTACAAGTTTATAAGTCTTAATGCTCTATTGGAAATTTGTTGATGTATGCAAATGCGTTTCCATAGAAACGATTCCAAATATCGATATAACTAAACATAATAACCCAAATATGAACATACAAATTGTAAAAAATCATTCTAATAAGACTGTGGATATACACGCAAGAACTAAACAAAATTAAAGGTAAAGTAGGTCAGGATATTTCTCAAAAAGGTGCCCCTGTAAACTAATTGGCAGTGCAGTAGCCTATCAGTCAGGGGATCCGACTGCTATGCTGCACACAAATGAATGTCTTTGTTGTTATGTTCATTAAGCCAACAGACATAAAACATACTAATGGACATATGTACGTGTACTCTAACTTTTTTCTATATTTTAAATTCCTATGCAAAGTTGGTTACAAGTATGAGTTTTACGTTACCTTAAACACAAGGGTTGTATATATAGTATATCATACATTTAATGAACACATTTTCCAAATCGGTGAATGAGAATAAAAAAGGGAACAAACATCCTCCAAGAGCAAGCTTATGTTAAAATCATTGGAAGTGATTCCGATTTTCACTACTTCCGGATGCTAATCTTAGCATTTTCGTGAAAGATCTTTTTTACTGAGTATTTACATATATGCACATATCGTATGAATATATGTATAAGTATATATACAGTGATACACACATACACATGTATGTACATACATACATATATATGCACGTATACGTGTATGTGTATGCATACTCATATGAAAAATACTCTCAAGCAAGACTGAAGTTTAATAAGGGTCGTACTTTCCATACCCATAGAATTTTCATATTCATCACATTTAATTTGAAGCAGTGACATTTGAAAATTACCTACATCTGTGTACTGGGTTTGTTTCATTTCATTTGTTTCTTGTGTAAGAAGGATTGCAAAGGATATTTTTATTTGACGAAACACAATTCAAAGCAAGTGTCAGGAAATCACATCAAAAAAAAAAAAAACTCGCAGTGAAAAATTTATTTTAAAATATTTATTATTTGGTTATTTTTGCAACATTCATTTAGCGCTGAAAGAATATACATAAATAGTTAATCGATTTATGCACAGCAGCCAAGAGAGTTTTTTATATAAAGGAACTATAAATAATATGTGTATTTTAAAAGCGAAATGGTGCTCCTTAGAAATCATAATATGCACATGTACATACATACACACTAAGTGCATACATTAAAACAATATTATCATTGGCTTTACTAAATATGTTGGAAATAGTAAATAGAAAGTTAAAAATAAGATAAAATTGTTTGCAACAGATGGTCTACAAAATTCTTTTTTATAAACCATAAAGTCATCTTCAGGATGTGATTATGAAAATTTTATTAAGTCCTTTCTTCTTGGTCTCTTTTTGATAAACAATTTCTGAAAATGGTCCATAAGCGATTCAGCGAAATATATTTTTAATAGTGGAAAAAACACGGAACTTAAAATGGTAAGACATTTTAGATCACTTTTATTATTAATTTAATATTGAGCTTATACATACATACATATATATATATATATATATATATATATATATATATATATATATATATATATATATATATATATATATATATATATATATATATATATATATATATATTCGTCCATATGTACATACATATACACATACACACATTTGAAACTGTAATATTTTAAAATTTTTAACATCAATATAGAATCAACCGATTAGATAAAAATTACGGAATTCAACACTTCTGAAAAAGATCACAGGGAGGGTCCAAATTTAGAAATCCGATTCGCAAGAATATTCGGAGTTTTTCAGAAAAAATACTTCTTTCAAAAAATTTCGAGGACAATTCTCACAAACAAATCAATAGATTTTAATAAAATTTGTGCCACGTTGACCCGATACATATTCACACTGCTCAAAAGCTATGATTCTCATATTCTATTTGATAGTTTTGGCATAAAGATATGAGGTTGGATGTTTGCAAACTGTTTAAAGTTTATCGACGATAAGGTTTACCGACCAATGAAATGTAGTGATATGAACACTTAAAGCCACAACAAACAAATATACTATGGACATAATCTCGATAAATTCCAATACCAGTTTAATAAATATTTTTTTAACAAACAATCTAAAGATAATGACCACATTTGACCTTTATACAAAATTTAATTTTTATTTGAAATAAGGACCTTAAATAGGAACGGAACACATCTATGGGAGAAAAGGAATATCTCGCACACACAATCCCCCAACCAAATTTGTAACTCGCTCAGGCAGTTGAGAAAATCAAGTTTGTTGCGGAAACCGCCTCATAATTTAACCCAGTTTCATGGGGTCATATTTACACACTGTAGGTATTTTATAGTATTGATAAGATTCTTAGATTATTAATTATAAATAAGGAACATGACTTTATATTAACAAAAGTATATTTAGATTTGTTTTTTAATAAAAAATAAAAAAAAACATTTCAGATTAAAAAGTTGCTTCCTCTAGCAACAAACATTTCATTTTTATCAGTTTTTCAAATTGAATGGCACTTTTATGAATTTAGCTAATTTATACTTAAAAAACAAAAACTTAATTGCAATCGGCGCCGACTACTTTTGAATGGTTAAATGAATTCGTAAGAAATGCCGTAGGGATAACTGTCTAGATACAAAATAGTGTGTGTATGTATGTAAATTATTCATGTATGTGCACAATTAATTGTATAAATTATATTTCGTTCATTTACAGATCTTTAAAAAATACTCATCTATTAAGACCTCATCCATTATTTTGTTCGTTTGTAATATAATATGGACTTTGCATCTTTACTTCTTAAGCCATGGTATAACTTCTAAGCCATTGTCTGTTGGGCTTCACAGTTTCGCCAGGAATTATAGTTCGGTGCACTTTGTGACCCTGGAAGAGAACCGGTTGTGGGTTAAATCAGGCGCTCTTGATATAAATAAGGACAATCCGAATGAAGAAAAGCATTTGAATGATTTGAAAAAACTAGATTCATCTGGATTAGCATTTGAAAATGTAGCGCTTAGCTTGGGGCGATGGGACAATCAGAGGGTGTATAAATTATTTGATTTTGCACTAGTCGGTGACACATACGAAGAGTCATCGCACACCGGACTAGTATGTTTGGCCACACAGACCTCTGTCGAGAGGCTGCTGTCTGTAGCAGAGGTGGCCAAGAAATGGTTGGGTCCAATGTCAGTTGCTGTCTTTGTATCAGGTAGCGAAGAGTTCACTATATTAAAGCATTATGTCACGTATCTGAGACTGTGCTTCGACTTTGTACGTTCAAATGTTACATTTCATCTAGCATTTCCGAATGATCGAAAACCAAATCATGAAACAGGTGACTCGTACAAACTATTGCAAATGTTTGATTGCCGGAATCCACAAAAGACCCTGCATAGTATGTTGCAAATGAGAACAGCGCAGGCAATACGATGGCGCTCCAGAAATCTATATCCGCAAAATCACATGCGGAATTTGGCTCGCAAAGGCTGTCAAACAAAATATGTCTTTCTTACAGATGTTGACATAATACCCAGCAGCAATATGGTGCCTCTGCTCAATGATTTTCTCGCTACGGCCAGATGTTCGACGGGTCTGTGCGCTTACGTCATACCCACACTAGAAATTGATGATCGTGTGCGATTTCCAGCCAGCAAAACCGAACTGCTGCGATTAGTGAAAAGGGGATTGGCCAGGCCTTTCCATGAAAAAGTCTTCATCTACAATCAATATGCTACAAATTTTTCAAGGTGCGTTGAACATTTGTTCGAGTTTGATGGCATGCCCAAATTCATTCATATATACGAGTACACATGCATATATTCTGGTTAAGTATATACGCAGGTACATTCATACATATACACAGGCATATGAATGTGTGTGTACGTGTGTGTGTATCCATGCATGCGTGTATTGCAAAGAAACTTAATTAATTTTTATTTTGCATTTATTTTGCATGAATCACACATACACACATGTACATGTATATTTGCTCGTTTGCAGATGTATGAATGCTCATAGTTATATACTCATATGCATTTTTTTAATTGTCTGTCCATCTGTCCGATTTCGTATTTCTTTGATTAACATTTTTTCAAATTATTTTCTTAATTATTTATTCGCGGTTATCTTTCTTTACAGTTGGCTTGCCAACAGCAGTCCCACAGATGACAAACAGATCGCTATTAGTCACCAAGTGACAAACTACGAATTCTTCTATGAACCTTTTTATGTGGCTTTGGATAATGTGCCCCCGCACGATGAGCGATTCGTTGGATATGGCTTCACAAGAAATTCACAGGTTAAACAAGAATGCATAAAAACCACAAACATACACATTTGCACGTACTCTTATTGCATATTATTAAATGAATCTCTTTTCTTTTCTTGTTATCCATGTATGTCTAACGTTTTGAATCCCCGCTCCTTCACACATATCTTCACACGCATGTCTGTTGGCCAAAACTTTTCACGCGAACATTTGGACTTGTATGTTCTATGTGTCGTCGTTTGGATGTGTGTGTTTGTGTATGTATTTGAAGGTCTATGAAATGTATATTTCTGGTTACTCATTTTACGTCTTAACTCCCGTCTTCACCTGCCATTGGGGGCTACAGAAGAAAAGCGCTCGTCCATCGTGGCGTGAGCAGCAGAATACATTCAACAGCAAACGCTTTGAGATATTCAAAAAAGAAATATTCGCTCGCTATAAAAAACCATCACATTCATTCGATCAAAAGAAACATGGATGATATTGATTGGTGTATCTACATACATATTTATGTATTCAAAATATGAATGTATGTATGCATCTGTGTAACTACTTGAAAGAAAGTAATTATACCCGTATATTGGTAAAATTAATGAGGGTAGTTTAAAAATTATTACTGGTTAAGGTAATGTAAGGTGAGGTAAGAGTGAGCAAATATTTAATGGAATCTAAGTAACCAATATTTTTTTCGAAATAATTTTTTTTTGCATATTGAAAATGACATGAAATGTAAAGAAATAATTATACAAAGTATGTATGTATTTATTATATTGGCTGTAATTTTGAGTAGGCACTTGTTCCATTCACTTGACGTACATATGTATATTTTCTTGAAATGAAAGAGTCTACACATTATTTCGTCAAATATTTGTTGAGTCTGAATTTATCTTCAGGTGTTTTTAATTTTACCTAAAATTATGAATGCGAACGTACGTAAATCTTTACACAACATGTAATTATGTAATTGTATATGAAAAACGCGTAAACATTAAAAGCACAAACTTAATTTTACCAAAAAATGTAACCATAAATAAAATAAGAGTATTTTTTACAATGTAATTATGAATGTAAGTGAAAATTCTAAGAAATAAAACAAACTTTTTAAAACAAATTTTCAGTCAATACATGCATAAATGTATGTATGTATACATATACATACATATGTACATATGAAAATATATTTTCCGAACATCCCTTTCGAAACTCATTTTCAGAGTGTACACTCACACATGCCAGCCTACAATTTGGAAGATTGTTTTTGGTAATACTCACCTGAGTGAGTATCTTTGTTCGAGTTTACACTTGTCCGGTTTTGTTGAGTCAATTTTTCTGTTTTCTTTTTTAACGTTACGAAATCAGACGGACGGACAAATAAGAAATGTATGTGAATATGTAATTATGTACATACATCCACAAACAAACGAGCAATTATACATGTATGTATGTATATATGTATGTATTTATATTGTATGATTCATGCAAAATAAAAATTAATTAAGTTTTTCTCGATGAAAGTATTCCTCTTCTTCTGAGGGCTTGCAATCATTTGTGTGTATGTGTGTGAATATGTGTACGGATAGGAGAACAAAACGAAACGACAACACAAGCATACGTACTCTAGTCTTTCCCTATTGCCCTCCTTGCCTTCTTTGTAAAAACTAAGAATTGATTGACAAGTGTAAACACACAGTTTAGAGTCCTTTTGATGACTTAAAACTTTTTAGTAGTTGTTTTTGTAGAAAACACATTGTACATGCTAAGGATGAATTTCGAAGAGTAGACGAATTGAGAAAAAATTAATTTTTTATTTAATTAATTTTAATAAATTATTATTTCATTTATCTTTATGATCAGAAACTGGGCGCATTTCTAATTATTTTAATCGCATAAGTAAAAAAAGACTCAAATGTAACCAAAAATCTCATAAAATACTAACTGTTGATCGTTTTTGGTAGTTTAAATATTTTGTAACATATTTGATGCCAGCAGTCAACACACATACATATGTAGATACCTTTTGGATCTGAGGTAATTATGGTATGACAGCGCACGCTTGTTGTGGCGTTAGCTTGATTTTGTAATGCGTTGTGGACATGCTGATGCCGAAATAAATTTATTTTGGAAATTCCGCGATTTATGTAATATAGGAAACTCTTTCGTGTATTACTTTGTTCACTGATTTTTAAAGTACCACATACACATGCTTATATACGTATGTATCTGAATATTTTTTCGCATCCTTACTTTAATAAGCGAGAAAGAGAGCAAATTGAGAACGCGGAACCTCGATTTACGGGGAAGAGTGTATGACAATCGGAGCTTATGATTTTACCATATATACCCAGTAAAGAAATCGATTCCAAAAAAGGCGTGAAAAGGCTAAGATTATGATCCGAAAGTAGTGGAACGTTTTATCCTTTCCAATGATTTTAACACTGTCTTGCTAAAGCGGGACTCTACTGTACCTAAGAAACACTCTTAGCGAAAACAAATCGATTGATTTACTTAGAAATTTGATATATATATATATATATATATATATATATATATATATATATATATATATATATATATATATATATATATATATATATATATATATATATATATATATATGTATATATATATATATTAGGGTTGCCAGATTCAATATGAGCACTAACTTGACATTTAGTGCAAATGAGCTTGATTTTAAGAAGAGAACTGGACAAATTGAAACATTTGCTTAAAAACTAAAAATACGGGATAATATCAATTTTTGTAATTTATTAAAAATTCTTTATTTACTAAAAACAGAAATAAAGGCTGTTTACTTACAAAAAAAAAAAAAAACAAAAACAAAGAATAACATAAAAAGTTCAACAATTCAGTCATTTCTTTACAGGAAAATTACATAAAATTCATTCAGTTCGTTACTTATAAATGTACGTTTGTATATTTTTAACATATGTACATAGGTGTATGCACAGTAAGCGCCAAAAGAAATGTCTTTTATGTTTTAAACAATAAAAAAGCAACAAAAATAGAAAGTTATTTCTTAATATTGTTTAAAAGCGATAACAAAATTTATTTGGAAAATATAAAACTAAAAAACCTTTTATATTCTTTCCGTTCGAGTTCAATTCAATGAAAACTAAATTTGGAAAAAAATGGACTTAGTTCGTACTAAATACAGTGATGAGTCAAATTATGTGTGTTGATACAGGGATAAAATTATATGTTGCCAACAATTAAACTTTACTGCCAAAAAACGAAATTTTTTAGATGTAACCAACAGCAAATTTTAATTTTGAAAATGTTCAATTTCAGCTTGACAAATATTGCTTGAGCTTGAAACTTGACATGCACTTAAATATCTTGACAATCAAGCTCATTCCCGGCCATCTGGCAAGCCTAATATATATATATATATATATATATATATATATATATATATATATATATATATATATATATATATATATGTAATCGGTTTTTGTTCCAGCTAAGTAGATGATTGGTCTGCTCTAGCAGGTCTATGATAATGGGGCTGCCATCTGTCGTTGCCTAGAAACAACGCCCCCTCTGTATTTTGTTGTAGTGGTGAGGAACCTCGCTAATCTTTGATTCCTATAATTTTTTCCCCAGTAGGTGGTGGCTCTTTTGACCTTTATTTGTCATGATTAATAAATATTATTATTAATAAAACCGAAATGGTGCATGTAATCGTATATATGCACAAATCAAAAAAATTTAGTTTAACAACATTTAAGTAGTTGCAGGTATTATGAAATTTAACCAAATTAGTTACGAACCGCAATCAGCTGAGTCGGCATTCAAATATGATAAACTGAGAACTGTGTATGTATGTAATTATGTATGTATGTACCTCATTTAATATTTTTTTAAATAAAAGTGGTTAGAAATTGTATGGCTTGTCATTATTGTAAATTTGGCATATCGCTTTCTATGTTCATCTTGAATTTGCGAACTTTATCATTTTTTATAGCCCGAATAAACACACATACATACATACATATGTATGTATTTCTTCTCACTAAGTTCAAAGTTCTCTAATGTTCAATATGTTGGACAAAGTATAGATTTCGTAATGCTCACACATACATACTTACGAGTATATACGTATGTGTTTACTACGCGCATTTTGAAACAAACTTTTTATCTGCGACCGAATTGCTTTATTCGTTGAGCAGCTATTTTACTCGTGTTGGTCATTTTCGTTTTTGGAATTTTCGCATGTTTACGCAACATATTATATACCTATTATTTTCAATTATTTTGATCGTTTTGCCGATATTTACCATATATTAACGAACAACTGTCGCTGGAAAAATTTTGCGACTTTGTTCGTTGTAAGCGAACAAATTTACTATCATTTTTGTATTGCGCACTCTAAGAAGACTTCGTTTTAAGCGCAAATTCGCTATGACCCCAATGATATTT
>OY813002.1:1280000-1305000 GCA_963681545.1 Germaria angustata | reverse complement strand
ACATAACACATTTGCGTAAATAAATTCAAACATAACTTTTTTCCGTATCAATAACTCATTGTACTCTTAACGCCTTAATAACAAATATTAAAAAACAATGTTTTTGCAAAATCATTGTTTGTTGTGGCTTTAGCATTTTTTTTTGCATTTTGCAAAAACTCTAATTGTTTCAACGATTAGTTGGGGAGAATACAATATTATTATTAAGTAAAAGCACATTTAACATTAGATATACATAGTAAAAATTAATAGAGTTACACAGATAATTAATTTTAATATTATATTGTTTGTTGTTGGCGTAGCTAGGTACATGCCTGCATTTCATTGGCGCTAACCAAACCACCAGTACCCTTTAGCCAAATCATGATTGAAAGCATTCAAAGCTCGTATACTTAAGCCACAGACTACAAACACTATATGAGAATTCAAACAGAACTCAATCATATTTTTCTATTTGTAATCAACAAAAACACAAAAGTATAAATAGCTTTAGAATGCTTTTGTACAATCACAACACAACAAACAATTATAATTGACTTGCGTCTTTTTGTTTTTTCTTTTTACGCCTTTATACAATTAATCGTGTGTGTTTTTGTTGATTACAAATAGAAAAATATGATTGAGTTCTGTTTGAATTCTCATATGTATATTGTTTGTAGTCTGTGGCTTAAGTGTACAAGGTTTGAATGCTTTCAATCATGATTTGGCTAAAGGGTACTGATGATTTGGTTAGCGCCAATGAAATGCAGGCATATACCTAGCTAAGCCAACAACAAACAATATAATATTAAAATGGTTATTTTGGAGAATATCTCGAATAACGAATTTGATAAATACAGACAATTAATTTTCATTTCCATTTCAATAAACAAAACTAGAAGGAATATTCTGCATATGGAAAGGCTCCGAATCCTCCGACTTTTTTTAATTTTGCTGCACTTTAATATTAGATGTAACAAAATAAGCTTTCGTTAACTCTAGAAAAATGATTAGCTTCAGGTGTGACTGACCAGATTGTCAGACAACAAACAAAAAAGAGAATAGAAATAAGAGTAGTAATGATAAATAATAATAATAATAATATTTAATAATAATTTCGAATATAATAATTTTTTTTTATTTATTATTATTATTTATTATTTATTAATTTGTATGAAATATCGTACATTTTATATGCTAACGAAAACCTTGCTAAGCCGTGATGGCTTGTCTGCAGGTTAATATTAATACAAAACATAAGAAGTTTGAACAGTGTATTAAATTTTTTTTTTATGTAGTGAGTTTTTGCAAAGTTAATATACTTAGAGTAAAATAAAATAATAAATGAAAATAAATGAAAAGAAAATTACAATGAAACAAAATATAAAATGAAAATAAAATTAAAATAAAATGAAAATGAAATGAAAAGAAATGAAAATGCTCTCCTGAGATTTTATTGTTGGTGCAAGAAATGAGTTTTAAGAGTCTTCCTTCTAAATTGTCTGTTGTTGGCTTTATTAATGGCATCAATAGGCATGCTGTTGTATATATTTGGTAGTATTACTGCTAACGTATTTTTTCCGTATTCGTTATTCGCAAATGCAACCTTATATCTCCCTTCTATGTTTCTTCTAGTTAAGTGTTGGTGGTCAATTGGTCGTAGAAATCTGCTATCATTATAGAATTCAATAGTTAATGTGGTTTTGTATATACTTGTTATATATAGTGCACTGATGGCAGGTTTACGAAAATGAAAAAATTAGATGCGAAACCTAAATGCGTAATCGCAATAAAGGGTACCAATTATCTGATTAGGTACCATTTTTCTTACTCATCGCAATAACCCCCAATTTGATTGGTTACCGTAATGCTCTAACACATCAACACATCCATAAATAAGTGAGAACATATGTACATGCAACATGCAAGAGTGACATTTGATTTAATTTTGTGTCAGATTTGCATTTAAACTAAATAGAATATGTATTTGCATGTGTATTACACAAACATATTAATCAAAAGGTATATTTATTGCTTGTGTATTTTAGGGAAATTGAGGGTGTACGCAATGGTGCTCGTCTTGAACCGAAAAAAATTGCTAAGGCGCCAGAAGGTGAAGGATGTCCCCGTTGCGGTGGTTACGTGTACGCCGCTGAACAGATGTTGGCAAGAGGCAGAGTAAGTATTTCTTTCTCATCTTTACCACAAACAAGAGTCAATAATTAACAGATGGCAAAACATAAAGGGTTATCACAGAAGATGCTTCAAATGTTTGCTCTGCAATCGCACTTTAGATTCAACAATGCATTGTGATGGTCCCGATAAGGAAATCTATTGCAGAGGTACTTAACATTAAATGAAGAAGGAAGATACATACATAGTATATACACACACATAAATATACCTTCTTTCAAGTGTTTCTTGCATTGGTTGCTCGCATTTGTTACGTTTACGTTTACGTGGCATGTTGTATGTGAACCGAGTGTTTTGCTTAGATCTGTTGTGTGTGTACCCTAAAGGTGAATTCACCCATTCGTTCTGAACGTTCCGAACATTTTTTTATATGTAGTTTGACGTCTCTATTTTAAGAAAGAGAGTAAATTTAATGCGGAGCAACAACAAAAATTTCGTTCAGAACGAATGGGTGAATTCACCTTAATGGACGTGGTGTTACCTCTATTATGCATTTGAATGAAAGACTTGAAATATTTTACATATACTTACGTATTTACATGTACTTATATAAGTATGTGTATACACATACACACACATATATATATATATATATATATATATATATATATATATATATATATATACATATATATACATGTGTATATACTTATATTAGTATGTATTGTGTTTTTTATTAATTGTCTATTGATTTTATTGTTTTTGGTTACATCGAAATAAAGGCTTGGCATAAAGAATGTTTCAAATGCGGTAACTGTTCTAAGGGCTTAGATTCCATTCTATGCTGCGAAGGGCCCGATAAAAATATTTATTGCAAAGGTAAATAGTTGTTGTTTTGTATGTAACTAAAATTTTTTTTCGACACCAAAATGCAACATTAAATTCATTTTTTCCTGCGCATTATGTGATGCACGAGCCATTGCGATATAACTTGAGGTTTTAAAGTTATAACCCTCGAAGGTTGGACACATCGAGCATTTTTGTCCAAAATTAGTTAAGCACATCATGAGCTTGGAATTCATCATCGGTATGGTTGGATATCGTCGGACTTCCTCCCTTTGAGCAACTAGTTTGAGTGATGTGCAATTTCGTTAAAAGGATCTCTAAGATGAGAAAATGTACGAGTACTTTACTCTCAAATATCCTGAAAAAGGATCTCTCGTTTTTTATTTCTTAAAAAAAATAGGCTGCTACATTAAAAAAAAATAGTCAAAAATAGTCGTATGTAGCCAAAGCCGATTTTAATGGGACTCACTAAAAATGCCCTCGCTACTAGCAAAAACATTTTATCTAATATCAATAAAATCTTCCTTACTGGCTAGACAATTTACTTAGTTTTATAAAAATAAATACTAAATTTTTGAAACTTTTTTATTTGTAGGCAATTTTTTTAAATGTTTGTGAAAATTTTCAAATTTTTTAAATTACGACCATGTACTAAGTGATTTCATTGGATTAAGAAGCCAAGCCATTACGGGAATATTGCTTTTATTAATTTTTTGAATACACAATACAAAAACTTTTAATTTTAAAAACTTAATTTATTTTCTAACTTTCCCCGTGATCCTCTCGAACCAGCAGCATTCTGCCGGTTTAGAACTTTGCCCACGTGTCTGTCGAGACTTTATATCTGATATGAAATGAAATTGATTATTTTAAATAAAAGGATGCGCATATGCCAGTTTTAAGTTCAAATATTCTTTGAAAAGATTAAGGACTTACTGCTTCATAATTTTTCCTTAAGATTCATAAACTTTTGGACCATTGTAAGTGCAAATCGAGAGATCCTTTTTCAGGATATTTGATTTATTTCATTGTAGAAGTCATTACAACAAGGGGGTATGTAGGTGATTTCAATTAGCTATTTAAAGAGATAAAGTCCAACGCTTTTACAACGATGTGAATTTTATTTCATTCCGATGACGCAGGCCAAAGTTCGAAGTGATCAATGTTACGTACAAATTTTGCACAAAAATGCCTGATATGTCCAACCCTAGAGGGTTACAACTTCGACACCATAAGTGATATCACACTGGCTTATGCATCATATAATGCGGTAATAAATGGAGAATACTTGTACATACTCTTAAAAAATCGGAGGGGATCGAAATTCAGCCTGCGGCGAAAATTTTTTGAATTACGTAAAACGCGTATTATACAACTAGACTAAACAGAAGGACGGAACGATTCGAACTTTAATGACTGACTTACGTAGTATCAAAAACTGGACGTTATCTATTTTTCATATATGTATCTATGTAGTATGTCTGACTTGTGTCTTTTTTATTATTATTAAACTTCAGCATGTTACGCGAAAAAGTTTGGGCCTAAAGGTTACGGCTATGGACAGGGCGGTGGCGCCCTTCAATCTGACTGCTATGCCAATGGGTAAGTATTTTTAAATATTATATTTTGCAGGTATTTACATATACATATGTGTATCTCAAGGTAAATTTTTATATTTTCATTGTTGATAAGATTACTCGAAGCAATATTGTTAGAAATCTCTCTTAACATAATCGAAACACAATCAATAAAAAATAATACGTCGATCCATTTTATTTTCACTCAGCGGAATGATTTAAATCTAAAATTATTTTAAGGTTGTTATGCACAAAGATTTGGTGCTAGAGGATATGGCCACATAGGAATGTCATCATTAGGTCTAATGTCTGATATAAAAGATATTGAATGGCAGAGGTATATTTTTCATAATACGTATAAATTCTGTAACTTGTTCCATGAATGTCTTTAATCGTTATACATGTTTTGCTGCCAGTAAATCCGAAAACACATAGTTTCAACCTGGAAACTTACACACACATATACTATATATACATAGATATATCGAGGGAAATCTTGTTATTAGTCAGATGCGAAGTTACACACAATAGACAAAACATGCCCTAAAAATAAAATAATATGAATGTGTACTTTCATAAGGGAAGAAATAATAGATTTTGCAACACCAAGAAATACATACATCGTTCGGTTTCGTTGCAACTTTAACACCACGATCACAATCGGTCTTCGTTTTGATATAAGTATATATATATATATATATATATATATATATATATATATATATATATATATATATATATATATATATCGCTCCTCTAATGCACCATAGACGTACATACGTATCTCAAAATACAACAAACATAACAAAATACGCTTAAAGTTTATGAAATTTTATTTTATCTTCCACATCGAAACTTTTTGACATAAGCTCGACTTAGCTTCAGATATAATTCTGAACTTTTTATACATACGAGTATAAAGAGGATATTTGCATTTTGCGAGTTGGTTTTTTTTTTTTTTGCTGAAACATGTCCGTCTATGTTGCGACATTTTTTGAACTCGAAACGTCTTTTATTACGTTTTGACCCAGCGTTCCGTAAATTTTTTGTTGACTTTGGCACTCACCTAAATGTAGTATATTTATTACTATTTTGTTAGTAATAACGTTTTTGCTATTATTATTATTAATATTAAGTTCTCTTTAATTGAAAATAGACGAAGCCCGTGATAAAGTCGACAAACAATTGCCGAAACATTGGTTAAAACTGTGACAAAGGGTTTTCATTGACGTACGAGTAAGTTAAGTTAGAAGATTATTAAATCAAACTCACTACAAATTTCAAAATTGGCTAACAGGAAAGTTTTAAAACATTTTTACAACAGACATAAATAAGAAATAAATATGCTCTGACATACCAAGAATGTCAATAAATTCTGTAATGAAGATCGGCAGGATTCAAACTTTTATCAAAAATACAGGCACTTGCATTCATGTGTAAGTGTGTATGAATATACACACAGGTGCAACTCCTTCGCAATTTCCGGGGGAAATATACACAAAACTTAAGTACATATATGTATGCACATATGTACATACATACGAGTAGATATGTCCGACCGTTTTCTCTATATAGAAACGGATTGGTATATTTTTGTAACTTTGGGCCTGTTTATAGGAGCATTACTGCGTCGCATATGATGCGCAGTGCGTTCGTATTAGTATCTGTTAAGAAGAGGACAAGCGATTACATGCAAACAAGTTTTCACGATAAAGTTAAAAAGGATCGTAGAACCCTCACGTACGCGGATCATAAGGTGTGGTGATACATTTATGAACAGGCAGACAAATGAATGTGCGTACGTATATACTTATGTACGTATATTTGTATGCATGTTTGTATGTATGTAATCATATTTATGTAATTTGTATGTGAAAATGTCTCTATGTGGTATAAATTGTTGCATTCGTTTGTTGTGTTAGATGCAAATTGATAAATTCACTTTTTGTAAAATAATACTTAAACGTGATCTGACGTTTGTGTGTATGTATGAATTTTAGCGATATGGCTCCTCGAACGGCTGCAATTGATGTTAGTAAAATTCAAGCCCGACCCGGTGAAGGATGTCCACGTTGTGGGGGTGTAGTATTTGCAGCTGAACAAGTGCTTTCCAAAGGACGTGAATGGCACAGAAAGTGTTTTAGCTGCAGGGATTGTACTAAGACTTTGGATTCGATCATTGCCTGCGATGGTCCTGATAAGGAGGTGTACTGTAGAACCTGCTATGGTAAAAAATGGGGACCTCATGGATATGGTTTTGCTTGTGGTTCCGGGTTTTTGCAAACAGATGGTTTGACGTAAGTTCCACTTCTAAAAAAATTGTTTTACACACATAAAGCGAAAAATATTTGTTCTATTTGCGTAGAGAGGAGCAAATTATTGCTAATCGGCCTTTCGCAGCACCAGATACTACATCAATTAAGGCCCCTGAAGGCGAAGGCTGTCCCCGTTGCGGTGGTGCTGTTTTCGCAGCAGAGCAACAGCTCTCCAAGAGTAGAATGTGGCACAAAAAGTGCTTTAGCTGTTGCCAGTGTCATCGCCCTCTAGACTCTATGCTCGCTTGTGATGGCCCCGACAAAGAAATCTATTGCAAAGCTTGCTATGGCAAAAACTTTGGACCCAAAGGATTTGGTTATGGCCATGCACCTACATTGGTGTCCACAACTGGTGAATCGACCATTCAATAGTGAGTAAAATATACATAATTCAATCTTAATGCCACCTTCTTGTATATATGCATACATGTGTACGAGAATGTACATATATATCTATCTATATATATATATATATATATATATATATATATATATATATATATATATATATATATATATATATATATATATATATATATATATATATATATATATATATATATATATATATATACATATATATATACAAATATATATATACATATATATACAAATATTAGACTACTAACGCTATTAATTTCTATATGTATGCATTTTAGTCCCGATGGTAAACCTTTTACTGGCGCCCGTTCTTCAGAAGGATGTCCTCGTTGCGGGTTCGCTGTTTTTGCTGCCGAACAAATGATCAGCAAGAGCCGAATTTGGCATAAGAGATGCTTCCACTGCGCCGATTGTCGAAAATCATTGGATTCTACAAATTTGAACGATGGTCCTGATGGTGATATATATTGCCGCTCATGCTACGGTCGTAACTTTGGTCCCAAAGGCGTTGGTTATGGCTTGGGTGCCGGCACTTTGACTATGGCTTAAACGTTTCACGAAATAGAACACGAAAAACATTTCCATTCTAATCGCCTACCACAAAAATACCACTACAACGACGAAAAACATTAAAATGATACAAAGAAACGAAACATGTATTTGAAGTAGATTTAAAACAGAAATTAATTAAACGAACAAACGATATTATAAATACCTTAAATTAATAATCACATTTTAAATCTACGCCAACATACAAAAATGGAAGTTACGACCCAAATTTAACGAACGCCTTTATATATTTGAATAGATTTCTAATACTTGTTGAGGAACATTATAAAACGATCATTGCGAAATACTTATTTATGCATAATGTATTTATACATTATATATATATATATATATATATACATATATATACATACATATATATATATATATATATATATATATATATATATATATATATATATATATAATTTATTTATTTATTTATTTATTTTATATATATTTTACTATAGAATCAAACCTGATTAAAAATTCATACACATACTTACATAGTATGTACATTTATAGTTAAGCAAACATACATCCATACATTTAGCATACATACATACATATGTATGTACATAAACATGCATACGTACAGCATAAGAATGTGAAAATGGAAAAATTTTGTCGAATACACATGTATGTGTGTATGCATGTATGAGTTACGTATGTGCAGACATACATTCATACATATACATATGTATATATACATAAATATATATTATGTACATAAGTAGAATTATTACATTATGATTCTTATTAATCTTTTATATGTATACAATTATGTGTAAGTTAAATCAATGAAGTGCATGCATATACATAGATACATACATAGTTTTATATACATACATACAAACAAGCTAAAATATATTAACACAATTCTAAAAATAAAAGCTTTAAAAACTTAAGAGAATGTGAATATTTTCATTAGCAAGAAACCACTTTCGATGGTAATTATGTGGAGAATTTTATTTATTGATAACATATTGATTTAGAGAGAGAGAGAGAGAGACAGACAGGAAATAATTTGTTGGAGCGTTTAAGAGCGAAATGTACGATAAAACAAAAATTTTGGCATGAAAGTATTGAGTAAATTCTAGTTCCTTTATAAAAAAAATTGTGTTGTACAAAGATTTAAATTATAATAAAATTATTTTCAACATGACAAAAAGTATATCAAAACATACTACAAAAAATTTAAGGATGTTATAATTCATATAATGAGTGAAAAAATAAGGAAACAATATGCATATTGTAAAGACAAGAATTTTAAACACTAACACCAATCCTAAACCAACCTTCTGACTGCGTTACTCCATATATGGATTTTTATAGTGTTCAAAGTTCTAATTCCCTCAAGAAGCGAGTGGGGTAACCTTGTGGAAAAGCATGATTTAAGGATTTATGCTGACGGCTCAAAGACGAATTGTGGAATTGGATCCGGCATTTTCTTTGATGATCTAGATATAAGTAAATCAGATCGTCTACCCCGACGTATATTTCTGCCTGAAATACACTGTTCAGGCAGAAATATACGCCATCTACAAAGCAAGCAGTTTTCTTTATGACAGAATTATTCGAGAAAATTCTAATATTTAATATTTTTGTTGACAGCCAGGCGACACTTCTATTTCTGAAATCCGTTATTGACACGTCTTTATTGGTCAGGCAATGTAGAGAAGAACTGTAAAGGCTAGGTAAGCTTTTCGATCATGAAATTAAAAGTGGTTTCATTCCGAAAAAAAAATTGGTTTTTTTGTTTTCTGGAGAAGCAAAATACGGAATCAATTCCACTTTCGATCGAAATTGATTTCTGTGACAGGCCTGATAAATACATACTTATGTATATACATATGGATGTAAATGTACCAGGGTATTGGTGTATTTAATTGATATTATATACAAGAATCATACAATCCTTATATTACACACATACATACTATATATATATATATATATATATATATATATATATATATATATATATATATATATATATATATATATATATATATATATACTTATATATATATATATATATATATATATATATATATATATATATATATATATATATATATATATATATATATATATATATATATATATATATATATATATACTTATATATATATATATATATATATATATATATATATATATATATATATATATATACAGTCGAATCCGCTTTAGCGCAACACGCTTTACTGAAAAAAATCGGATTACTGAAAGCGATACAAATCCCCGCACTGATTTTAAACGCAATTAGTCTTATTCACTTCGCTTTAGCGAAACATCGCTTTACTGAAAATATCGTATTACTTAAAACCAAAAGCAAGCCCACAACTACGTTTTGTATGAAACTTACTTCGCTTTAGTGAAAAAATAAACAATGACAAATTTATTTACATATTAGAAATCGATTACATACAAATTTGAAAATTACTCAAAGTCAAACTCAAAGTTATTTTAAAAGCAATGCATGATTTTGATTATTAACTGTTATGTTAAGTACATATTTAATGCATTGCATTCTGAGACTGAATTCTTATTAATTTATGTTTTTTTTAAGTGCATTCATACAAATGTAAATACTCAATGCACAGCATTGTAAAACTGAATTATTTTAATTTATATTTTAAACTTTTAATTTTTGTTTTAAAAATAACTAAAAAATATAAATATGTTTCTATGAATATTTTTTTAATAAAATTTTTACGTTAAATTGACGTAAAAAATATACAGATTTGATAAAAAAAATATATTATTTTACTGATTTTAAGCAGTACGCTTAACTGTAACAAATTTCATCAATCCGAAGTACGTTTTAGAGAAAAAATCGGATAACTGAAAAAAATTTGGGTTTTGCTTATTTCCAGTAAAGCGGAGTCGACTGTATTTTAATTTATGTATATTTTGAACTTTTATTTTTTGTTTTAAAAATAATTAAAAAATATGAATATGTTTTTATGAATAATTTTTTTTAATAAAATTTTTATGACGTAAAAAAATATACAGATTTGATATAAAAAATATTGTTTTACAGATTTTAAGCAGTACGCTTAACTGTAATAAATTTCAGTAATCCGAACTACGTTTTAGGGAAAAAATCGGATAACTGAAAAGAAAATTGGATTTTGCGAAAGCTAACATTTTAAAAACTTAAAGGAGCGATATGTTACGAGTATCATATATACACACGTACTTAGTGTATATTTAGCAAATTGCTGTATGTATTGATCGCGTCTGAATGAAATGAAAAATACTTGTTTTTAGATTAAATATTGAAACAGTTAATTGGATTTTCATACCTTTTTTTAATATTTTACTTTAATATGTAGTACAAAATTGGAGATGTCTGTGTATATAGATTTTATATTCATGCAACTCATATAACAAAATTACATAAATGTTTACTTTATTACGGCATATTTTTTGAAATGTATGTCAAAATTTTTGCAAGATCTACAGCGTTTTTTGTACATAATACATGATGTTTAATTTTTAATACTTTCTTCCATTTTGTTGTTTATAAAAATGACATAGGTACATGCATATAAAAATTTAAAAAAAAAATCTTGCTTTTTAATTGTAATATTTTTATCCTAAAGTTGTTTTAGGTGTAATATTATTTCTTTTTCATTATAGTTTTCCTTTACAGATATTTTACAAAAATACATATGTTACATAATTCTCCTTAAACTTACATTAAGAAACGTTAATAAAATTGGTAATTTAAAAATCATTACAAACTGTTAAATACTTAAGATTTATAAATGTATACTTGTGTTTTGTGTGTGTATTTTTGTCTGAATTATTAGCATGCATATGTATATACATGTATATATACATACATATATATATATGTATATATATATATATATATATATATATATATATATATATATATATATATATATATATATATATATATATATATATACATGTATATATACATACATACATATATATATATATATATATATATATATATATATATATATATATATATATATATATGTATATATATATACCCATTTGCTGCAACAATATCGTAATCGAATACAGTCGCCTCTTAAGAGAAGAATATTGTTTTATTTTACTTTTAAGTTGTGTGTAAATTGAAAACTTGAAATTCGTATTTTGTAAAAATATTTCTTCCGAGATATGATGGTTACAGCAATCGAGGGATATGTGCATAATTTGCATACATACATATGTATGTGGGCACATGTACTCTGCCGCTCATCCCTTCAAATATCTATGTAGTTCTTTAAAAGTTCACAGCAGTTCCTGTATTTAATTTAATTTTACTTTTCATTTAGAACAAAATCAGTGCTCTTTTGGTTGATCAAATTTATAACAAAAATTAAAATTATATAAAATTTGTGAAATGTAACTTTATTTTAAATTACGCGAAAATTAGTAGAACATAAGCATTGTACATGTATGTATATTAAATAACAATAAGAATAATAGTACCGAAATAGCAAATTATATAACTTAAACTCGCGGCGATCAATAATTATTTTCGCAACAAATCCAGCTGTTATTTTTACTGAAATACATTTGAAAATTTAAACGATATCACCTCTTAGCCGACGTACACTTTCTCCATTTTAGAGGGACGTCAATATTTCAAAATCTAGGTATACATATGTATGTATGTAAAGCTCAAGAATGGGTATGATAGTTTGGAAAGACGAAAAATATCTCTTATGAACTAGTTATAAACAATTTTGCTAACAAAATTAGAATGTGATATTTTGCCATAGCATGTTATAAAAACAAAAGTCCCACCGAAATGGAGAAGAAATATTGGACGCTTTAACTCTTTCATAAAATCTAATATGAGCAAGACTATTAAAAAATATCGTAAAATAAATCAAAAACTTTTTATACATCAACCGTGTAATTCATAAAAACTTTTTATTGAATGTAAAGTACAAATTAGTTATTGAACTTTAATTAAAACTAACAAATCTTAGATAAGAACTTCTATTCATAAACGCTACTATTTGATTGCTATTTGATTGGTAACGCAATCGAATTCACAAACCATTACGTGCGAGTAGTTTATGATGTACGAAAACGATTACGATTTCAATCGAGTAGTAAAATATGTAAACATTTTGAAGTTAAATTATTTTTTTATTTTCTCTAATGATAGCGAAAGTGTAATGAGTATATAACTAACAAGATATTTTTTATTCTAATGAAGAGAGTATTTGAGTATAGAATTTTTGTTCCGATTGCATGTACATCACTAAAAGAATTTTCATTTATATTTCTTCTATAGCCATGTCTTATTTTATTCTGTATTTTCATTCAATTGCATAATTTATTCATATCATAGGAATAATAAACTGTCAATTTTACTCCTCCAAAATTAATATGTTGCAATTTTAATTAAATCTTTACACCAATTTAATGTGAAACAAAAACTAGTTTTCGTTCATAATAATGAAATATTTTTACATGAAAATGTATTTCTGGATTTCTTAATTTAGCGATACCGATCTGCAACCTAAAAATTTCCGTCGCAACTGATATCTCTAGTCTACATATATTACATGACATGGGATACATAATGGCACAAAATATTTGTAAAATGGGGTCTTTTATTCGAAGCGTCATCATAGTTCTGCTAGAGATGTGATTGTTTGGAGAGCAGCTTTAAAATATAGAACAAAGTTTCACTTAAAAATAAATACAAATTTTATTTATAACTAACTACTTTGGGATAAACGTTTATCTAGTGTCTTTTATATTTTCCGTTCCTTAACGTGGACAGTTACGGTAAAATTTGGATTGCGCAGCTAAATTAATCGCTACTCACCATTTATTATCAATTTCTTTACAAACAAAATATATATTATTAGTTTTATAACCTTATTAAACAGTGTAAAAATGGTTTTTACTTTATATTAAAAGTGAATTCATATCTACATATATTAATAATCCAAATTATTAAGTAGTCATTGTAATATTTTTTAATTAATTATGTACGTATGTATGTACTCGTATGTAATATGTATTACTAAAAAATGTGTTATTTGTTTTTGAATGACACATATCGATTAATTTTCTAATTTCGTAAAATGTCTCTTATAACAATCAGTACGTTTTAATTGTTATTCATTCAAAACATTATAATCACCTAAGGCTATTTATGTTTCTGTCGTATTCGACCGAGCGGCAGTGTACGCACATACATATGTATACATACGAACGGGTATATATGTATATTCTATTTTGGAATATTACTAAGTTTCGCCTCCAGCAGACCATTAAACAAAATTAAATACATTCTGAAAATAAAAAACGAAATAACAAAAAAATACTTTTTTCTCACATTAAAAAATTACAATAAAATTGAAACGCCAAATTGAATCGAATGAAAAAAATTTTAATTTAAAAAATTAGTATCTTGATACTTTACTTTCAAATTAGTAAAGATATTATCAAATATCATTTATTATTAATTGTAATTTTACTTGATTCTTAAAACATATACATACGTATAGAACCATAAAAGGCGATTATATCTTGCAAAGCTTTCATACATTTGGTTCGTGGGCTGGTGTCATACTCTAACCCGAAATTATACATGCATATACTTTCTAACATGTACATGTGCCTTGAAAATTAAAATTGCTTATTTGTCAATACTATTCATAGGTGGACGCATTCTACACGAAAAACTAACCAAAGCTCTCTTTTCTCAAGTGCAAATACTCCCTATGAATACTTCCTTGTTCATAAGCGGTCACGCTTAAAAATATATGTATATATTTTGATTACTCTGAATTGCTTGAACAAATTTACTTCTGAGAACGACAACATACGCGAACCGATGCCGCCCTTTTGGCTCATTTTATTGAAAAGCCAATAGCAACTTCCAAAATGAAAGTTGTTGCACTTCACAATCGAAATTAATTAAAATTATAATAATATTGCCAACTTTTGTTTAAATAAAAGGAAAAAAAGAATGTTAGAAAAATGATATCTGGTTAAAAATGCTTTGAATTTTTTTTGATTGTTTTCATTTTTAACTTACATTTTAAAATAAATGAGGGAATGCTTTTTAAATCGACATCTTTCTCCGTACGTAAATGCAAATAAACATCATTTAAACGTTCAGTGCGGCATTTTCAACTGAGTGGGTTTTATTTGCTTGCTAAGTTTTAGAAATAAAAGCTTTTATTTTATGTAAATTAAAGTTATTATTTAAAACTTTTTAAGTGTTTTCATGTGTGTTTATGTTTGCTAAATTCGCTTTACATATTGACATACAAAATATATTTATCATTAGCTAAAAAGTTAATGAAAAATTATGAAGATGATAAAGATAATGATGATGATGACGATGAAACTCATCTTTAAAAATATAATTTTGACCCTCATTTAATTAACATAATTATATTAATATTATTGTAGTATTATTGTTAGTAAATTTATATTATATGTACGTGTGTGCATAATTGTAGAAATTATTAGCAAAATCCTTCTATAAAAGAGCACAACAACAGTAACTTTTTTTCTGTCTTTTGTCCTGGGTCATATTCATTTCACGCACTATTGTAGCAAATACTTCATTGACATTAATACGATCTTTAGCAGATGCTTCTATGAATGGACACTCCCAGAGTTGTGCTAGCGCATTACCTAAGATCCAAACGAAAATAAAAAACACATAAATATCTCACATTTTTTATTTAAAGGAAGTTAATATCAAAAGTCTTTGTAAAATTCAATTATCAATTAACCGAATTTTAAAAACTGCTTATAATATTATTATATACTGTTTCTGTACTAAACAGAAAAAAATATAAATTTTCTAACATTTTTACATATGTATATCACAGCGAAGTAAAAAAATATATGCAATATTACAAATAAATGCAAAATAATCATGTATATATATATATATATATATATATATATATATATATATATATATATATATATATATATATATATATATATATATATATATATATATATATATATATATATATATATATATATATATATATATATATATATATATATATATATATATATATATATATATATATATATATATTATTACTTGTGAGGACGTCTTAATTTTCCTCAAAATTGTACAATTTTATTTTTAAAGTGTATTTTATTTTATTGCTTTTAATCGGTATCAAAATTTTGCAAAGACTTTCAATCAATGCCCTAAAATATTATGTTTATAATACCTTCGGCAGTCGAAACTTCTCTTTGGCAATCTAAATCTAATTTATTAGCGACTAGTAATATAGGTGCTGGTTGACTTCCTTTAACACGTGTTATAACATTTTTCATGCTGGATATATCCTATTAACACATATATAATACAATATTATTACTAAAAGATTATTTCACGACATACTTTTACGAGGAGTTAGTAAAACATTTGATATAAATAACTATCGCACACTAAATACAAGTCAGAATTCAAAAAATCCACAATGTTCAGGATAAGCAAAAAACTGCCGATGCTGCACCAGCGACCCAAGTAAGATAAAAGAGACACAACAGTACTTTTACAGCTAAAGAAGACTCTGTGGTGTTTAAAGATTTGTTATGGGAACTAAGGAAAAAGCGATTTTGATTTTTTTTTTTTTGGATAGTGAATGTTTTGTATTTAGTGTGCGATATTTAGATGTACAATTTCATATAAAGAAAAATAATATTCTTGGCATTTATTTCTTGAGAGTTTAAAATCTATTAATAAAACAATACATAATTAAACAGAAACAGAAAATCAAAACCTTTTTTTCCAAAAAACAAAAAACTAAATAATACATTTTCTTGTATTTTTAAAATAGTTTCAAAGAATATTATGTTTGACTGTTATATCAATTTAATAATCAAACATAATTTCCTACAGATGATACTCGACGATTAATATAGAAAAACATAATTAAACATGAGCTTAAAAATATATATGTACAAAGTTAATTAATTAAAACGGACGAAAAACTAGCAAATGTATTTTCAACATTTTAAACATCACTTTCCAAGTAGGTGAAATCGTATAGGTACAATATAATACGAAAATGCCATCCGAATTTTTATATAGATCAGAGATGGGCACGATAGTTTTCGATATCTAAATCCAAACATTTATTTGTAGTAAATTATGACGAAAAATCAAAAACATTATAAAAAAGTAGAAACAGCTATAAATAATGAATTGATTCTTTGATTATTCTTCTTCCTTGAGTATTCAAGAGAACACTGAAGTTGGCACAAAGCCGAAACCGGTCT
This sequence comes from Germaria angustata, assembly GCA_963681545.1. Lineage (NCBI taxonomy): Eukaryota > Metazoa > Arthropoda > Insecta > Diptera > Tachinidae > Germaria > Germaria angustata. The sequence goes on along the minus strand of OY813002.1, from coordinate 1,287,932 downwards.
GTTTACAAACCAAATTTGACGTGGGATGACGGAAAATCGTCCCAAATTCTTCTATATATTTGATTGGGTTTTTGCAATTTTAAATTTGTAAGGAAACCACTTTTAATAATGAAAAAATAACTTATGGAGTCAATTAAGCTTTATTTAAAATTTATATTAGTTTTACTATTCTCACAATTTGTAAATATTTTGCGTATATAGCAAGCAAGTATTAATCTTCCTGAATAAGTTTATAATGAAAAATGTGTTATCAATAAAGAATATTTAACTGATATGATAAACGCCGTATATTCTTTTTTATTTTCTCTTTGTGATTTTATTTTCTTACCTGAAATGTTTGGTGGTTTGTCAAAGAATACATAACGATAAATCCGTGTCCATTTTTAATGTAGAGATCCCTCATTGAAGCAAATTGTTCTGTACCAGCAGTATCCAGGATTTCTAACACACATGGTGAACTATCAACCTTTAATATAAATAAGAGCACAAGAATTATATATTAATTTTAGCTTTAAGTAAATATTCAAAAGAATCTAATTAAATGCCTAATTCGCAATAATATAACAAAGGTTTGTATTTAGCACTTATTATACTAGTATAATTAAGCTTTATTGGGGGCGCACGACACATTTCAACTAGTAGTAAATATATGGCTTAAGCATATAATTCAAGTTCACAAAATGAATTAAAAACCGAAACATTCCAACAAAAAAATGTTGGATAAGTGGCGCATATTCTTCAAATTAATATATCAAATTTTAATGAAACTGTATTAATATTAAACTACACATTCGAGAATAAATTGATATGTACTATATACACTGCAATAATACAGTTAATAAAACTTCTCGGAAAACTTTCGCTATATAACTCTTTTAACAAAGGCTCGAGTCCGGAATAATAACTACCGCCGTCATGTCATGAATGGCACTCATCTGCAAGTTGCTTCACCAAGTGGCAGGCAATCTGAAGACGTTCTACAGATTTCATTAAAAATTTTGTTTATTTATAGTCTCTTCTTAAGAATTTTGCATAGTATTTCATAAAAAAGAAACAAGCTCATAATTATATTTTTATCGGCTTGAAATTTCTTATTTTTTCAATACTGTCAAAGAGTAAATGTGTTAGAAGTAGCAATAACGTGCATATGTAAATATATGTATATGTATGCAAAATTATGAAAAAATTTCTAGATTAATTCATTGAAAATATTATAGATTTATGTATGTACGTGTATGTATAAACTTGCACAAACCTCAATTTCTTTGCGATAGAAATCTTCTATGGTAGGATCATACTTCTCTATGAAACATCCGGAAACAAATTGCACCGTAAGAGCAGACTTGCCAACACCTCCAGACCCCAAGACAACAACTTTAAATTCACGCATATCTGATATTTCTGTTGATAGTGTTTGATTTTGCCGTCTCCGCTACTAAAACTTTTGGGGCTGTTAGTAATCTGCCATACAAGAATAATAAAATTATCTTTTCCTTCATACTTTTATTTTAAAATTAGTTCAAGATTATGAGATATTTAGCATAAATACCTACTCAAGTTTTTTAGGAGCTGCTTGATGTAATATTTTTTTTATCTTTAACTTGTTTTTCTTTTTGTTTGTTGAATAAGCAATTTCAAAGTATTATATACTTATACTAACATACACAATCATATATAGAAGAGTATATACATAATATGTATGTATGAATTAAATTGTTGTTCTTTTGATTTTTTACTTTTCATTTATATGTAGATATGCAAATCGTGTGTAACGCAGAAATTCGTTTTTGTCTGCACTATTCGATTTAGGAAAAATATATAAAAAAAATATTGCTTTTTATCTCCTTTTTCTCGTGATTTGTGTTCTTTCTTTCCTGCTTTTGTGAAAAGTGGAAATAAAATAAACGTCGTAATTGCCGTATTGGTGGTGGTAGAGGTAATGGAGTAGTGGTAGTTCTTTCTTAAAATATACACGAAGAATGAACTGGGAGCAAACAGAACACCTGCGATTTTCTACTATACATTGATTCCTTTCGCTTTTTACTTGAAAACATTTTTATTTAACAAAAAAAATAATTATTTAAAACCGCTTTTAAATCTTTTACACAGACATAATTTAATAAAATAAACACGACAGCCAATTATTGGCAGAGATTCTCGCTTTGTCCAAATTTTCATAAAAATCTACAAGATCTCTACTTATAGAATTGCCATATTTCTTCAATCTCTCCACCGGATTACTTGTTACCACAGTCACAAAATGTTCACTTTTGACAATTGACTCAGAGTTGCATGTCGGTAAAACATTGTAAGCTTACAGCGATGAAATACAAACTTATTTTGCTTATACTCATTCATCTACCTTTTCCATGTTATTTTTCATTTATTTTAATTGTGTAGAAACTAGGCAAAATAATTTTTATGAAACGTAATTGAAAAACTAGTATATGATGTATAGGGGTCATCGTAGTTTTATTGCACAAAGCCGAGTAGTTTTTGATTGTTCGATCCCTTTTTACGTAACTGCTTGAATGTAACGATTAGCTGTCAACATTTTGTCTTGTAAACACAGATTAGAGAGTCAAGAAATTGAGTTTATTTTAATGCAGTTTTGTTTGAACAATACAATATTAATGTAAAAGCAAGCCTAAAGATATATTGTTTTGCAAGGAGCAAAAGAAAATTTTCTGTAAAAATAAATATGTATGTACTTAGTGTAGAGAATATTTTATAAATACAAAAAATATGTGGATGTGAAAAAGATATGTATCCGATTTTTTAATACGTTTTACATTCGTACGTACATGTATGTATGTGGTGTGTATAACTATTTAGATGTTTTGTTGCTTTTTTTGTATACATAGATATTGTACAAAATGTTCGACTCCACCCAAGAAATAAGTTTGGATGTGTGGCAAAAATGGATTTTGGATGCCATTTCCAAAATCCGATCGCAAAAGCAGAGACCTAGCGTGCAGCGTATTTGCCAAGCAATTGGCACGCACCATAAATTCCATGAGGATATTGTCGCCGAAAAATTGGAGCAAATTGTTGAAACTGGTGCCGTTATCAAGGTTTACAATAAGGGACTGCATTCATATAAAGCTCCAATGGCAAAGCGGGTTATTTGCATTGAGAAAAATACTAATTTGTGCAAGGTTGTAGCCAGAGCCGTGCACGATCTGGGCGAGTGTGAAGGATCCAGTCTCAAAAGTATTGAAAACTATATACAGAAGTTTAATAATATTCAGCTTATTGGAGACGCAGACTATAAAACGGTCATAAAACAGTCTATAAAGAAAGCAGTAGAAGCAGGCTTTCTGATACAGGAAGGAAAACTATATAAAAAAGGACGTTCACTAAATACACCAAGAAACGCTAATGCTACGGCTGATATACCTGTGCAGATTGTAAATGAACAATACATATATTTCGATAAATTAAACATAAAATATTATTTCTAGGGTAACGACACATGCAAACATTGTTCTGGAAATGCCCAGAAAAATTTGAATGGCATTCCGGAGCCATTAAGCTCATGCAAACAATGTGGCATTTCATTACATACAACTTGTGCTAATATAGCAGCGAAATGCAAAACACAATCATTTGTTTTACTTTATATGCTAGTAACAAAGGGAAGCTCCTGGTATTGTGAGAATTGTGTTAAGTGTAATGCTTGTGGCAAAGGCAATAAAGGTCCTTGTTTGCTACAATGTTTTGTATGCCAGAAGAACTTTCATTTGAATTGCTTGGATACTATACCTGATAAGAAGCCTAAACATCCTTACAGATGCAGCACTTGTTTAAAATTGAATACGGACATTTTTCGGTTGGTTAAGGGAAAAGATGCTCAAAAAAAGATGGTGTTGACTAAAAGCCGGTAGGTTTATGGATAATTACATATTATACGCATGTTACTTATATGGTTTAAATTTTTCTTTTCTTAGGGCAACTGCAACAGCTAAGCAGCAAGTAGCATCATCCAAAGTAAACACAAGTAACACATCAAATACTACATCCGATATTTCTCCAGAAAAAGGGTGGTTTGTTCCACGCAACAAGGGTGGAACTAAAATAACACCAATCAAACTAGAATCAAACGTATTAGAGTCGGTTCCATCGTCAACCACGGCAGCTGTGGTAGAATCTCCAGATCAAACAAACGCGATAGAAACATTTAAGCAAGAGTTTTCTGCTTATCAGGACATTTCACTGAAGAATCTTAAGAGCCGCAAGAGAACGCTTTCAAATTTATCTTCATCAAGCTCTTCAAGTGATAGTGACGACGAACAGAACAATGAAGGTGAAGATCATGATAACGATGATACCTCCTCCTCAGATTCGTGTTCCTCAACTAGCAGTAGTGGTTCTGACTCTTCCGAAAGTAGTAGCGACAGTTCAGATTGCGATGATAATGACGATGATAACGACGAAGACGACTATGATTCAGAAAATAGCGAATCAAAGACAAACGTTATGATGGCGCAAATTTATAAGAAACAAAAATGCGAAGGTTTAGTAAATACAGGATCAATTGGCAAGCATTTAAATTTAGCACAGCCTCAGAAAGAGGAAGAATGGGGGTTTGCTGCTGTGGCTAAAAGCCATCCCGATATCTTTACCAATAACAGCAATAGCAATACTGTCAACAATAGTAGCGACATTGCTAAAAGTTTGAAATCAGTAAAACGTAAAATTACAGAACATTTTACATTAATGTCTAAAGATCAAGAAACAGTGCAGGCGCAACAAAAGCAACAAAATCATGCTGAGTGCCAAAATTTCTTTCAAAAACCTTTAATCAATCAAACTGCAACAGTTACTCAACAGACTAGTATCGTTCAGAGTGCTGTTGACTCCAATACAGGCAGAATTAAAAATAAAACAACAGCTTCTCTGCAAACACAGATTGAAAATAAGCCGACTATGATTATAAAATACAAGCCTAAACCGAGCACAAATGAAAGCCTGAATAAAATTACCGAAGCTCCGATTGTACAGAAAAAGGCAGTTTTGTTAAAGTCTATGCCGTTGGAACAAAAGAAGCCTGTTCAAAAATTAGCAGGCGAAGACGATGAGGACGTTATACCCTATCTATCACAAAAGAATGTTATCAAGTACAAAATGTTGGAAGACATTGATAAAGCAAAAAACTCTGCAAAAGTAGAGGAATCGCCGAAAGAGCCCGAAGAGAAACATCCATGGGAGGTAAAAGTAGATGAAAATCCTTTTGATTCCCAACCACTACCAAATGGAGTATCACAAGCTGATTACGATATATATAAAGTGATTCGCGAAAGGGCACGAAAGGCAATAGCCGGAGCTATGGAAAGTCCTAGCAAGTTAATCGCAAAACCAACTTTTATAAACTCTACTATAGAACGTTGCCCGGGTTCAATAGAAATAGGAAAATGGCATATAGAGACCTGGTACTCGAGTCCATTTCCGCAGGAATACGCTAGGTACTTTTATCATTATAAATCTTCTTAAAATGTTTTCTATGTATATGTATTTATTTTTCTTTAGGCTGGCAAAGTTGTATTTGTGCGAATTCTGTCTAAAGTATACTAAAAGTCGCTCAGTGTTGGATCGGCATCAAAACAAGTGCTCCTGGAAGCAGCCACCAGGGACAGAAATATATCGACATCAAGATTTATCAGTATTTGAAGTTGATGGAAACATTAACAAAATATATTGTCAAAACTTGTGTCTCCTAGCGAAACTCTTTCTAGACCATAAAACACTTTACTATGACGTTGAGCCCTTTCTGTTTTATGTCCTAACAAAGAACGATAATAAAGGTTGTCATCTAGTGGGCTATTTTTCCAAGGAAAAACACTGCGCCCAAAAATACAACGTCTCCTGTATTCTCACAATGCCTCAATTTCAAAGGCAAGGATATGGTCGCTTTTTAATTGATTTTAGCTACCTTCTGAGCCGGGAGGAAGGCCAGCTAGGTACTCCAGAAAAACCACTGTCAGATTTGGGAAGACTTTCGTATTTCTCTTATTGGAAATCTATTCTTTTGGAGTACATGTACGAACATAGAAATGATAAAAAAATGACATTCAATGAAATTGCTCTAGAAACAGGGCTTACAGTTGTAGATATTGCTTTAGCGTTAGAGTTGCTAAACTTCATTAAGTTACGTAAAAACGAGCATGACATTCGTTATCAAATCAACATTAAAGTAGACTGGCAAAAGGTGACTGAACACCATGAGAAACTTGAAAATAAAAATAAGAGAATACAAATTGAATCTGAAAGACTTCGCTGGAGTCCACTTTTAACTTACGTTAAAGGCCATTCGATGGACCACTCCAACAGGCAAAGCCTTTCACCAAGAAAAAACGTTTTGAAAATTGATGACTCACAAAAAACAAGTAGTTCGAGGCCACAAAAGCAGCAAACGTCATTAGCAGCTATAACTTCTGCACCAAAAAGTACGAAAAAAATGTCATGTACAAATTCAAAGTTAAATGATGACAACAAAGTAGTTCCTGAAACAGAAGATCATTCAGCCGCCAAAAATGTTGCCCATGCAAATGAGAATGACAAGAGATGTACGGAAATTTTAATTGAAGACAACCAAAATTCATGTACGAACAAACGGAAAAGATCTGATAGTCCTTGTATTGAAGAAGAGACAGAAATTGATGCGAAAGAAAAAGAAGTTGAAAAATTACAGAACACTGAAGCCAGTCCAAGCAACGGTCAACATGATATGGAAATATGTTCCCCGGCGAAAGATTTACAAACCAAGCTAGAGCACGACTTGAACCACCAAGTACCGAATCAGAAAATTGAAGAAGATCCATCAGTGAAATCTGATCAATTCGAAATTTCTAAAAGTAGTTCAAATCGCTCGCAACGCTTAGCTAATCGGAAGCAAAGTGTAGTTTTGCCGCCACTAAAAAGGAAGCACGAAGACTTATCTGAAACTAAAACTGATTCAAGAAAAGAAGTTTGTACAGACGTCAGTTCAGAAGCACTTGCAGAACCCACGTTAGGAAAACCGGAAAGCGGTAATGAAAATATCACGACAAATGAAAAAGACCAAACAGAAACTGATATTAATAATTCAGAAGAAGGTGATAACATTGCAAAATCATGTTTAACAAGTAATACGGAATTAAAAAATGATAAGCGTGTGCCGAATTTGTTTCCTAAACTAAGAGCTAAAAATTCTGGCAAAATTAATGAGGATGTGGTATCCAATGATTCCGAAATAGAATTGGATAAGCAGAAGCAAAACGATAGCAAGTTTGATACTGACAAACTCAATAAAGAGATGGCTGAAGCAGCAAATGAAAACTTAAAAAGGACAACTATTAAGGTCGAATGTAACCCCTCAACGCCATCGTTTAACGCTTCCCCAGCCAGTTCAGTTATAAAATCTACAGAAAATGATGAAAAAGTCCTCGAAGCAGTTGCGAAGAAAACAAAAAAGTCTCTTTTTAGTGAAACTGAGGATGTAGTTAAACCTGAGTTAGAATCCGAAACAAATTCTACAACTGTTCCAAAACAACTTGATGCTACGTCTCCCCAGGGTATAGATAATTCAAAGCAAATGGTGAAAGGAGAAAAAGATAATTTAGAGCCCAAAATTCAAAATATTGGCGAAAGTGTTTCCAATGATAATTTAAATTCATCAAAAATAAATCAACAAGTGGCATCTGTTATAAACGACTCTGAAAACCTAGCGAAAGACTGCGAAACAACAAAACCTCCCACAGAAGTTGTAGTTGAAATTAATCTGAAATCGTCGGCCGAAGAAGTCAAAGTGCAACCAAAAAAGGAGTCTGAAATTTTAAAAACAGAACAACTTTCACCAATTTGTACAAGCCCTGTTCGGTGCGAAAAGGTAGTGCCTAACCAAGATTTGGAAAATGTTAAATCTACAGCTGAGTCGGAGAATGAAATAAAAAA